>OX030970.1:4119045-4179045 GCA_943735955.1 Piscicola geometra | reverse complement strand
GGGCTGCTCAGGTGGGTGGGTGGGTGGGTGAGTGGGTGGATTGGTGGATTGGGAGGGGGGGGGAAGGGGGTGGGTGGATTGGTGGATTGGGAGGGGGGGAAGGGGGTGGGTGGATTGGTGGATTGGAAGGGGGGGGAAAGGGGTGGGTGGATGGGTGGATTGGGGGGAGGGGGGTTAGGAGGATGGTGGATTTGGGGAATGCGGATGGGGGTTGGTGGATGACTGGGAGGGGATGGTTTAATTGTGTTAGGGGGTGGGTGATTTCGTGTAATGGGGGAAATTGTGGATGGAGAAGGGTATTGGGATGGCAAATGTGGAAGATTGAAGGTTTTTTGCGGGCAGGCAAAAGTGGGAGAAAAATAATTTTCTACAAAATGTCAGTTTTTGGCCTTTGACTGCTACACCATTTTCCATTCTTATCACCACACCAGATACGAGAACCGATACAGGCTGTACTGGTTGTGGAAGGGTCGATCTAAACAACAAACTCCCATCCTCATCACCTCCCATGCCCGAGTCCTGCATAAGACCAAGCAGATAATGAAGTGGGTGGGGGAAGTTGGGGTAGTGGTGGTGGTAGCAGTAGTAGTAGTAGTAGTAGTAGTAGTAGTAGTAGTAGTAGTAGTAGTAGTAATAATAATAGTAGTGGTAGTGGTAGCAGTAGTAGTAGTAGTAGTAGTAGTAGTAGTAGTAGTAGTAGTAGTAGTAGTAGTAGTAGTAGTAGTAGTAATAGTAGTAGTAGTAGTAGTAATAGTAGTGGTAGTGGTAGCAGTAGTAGTAGTAGTAGTAGTAGTAGTAGTAGTTGTAGTAGTAGTGGAAGTAGTAGAAGTAGTAGTAGTTGTAGTAGTAGTAGTATGAGTAGTAGTAGTAGTAGTAGAAGAAGAAGTAGTAGTAGTAGTAGAAGTAGTAGTATAATAAGAATAGTAATAATTATTCTGATAATGGCAGACGCATAGCGAAGGACAACGTCAAGCCGCTGGGAAGGCAGATAGGCAAGCTGAGCCACACTTCTCCGGGCGTCGTCTTTGAGCTGGTGTGTGTTGTGTGTGTGTGGTTGTGTGTTGTTGTTGTTGTGTGTTTTTGTGTGTTGTTGTGTTGTGGTTGTGTGTTGTTGTGGTGTGGTTGTGTGTGTTGTGTGTGTGGTTGTTGTGTGTTGTGTGTGTGGTTATGTTTGTTGTCTTGTGTGTGGTTATGTGTGTTTGTTGTTGTGTGTGTTGTGTGTGTGTGTGGTTGTGTGTGTTTTGTTGTGTGTTGTGTTTTTTTGTGTGTTTTTGTGTGTTGTTGTGTGTGTGTGGTCATGTGTGTTGTCCTGTGTGTGGTTATGTGTGTTGTTGTGTGTTGTGTTTGTGTGTTGTTGTTTGAGTGTGGTTGTGTGTGTTGTGGTGTGGTTGTTGTTTGTGTGTTGTGTGTGTAGTTGTGTGTTGTTGTGTGTTGTTGTGGTGTGGTTGTGTGTTGTTGTGCGTTGTTGTGGCGTGGTTCTGTGTGTGTTGTGTGGTGGTTGTTATGTGCTGTGTGGTGGTTGTTATGTGCTGTGTGGTGGTTGTTATGTGCTGTGTGGTGGTTGTTATGTGCTGTGTGGTGGTTGTAATGTGCTGTGTGATGGTTGTTATGTGCTGTTTGGTGGTTGGGGTATAAGAGTAGTTACAACAACGCCACTTCAACAAGCAACGCCACCACATCGAACACACAACAACCACCACCACAAAAAAATCAACCCCCACCACCACACCACAACAACAACAACAACAAAATCTACACACCACCACAACAACAAAAACAACCACACCACCACAACAACATCAACGACAACATACACAACCCTTCACAGCAACAGCAACAACACCGCAAAAAACATCAACAACAACAAACACAACCCATCACAGCAACAGCAACAACACCGCAAAAATCCACAACAACAACAACAACAGATGCTCGGACAAATACAGATCTTCAACAACCTCATCAACCCTGTCGTCGACTCCCTCCGCTTCCTCTCACCACTCTCTTACGATGTCCTGGCTTGTGAGTGACTGCTGATGATGATGATGGTGGTGATGATGATGCTGGTGGTGATGATGATCATGATGGGGGGAAGGGTGAAGATGGTGGTGATGATGATGATGATCGCAATGTTACAATAGATGCCAATATTTTCCATCACCACCACCTTCATCATCATCACCATCACAACCACCATTATCTCCCCCACTATCATCACCACCACTTCACCGTCCTCATCATCATCACCACTTCACCATCATCATCACCACCACCACAGACTACGTCATAGAGGCTCTAGCCAATCCGGAGAGGGAAAGACTCAAGACCGATGGAACTAACATCTCCACCTGGCTACAAAGTCTCATTACTATTTATTTATTTTTATTATTTATTACCCCTACTCCTTAACCAACCAGCATCTTCCTAACCACCCACTCACCCACCCCTCAACCAACCTTTCAACCCATCCACCAACCCCTCAACCCATCCACCAACCCTTCAACCCACCCCCCAAAACCCCTCAACCCATCCACCAATTTATCCACCAACCCCTCAAACCAAACTCAACCAACACTTCAACCCACCCATCCACCAACACTTCAACCCACCCATCCACCAACCCTTCAACCCACCCACCAACCCTCAACCCACCCACCAAAACCCCTCAAACCAACCCCCCCCCCACAGGCCAAACCCAACCCAACCAACCCTCCCCCCCCACAGGCCAAACCCAACCCCTCAAACCCTCCCCCCCCCCACAGGCCTAGCCTCCTTCAGCGCCACAGTCTTCAAGAAGTACCAAGTGGACATGTGTGCATTCCTGCAGTACATCTGCAATCAATTAAAGGCGGGAAAGTCCTATGACTTGTATATCCTCAAAGAGGTGGGGGGGGGGGGTGAAAGAGGGATGTTTTGAGGGGGTGGTGGTGGTGGTTGGGGTGCATTGGCTGTAGTGGTTGAGTGTGTGGGTGCTTCAAGCTTCATCTTGTACCACGACCTAATTCCACCACCACCACCACATGCCACACACCACGCTACACACCCACGCCACCACCATGCCACCACCACGCCACACACTCACGCCACACACACATGCCACACACACACGCCACACACCCACGCCACACACACACGCCACACACCCATGCCACACACACGCCACACACCCATGCCACACACACACGCCACCACCACGCCACACACCCACGCCACACACCCATGCCACACACACACGCCACACACCCACGCCACACACACACGCCACACACGCCACACACACACGCCACACACACACGCCACACACCCACGCCACACACACACGCCACACACACACGCCACACACCCACACACGCCACAGGTGATACAGAAGATGGCGGGAATAGAGGTGAGTGAGGATGCGACGATGGAGCAGCTGTTGTCGATGACTGGTGGCGAGTTGCTGAAGCAGGAGGTTGGTCAGGGGGGAGGGGTTTAGGTTCATCTAATTCCCACTCACCACCATCCAATCATTTACTTTTCCATGCACCAACCAACCAACCACTAGCCTATTTATCTACCAAACATACATCCACCATCCACCCACAACTTACCACCCACAAACACCATCTCTACTCATTTAACCCCTACAACTAACTCTCCACCACCCACCAACCCCCCCCCCCTCCCCCATCACCCATACAGGGCAGCTACTTCACACAAGTCCGAAACACCAAAAAGACCTCTTCTCGCCTGCTGGAAAGTCTGCACGACCAGCGCCTCACCATCCCGCTAGGCCTTCTCATGGCACAACAACGCACTAACATCTTATTTCCGACCGACGCGCAGTTGAAGGCCGCTTCGGGAACCGGTTTGGGAACCAGTTTGGGAACCAGCGCTTCTTTCGGACTCCCTCTCGAGGATAAGCGGCCTGTGAAGTTGATTACTAATTTGTATGATCAGGTTTGAGGGATGGGGTGGGAGGGTGTTTTTGAGGGAGGGGGGTTGTGAATTGGGGTGTGGTTGTTAGGTAGTGGTTGTTGAGGGATGAGATGATATTTTTAAAAGTTTCTGTCTTTTTTCTTAATTTTTTCTTCTCCCACCTATCCAATCATTCTTTTTTTGTTTTCCTCCATCCATTCCCCCCACCCCTCAACCACTCATCCCCCTCTTCCCCCCTCAAGTGCCAAGACGCCCTGGTTCAATACATCAGCTTTATCCAATTGCACACCAGCCTTCAAGAAATGAGGTCAAGCCTCCCCGACCTACTTAGCCTCTCACGTGACTATTACGTCACACCGGAAGTGGCTTTTGCCCTCTGGAGGTCTATTTTTAGCACTGATATCACTGTGAGTTTGGGGAGGGGGGGAGGAGTTGAATGGTGGGCGGAGTTAAATGGGATTGTGATTAAATGGGTCATGGAGGAGAGGTTTGGTGATAAGTTGAGACTGCTTTTTAAAAAGCATTTGTTCATTATTCCTGTATTCTCCACCTTTTCCTCTCTTTCACTCCCTTTCTCTCCTATCTCATTCCTCAACTTTTCACCTTTCTTTCTGTCCCTTTTCCTTTCCCCTTCTTCAACCCTTAACTCATCCCTCAACCCATCTCTTAACCTATCCACCCATTCTTCAACCCTTTAACCCATCCATCCACCTATCCCTCAACCCTTAACCCACCCAATCCCTTAACCCATCCCTCATCCCACCCAATCAGGCCAAAGCAGAAGAACTTTCCAGCAAATCAAACACCGACAAATCGGGGGGTGGGGGCATGGTGGAGGGGGGAGAGGAGGGCAGGGTGGGGGTGAGGGAGGTGGGGCAGTGGTACTACAACGCTGTGGAGGCTGTCATGGCGGGGGTCAGGAGTAACCTCGTATTGAATATGGCGACCCCTCGATTGTGGGAGGAGTTGAGGTGGGTGGGAGGAGTTGAGGTGGGTGGGGAGGAGTTGAGGTGGGTGGGGAGGAGTTGAGGTGGGTGGGAGGAGTTGAGGTGGGTGGGAAGGAGGTGAGGTGGGTGGGAGGAGTTGAGGTAGGTGGGAGGAGTTGAGGTGGGTGGGGAGGAGTTGAGGTGGGTGGGAGGAGTTGAGGTAGGTGGGAGGAGTTGAGGTGGGTGGGAGGAGTTGAGGTGGGTGGGGAGGAGTTGAGGTGGGTGGGGAGGAGTTGAGGTGGGTGGGGAGGAGTTGAGGTGGGTGGGGAGGAGGGTTTTTGCGAGGCGGTTTGTTTTGGCTGGTTGAGTATGTGATGGTTTGGGTTTATTAGGTAGATGGTGGTTTGGTCGGTTCGGGCTGGTTGGTTGTTTGGGTTGGATGGTTGATGGTCTTAAGCTAACAATAGTAATAATAATAATTTAATTTTTTTTTCAAAATTACTTTCTATTACCAAACCACCACCACTACAGCGTGCACTTCTACACGACCTTTTGGTCACTTGACCTTTACGACCTTGAGGTTCCAAGGTCAGCGTATGAAGCCCAGATCAAGAATTATGAAGGTCAACTCGCCGCCATTGAACACAATAAGGAGTTTGTGAGTGGGGGGGGTTGTTTGTTTGGTGGGGAAGGGAGGGTTTTTTAATTGGTGGGGAGGAGTTTGTGGCTGGGGGCAAGAGTTTGTTTGGTGGGGAGATTGTGGCAGAAAGGTGCATTTTTTGTGGTGATTTGTGATTTTAGGGAGAGGGAGGTAGTTAATGGGTGGTCATGAGACTTGGTACAACATACACACACACACACACACACACACACACACACACACACACACACACAGTCTCAGAGCAAGAAGAAGAAGGACAAAGAGAAGGAGAGATGTGTGGGTATCATTGAAAGGCTAAAGGTTCTACCATCTTCAATCCATCCATCCATTATTCTTTCATTCATTTATTCATTCATTCGTCAGTCCATCCCTTCATTCATCCACTTACATACTTCCTCCACTAACACCAACTCTCATCCACTCACTTATTTTTCCTTGCACACCACCATCCCTCACTCACACCCCACCCCCATCCAATCCACCCCCCTTCTCACCCCACCCCCATCCAACCCATCCCCCTTCTAACCCCCACCCCTCATCCAATCCACCCCACCTCCACCACCACAGGACGAGATGCGCAGGCAGCAGGACCACGTGGACTTGGTGGCTGTGAGACTGAAGAGTGAGAGTGCCTGTTGGTTTCAGTCGAGTGAGTGGTGGGGGGGGGGGAGGGGAGAGGGGGGGGGTTTGTGGAAGAGAGGAGTGGGAGGAGGGGTGTGGTTTGAGGGGGTGGGATGTATAGGGTAAGTGGAGGAGAGGTGTTCGCTGTGAGACTAAAGAGTGAGAGTTCTTGTTGGTTTCAGTCAAGTTAATGGGGAGGGTTGAGGGGGTTTGTTGATAGGAGTTGAGTGGGGGGTGGGAAGTTGTTTGGGGGAGAGGGTGGAGATTGGGGGTGGTTGTGGGAGTGAGAGTGCCTGTTGGTTTCAGTCAAGCAAGTTTAGGGGGGGGGGTTGAGTGGGGGGTTGTGGGAGAGGGTGGTTTGGAAGGGATTGTGGGAGAGGGTTGTGGCTGGTTTCATGGAATGGTGTGGAGATTGTAGGGGGTAGCAAGAATAGTAAACAGGTGGGTGGATTTCTGATAGGAGGGATTGATGAGCAGATGGATGGATGGTAAGATGAGTTGGGGCTCAAAAGTTTGCTTCAGTCATCAGCTCTAACTAACCCCACCCACCCATCCCAATTCACCCACCCCAACATCCCATCTCAATCCCAACCAACCCATCTCAATCCATCCATCCCAATCCCACCCCACCCATCCCAATCCACCCACCCATCCCAATCCACCCACCCATCCCAACCCCACCGCACCCATCCCACCCATCCCAACCCATCCACCCATCCTAATCCACCCAACCCCACCCATCCCACCCCACCCATTCCAATCCCACCCATCCCACCCCACCCATCCCAACCCAATCCACTCATCCCAACCCCATCCCAACCCCACCCATCCCAACCCACCCATCCTAATCCACCCACTCAACCCACCCAATCCATCCTAATCCACCCACCCAATCCATCCTAATCCACCCACCCAATCCACCCACCCCACCCAATCCACCCACCCCACCCACCCACCCCACCCACCCAACCCACCAATCCACCCCACCCTACCCACCCCACCCAACCCACCCACCCAGTCGGCTCCAAACCCACGACGATCCTGCAGCACTGCATCTTTCCCAGGGCCTGCTTCACCGACGTCGACGCCCTCTACTGCGCCAAGTTCCTGCACGTCGTGCACTTCCTTGACGCGCCAAATCTCTCGTCGCTGATTTGCTACGATAAGGTGGGTTGGTGGGTGGGTGGGGGGGGGGAGGGTTATGTGGGTGGGTGGGGAGGGTGGATGGGTAAGTGGGTGGGGAGAGGGAAGGGTGTTTATGCGGGTAGAGGAGGGGAAGGGTGTTTTTGTGGGTGGGTGGGTGGAGTGAAAGGGTGTTTAAGCGAGTGGTTGGGGAGGAGGAGGGTGTTTTTGTGGGTGGGTAGAGGAGGGGAAGGGTGGTTGGGGGAGGGTGGAGGAGGGGAAGGGTGTTTTTGTGGGTGGGGTTTTTGCGTGTTTTTGGAGTGGGTAGGGGTTGAGTAGGGGAAGGGTAGTTTGGTGAGGTGGTGGGGGGAAGGGTAGTTTGGTGAGATGGTGGGGGGGAAGAGTGGTTTGGTGAGGTGGTGGGGGGAAGGGTAGGTGTGTTGTAAGATTGGTCTGGGTGAGTTGAAGTGGGAGTTTGGTGAGTCGGTGAAGAAGGGTGGGATGAGTAAAGTTAATAGGTGCTAGTGATAATCATCATCATCGTTGTCATTATCACTACCACTATCATCATCATCATCATCACCATCTCAGATCTTCACTGACCTCACATGGGCTCTGGCCAGTTGCACTGAGAATGAAGCTCATCGATACGGAAGGTCATCATCATCATCACTACCATCATCATCATCATCACCATCATCATCATCATCATCATGAGCATCATCATCATCGTCATCATCTTCATTGTAATCATCTTCATGATCATCTTCATTATCATCATCATCAACATCATTATCATCACCTCACAGATTCTTATGTGCTGTTTTGAGTGACGTCATGAGGTGGTATTCAGACAAGAATATCTATGATAAGGTACAAGCACACATAAACATACATACACACACACACACACACACACACACACACACACACACACACAAACAACAACCCACACAACCACAAATAACAAATAACAAACCAATAAACCCACACATAAACACACACACCCACACACACACACAAACAACAACCCACACAACCACAAATAACAAACCAATAAACCCACACACACACAAACATCTACAACAACCCACCCTACCCTTACCCCTTCCCCCACCTCCCTACTCCTAACACCCCTCCCCTAACCCCCACCCCCACCCCCCCTTACCCCTACCTCCACCCTCCCAACCCTTACCCCTAACACCCCCCTAACACCCTCCCCAACCCCTACCACCCCCTCCACCACAAAGGAATGCCTGAAATACAGCGGCTTCAAGGTGACGGTGAAGGCGCCACTCGGTGCACAAGACGCCACGCCGAACCAACTGGACTACAACAACTACCGTGGCGTCATGCGGAAGTGGCATTACGAGGTCTTTAAGGCCGCCTCCAACTTCTTGGAGTCCGGCGAATACACCCAGATCAGGAATATGTTGATTTTGTTGTCTAAGGTGGGTTGGTGTGGGTGGGGAGGGGGGGATTGGGTTGGTTGTGGGTGTGGGTGTGGGGTTGGTGTGGGGTGGTGTAGGGGTGTGGGTTGTCTGTTGGCGTGGGTAGGTGGGGTGGTGTGTGGGGGGGGGATAGATAGTTGGTTGGTGGTTGGTTTGGTTGGTGTTGAGGAGGTAGTTGGTTGCGGTGATGCCCGTGATGATGGTGGTGGTAGTGGAGTGGGTCGGTTGTGAAAGAAATGATGAGGGGGTTGGAAAGGGTGGGGGGATGCAGGGAAGGTGATGTGGGGGAAGGGTAGTTTGGTGAGGATCTGGAAGGTTTCACTGTGTTAATGTATACAATCACTTCTTTCTCTTTGCTTTTATAACCTCTCTCCAGACTCAATATGCCAACACCCCTTTAACTTTTATCAATCAATGTCTCCACCACACCATCCATCACCATCCATCAAACCCTCCTTCCCCCCCCCCCCCCATTCACCTGACCTCAACACCACACTTGAGCCCCTCATCAAACCCCCCCCCCCCACAACCCACCCACAACCCACCCAGATCCCACCCACAACCCACCCACAACGCACCCACAACCCACCCACAACCCACTCACAACCCCCCCATAACCCCCCCACAACCCTCCCCCCCCCAGAACCCACCCACAACCAACCCACACCCCACTCACAATCCCCCCCCCCACAACGCACCCACCCAGATCCTGCCCAACTGTCCCAAGTACAAGTCGTATGGTGACCTCCTCGAGAAGAAGGTCAAGACCTTGGTAGACAGCGAGAAAGACAAGAGGAAGGACTTGTACATACACGCTTCTGTGTACGTTTGGTGGTGATGATGATGATGGTGGTGGTGATGATGATGATGGTGGTGATGATGATGGTGGTCGTAGTGGTGGTGATGGTGGTCGTAGTGGTGGTCGTGGGGAGTGGTGTTAGTAGTAGTAGTCTTTGTATGTTTCGTGGTGGTGATGATGATGATGATGGTGGTGGGGGTGATGATGATGATGGTGGTCGTAGTGGTGGTCGTGGGGAGTGGTGTAGTAGTAGTAGTCTGTGTATGTTTCGTGGTGGTGATGATGATGGTGGTGGTGGGGTTAGGGGGGAGGGAGTTCGTGATGGTGGTGAGGGGGGTGGTGGTGATGATGATGATGATGATGATGAGGGATGTGTCATGGTAGTTTTTTTTTTGGCATGAGAAAAATATGCTTTCCTGATGAAAATTTTTCATTTGTTGAATCCTTTTCTCTCTTTTGTTTCTCCACTCTTTTCTCACTCTTCCACCTACTCATTCATCCACTCACTCATCTTCCACTCTTCCACCCACCCACTCATCCACCCACCCACTCATCCACCCACCCACTCATCCACCCACCCACTCATCCACCCACCTACTCATTCATCCACCCACTCATTCACCCACCCACTCATCCACTCTTCCATCCACCCACTCACCCACCCACCCACTCATCCACCCACCCACTCACTCACTCACGCACTTACTCATCCACTCTTCCACCCACCCACTCTTCCACCCACCCACTCTTTCACCCACCCACCAACCCACCCACCCATCCACCCACCCATCCACTCTTTCACCCACCCACTCACTCACTCACCCACCCATTCATCCACCCATTCACCCACCCACCCACCCATTCACCCACCCACCCACCCACCCACCCACTCAGCTACCTGGGCCAACTCAAGGCAACAAGCAAGGCATGGGTGAAGGAAGAGCCGCTCAAACTGACCACCACCAAGACGCCAGCCACCAAAGCAGCCGTTACCACCAAGCCACTCCCCACCACCACCACTACTACTACTAACACCACTACTATTACTAGTACTACAACTACTACTACTAGTACTGCCGCTGTGGCTGTTGGTAATAGTAGTAGTAGTGTTGCTGCGGTGGTCAAGGAGGAAGTGTTGGCTACTACTAACAAGGTGCTTTTCTGGATTATTAACTTTTCAGTCCATCCATCCATCTATTTGTTTATCCATCCATCTATTTGTTTATCCATCCATCTATTTGTTTATCCATCCATCTATTTATTTATTCATCCATCCATCTATTTATTTATTCATCCATCCATCTATTTATTTATTCATCCATCCATCTATTTATTTATTCATCCATCCATCTATTTATTTATTCATCCATCCATCTATTCATTTATTCATCCATCGCTTCAATAATCTCTCTATCCATTCTTCCATTCGCCCACCCATTCATCCATTTATTCAACTACTCATCCTTCTATCCATCCATCTATTTATCTACCCAATCATCCACCCATCTATCAATACATCCATTCATTCACTCATCCATCCATCCATTCACTCATCCATCCATCCATTCACTCATCCATCCATTCACTCATCCATCCATTCACTCATCCATCCATCCATCCAGTTGGATACGGACGAAAGGATCAAGCGGGCAAAAATGACAGAAGTGAAAAGGATCCCTGAGCAAACAAGAACCAAAACAACGCCATCATCATCAGCAGCACCATCATCATCATCATCATCAGCACCATCATCCACTACACTCCGTCCATCAAGCAAAGAAATGAACAACAACAACAACACTCCACCCAACAACAAGATGAGGAGTGAAGACAAAAGAGTTGATAGATCAACGAACGATGATAAAAGAGACTCAACAACAACAACAACAAGACGTGGAGATGACGTCAAGCCTGTTTCCGGCAGCAACTCACCAACAACAACAATCAACAACAACAACAACAACGCATCTTTCAACAGAAGTAGTAGTAGTTCAGGTCATCACCATCATCATCACCACCACCTTCCAGCACCAGACGAATCATCATCACCACCACCGATATCATCATCATCATCACGGAGGGTCAGGGGATCGTTTGAGACCGAGGGGGCAGTGGATGCATACCATAACAGAAGTGCTGAGGGTAATGGACTGGATAGAGGTGGGTGTGGGTGAGGGGGGTAGAGAGGGGGTGGTGGGTTGTTAAAATGTATTTTTATGTTTAGCCTCTATCATTCCCTAATCCACCATCATCACCAACATCATCATCATCACCAATATCATTATCATCACCACCGACACAGACTCAAAGAGAAGGAAACTAGAGGGTGCCAATGCAGTGAAGGTGAGTTGAAGTGGACCAGACACCAGGAGTCACCCTCCTCTCCCCCTCCTCCACCTCCTCTCCCCCTCCTCCCCCTCCTCTCCCCCTCCTCCTTCTCCTCTCCCCCTCCTCTCCTTCATCTCCCCCTCCTCCTTATTTCTCTTCCAACCCTCTTCCTCCCCTCCCCCAAATCACCCCTCTTTCCCTCCTCCCCCTCATCTCCCCCTCCTCCTTATTTCTCTTCCAACCCTCTTCCTCCCCTCCCCCAAATCACCCCTCTTCCCCGTTTACCATTCACCCACCTTTTCTCCTTTACCTCCCCCTCCCATTACCCACCCACATTTCCTCTTCCTCCTTCCTCTCCACCACCTACCAACTTCTTTTTTTATTTCCCACAATGTCTTTCTATTTACTATACTTTTTTTCTTCTAAATAATCTTCCTTTATTTTGTCAAATTTTAATTCTTTTTCATGGAATCGTTCCTTCAATCATTCTCAACCACCCTCCTGCCGTCTTCACCATCCAACATTCAAGGGCTGCCCACCCGAGAAAGCCTTGAAGCCAATAAATAACCAGTTAACTCCTTAATAAGTATTTTAATTAAAATCCCATTTAATTAATTAACTCTATAATGAGTCCTTCAATTAATAACCCAATTAACATCTTAGTGCCTTTTCCAATTAAGCGAAAAATTACCTAATTAACTTCTTTATAAGTCCTACAATTAAGCAACCAATTAACTAAGTAATTCCCTAATTAGTCCTCTAATTGAGAAATCAATTAAGGAAGAAAGGAGCCAATAATCGACCGAAACGGGTGCCCAGCACACATTTAGAACTATCCGTTAAATCTGCCGAAAGTACCCAAGCACTCGAGACAAATGAAGTTGCAACAAGGCAAACAAGTAGCCATCGGCTCTCATCGGCTTCTCTTCAACCACTGCCACTCCACTCCACGCTGTGGCTGTCTCTCCATTCCACACTGTGACTGCAACTCCATTCCACACTGTGACTGCCACTCCACACCACGCTGTGGCTGTCTCTCCATTCCACACTGTGACTGCAACTCCACTCCACGCTGTGACTGCAACTCCACTCCACGCTGTGGCTGTCTCTCCATTCCACGCTGTGACTGCAACTCCACTCCACGCTGTGGCTGCAACTCCACTCCACACTGTGACTGCAACTCCACACCACGCTGTGACTGCCACTCCACACCACACTGTGACTGTCACTCCACACCACGCTGTGACTGCAACTCCACTCCACGTTGTGGCTGCAACTCCACTCCACGCTGTGGCTGCAACTTCTCCGTGATGGTCACAAGAGACGCTCTGACGACTGGTTCTCTTCTGTTACCTTCCACATTCCAGTCCGTTGGCGGCCAACACATCAAGTCGACCAGCTCAAATTGCCCGCTGTCCACAAAAATGTTTGCAGAAGTCAGTTCGTCGTGCCGCAGAAAAGAGGCCTCTTTGACCCCTTATCAGCGCCCGCTCGATGATGAAGATGATGATGAAGATTATGAAGATGATGATGATGAAGATGATGAAGATTTCAAGTTTGCCCGTTGTCAAGGCACACATAGATAGACAGGATGGATACCAAGCTTGAAGAAGACACATTAGTTGCAGAGCTTTCTTCGTTTACCCTGGGCGACATGTTTGCGTTCAGAACGGCCTTCAAGTGTTCTGTTTGATTAAAGTCCGTTTTCTGTTTCCTCTTTCTGTGTGCGAGCCAATTGACATTTCTCTTCTGACGCCCCCGAGTAGATGGTGGTGGATCAGGCTGAGAATGGAAGGGATGGAAAGGAGGGGTTCACGTTTTTTGTGATGGAACCGAATCAATAAAGAGGGAAGAAAGTATACGGAAAGTCGGGAAGGGGCAAGAGAAAAAGGTCGAAATGAATTGGGGTGAAATGAACAAGGACGGACTTAAAAAAGGGTGAAATTAACAAGGACGGACTTAAAAAAGGGTGAAATGAACAAGGACGGACTTAAAAAAGGGTGAAGTGAACAAGAACGGACTTAAAAAAGGGTGAAAAGAACAAGGAACTGGACGATAAAAATGACGAAATGATAAAAGGTGTTAGAGAATTTATCGATTGAAGAGATGTGGTGGCATGGTAGCAGGGCGTCTGCAGAGTGCCAGTGAACAAAAGCGTTAAGAAAGTCTCATGAAGTAAAAGAGTATGGAAATATTTATGGAAGAGTGGGTTGAAAGAAAAAAAGATAAATGAAGAATCTTCTATTTTTCCGTTATCAATGTTTGCTCATCATCATCAGGATCCTAATTATCATCATCAGCATCACTTGATCTTTCATTATCATCATTACTTTGACACAGTTTTTTTAAGAATTCTTTACAACTTCCTACTCTAATAGGTCCACCATCATCATCATCAGCCTTTTCTACACACAATCATTTCCACCACAATCTTCACCATCACCACACCACCACTTCTACCTCTACCAACACTACTACCATCACTACTACAACTATCATCTCTTCCACCTCTTCATCCACCTCCACCACCACGGCCCTCACCCACCACCACCTCCAGGAGTCCCTCAATTATATAGATAGTAGGGATAAGCAATGCAAGGTTCGCTTTAAATGAAATATACTAAATATAGTAAATATACTAAATATAGTATTTTGGCAATATTTAATATACTTTTCAAATTTGCATTCAACCACAGTTGGGCACAGTTAAACCAAAAGTTTATTAAACCGTTAATTCGTTGACCGAAACGTTAAATTTTCTGTTATTCAGTTAATTTGTTGCTAACTTAGTGGTAAACGTTAAAACGTTAATTTTTATTATTGGAAAATCTTTTTTAGTAAATAAAAAAATAAAAGTATAGTCTTAAATGATACTCGATATTGCTATTATAGCATGCACTTTTAGTATTATTAAACTGATCAAATTATTGCTTTAAATTTAAAAGATAAAAAATTTGAGAAAAATAAAAATCATAATGTGTACTGAGTTTAATATTTTTTCTTTTTCTTTGTGCAGTTAAATCGTTAACGGAAATATTAACTTCGTAAATAACGTTTTAAAGAATTAACGGTTTAGTGCCCATCTTTGCATATAACACACATCCAAACACATAAACACACACACACACACACACACACACACACACAGAGTCCAAGCAGTAGCCACAGTGGCGACCACAGGGAGGGGGGTGAGTGGAGGAGGGCAGACAAAGAGGAGGGAAGGGCAGTGGAGAGGAAGAGACACACCAGGAATCCTCAGGTGCTCTTGATTATAGTTGTCCTATTTCATTCCTTTTTGTCTGCATTTGTTTTTCTCCATATATGATTATATTCTAGTATTAATATTTTCATTTACTTTATTCATACTATATAACTATTTATTTCAATTTTTATAATAATAATAATAATAATATTATTATTATTATTATTATTATTATTACAGGAGTTCGACAGGGATCTGCTGAAAAAGCGTTTCAAGACGGAGGAGCCTTCAAGAGGTTTGCATAACTTAATAATAATAATAATAACCATTATCATCATCACCCCCATCATCATCATCATCATCACCCCTATCATCATCATCATCACCACCATCATCATCATTATCACAACCATCATCTTCATCACCACCACCATCATCACCTCCATCATCATAATCATCACCACCACCATCTCCATCACCTCCATCATCATCACCACCACCATCATCACCCCCATCATCATCATCACCTCCACCACCACAGAGGAGGGGGTGGATGAGAGGAAAAGGGAACCACGCTTGAGGGACCGAAGGGAGGGCACCGGAAGGAGTTGTGACGTCAGCAACGATCATAAAGAAGCAAAGGTAACTTTTTAAATATATTTTTTTTGACTAATTTCAATATTTTTGGTTTTTATTAATATATAGGCAACTTTTTAAATATCGTAAGTATCAATAATTTTTTTCTTTATCCAGGTAACTTTTTAAATATCGTATTTTTGAATAAATCTTTCTTTTTTTTATATTAATATATTGTTAATTATTTATTAATTATAATTATTAATTTTATAATATAAATATATTTTCTAATTTATAATAAATAAAATTATTTTTCTTTCGCAGACGTACAAGGAGGAGCACGCGATGAAGGAGAGAGAGCCCAGTCTGAGGAGCAAGAGGGTTCGTATTTGGTTTTTTGTGTGATTATTTATTCATTTATTGATTTTATTTATATTTATTTTATTATTCATTTTATTATTATCATTTTCCATTACTGATTATTGATTTCTTTTAACTTATTGGTTTATTATATATTTCATTACTTTTTACTTATTTATCTTATCATTTATATATTTTTCAAATTATCATTCATACATTTATTCATAAACCTATCTATCCATCCATCCATTCATCCAACCATCCATCTATCCACCCATCCATCCATTAATCCATCCATCCACCCATCTTCAGAGTGGCAAGGAGAAAAGACTTGGCTCAGAGAAGCAGTTAGTTAGCTGTCCAAAATTAAAAAATTATATATTTATTTATTTTCAATTATTATTATTATCATTTCTATTATTATTATTGTTTCTATTATTATTCTTATAATTCTTTTTATGTTTAAATACTTTCAATTGTTTCCTCCATTCTTTCCAGCTCGAAAAAGTCTAAATAGAAGGACAAAGGAGGAGATCAATACGACTGTGTGTGTGTGTGTGTGTGTGTGTGTGTGTGTGTGTGTGTGTGTGTGTGTGTGTGTGTGTGTGTGTGTGTGTGTGTGTGTGTGTGCGTGTGTATGTTTGTGTGTGTGTGTGTGTGTGTGTGTGTGTGTGTGTGTGTGTGTGTGTGTGTGTGTGTGTGTGTATGGGATGGTATATGAAAATTGAACGGTTGGCTTGATAGACAGTTAAATTGTGGTATTGAAGCATGCATGAATGGGTGATGGTGACATGTAGAGTCTTGTTTGGAACCAATTAAAACACTTTATATTTAATGAGACGTTGTTATGGCAATGCCATTGTGTTTAATTGAGTAATTAGGATGATGATAATAATAAGGGTGGTGATGGTCGCGATAATGATAAGAATTATAGTTTATTATTTTAGCTAGATTTAAATCATTTTTCAAAAATATTTGTGGTTATATCTTCATCATCGTTGTTATTAACCATTAATTATGTTTTAAATAATGATTAAAATTAATTGGTTGTTAAATAAATTGTTTTTTTCTAAAAAAAAAGAATTTAAATGTTCGTTTGATCAGCATTAAATCATACGAACGACTGGAGTTAAATAATTAAAAATTTATGTCCAAAATAAGTTGAACAAATCAGTTTAATCAATTCAATAGGAAATTTCATTTAAATAATTATTTTAAAAATAGAGTATAATTAGAATAATGAATAGATATAATTTTAAATGAAAAGTTCATATGTAATGGAAACTATTGTTTTATAGCTTTTAACATCTAAGAAGAATTCAAGTGTTGGACAACATTGCATTTTAAACACTCCGTCCATCTTTTCCCTTCACTTTTTTCATCATTCTTTAATCGATTTTGATGATTAAAGATTCTAAATTGAATATCTACTGATTTATCCAAAAATCGTCCATTTATTCAAACTCATCCTCTCGCTCTATTTACTCATCCACCTTTCATCCATTCTTTATTTTCCCTCCCTTCTTTCTCCATATCTGCCACCTCCTCCTTCATTCCCCTTCTTCTCTCCATCTTTTTCTTCTTCCTCCTCTTCCTCTTCTTCTTCATCTTCTTTCTTTGATAGACCTATCGAGATTTTGGTTGATGGTTGAGTGTGAAAGGTGCGTGGGTTAGTTGGTAGAAGGGTGAACAGATCAAACACCCACTCTCCATTAACCCCTATCTAATTATCCTCTCCAACCCCTCTTCCACCCACTTCTCAAAAACTTCTCCCCTTTCACAGATTCTCATTAATCCCTCCCCCCCCTTTTTACCCATTCTCATTACCCCCTTCCCCCTTTTACCCATCTTCATTAACACCCACTCTCATTTAACCACCCCCCCCCTTCCCCACCCACCTCTCAATCCCCTTCCTCACCAACCCCCTTCCTCACCAACCCCCTTCCTCACCAACCCGCCACCCATCCCCAACAGCCCCTCTCATCCACCCTCCCCCCCTCACTCACCAAGCCTCTCAGAAACCCAAATAAACTTAGTCAGCATTTCTTCTTGAATGAGGTTGAATGCCATAGACATGATAGACATACCAAAGACCATATATAAGGCTGCCCCTATCATCGTTATCTGACCAGTGGTCGATGAGGTGTCAGTGCCTGGAGGGGTGGATGGATGGATGGATGGATGGATAAATGAATGGATGGATGGATTGATGAGTGCATGAATTGATAGATTGATTTTTGGGATGAAATTAGAAAAGAAAAGGAACTTTTAAGAAAGTACAAAAACAAAAGTTAGAATTTGTACCAAACCAGACTATCATCTTGCCAACAACCACACCCTCCAAACCCCCATCTCCTAACAACAACCAAACTAATATCCTCATCTCCCAACAACCCCACCACTATCCCCTGAACAACTACACCGAAAACTCAATTTCTCCTGCAACCAACACATCACCAACTCAATCTTCCCAAACACTACAACGCCACAAATCGTCCATGCTGGGTAAGACCCTGCCAAGATTTGCAGCAGATCGCCACCCTTGCTAATTACCACTAATTCCATCTTCTCAACCACTTCCTTCAACCACCCCCATCAACCACCCCATCAACCACCCCCATCAACCACCATCCACCAACCACCCTTATCAACCACCCCCTTTAATCACCCCCATCAACCACCCATCCACCAACCCACCGGGCACCAGGTCTCCAAACCCGATGGTTGCTATGGTGACGAAGCAGTAGTAAGCAGACTGCAGTAGCGACCACCCCTCCCACGTGCCGAACAACAACGCCCCCATGAATAGGTAACTGGTGGGAGGGGGGAGGAGATGGAAGTGGTATTTTGTGACAGGAGTATTTTGAGGGGGGAGGGGGAGGGTTTCAGGAAGGGTATGGGGTAGGCAAATATATAAAGTTAGGATTAGGTGTGGGGCTTGGTGGGTAGAAGTTGAGAGGGGGGGTAGAAGAGTACTGAGAAAAGATGGATTTGAGAGATGGAGGATATTCAAGTTCGAGTTTCGAGGTGGCTGTGCACATTTGAAAGAGACAGGGATTGAGAACATTGGGATAATGGTAATAATGGAGATAAAGGAAATATATTGGTGAAGAAAGATCTGCCACAAAACCTGCCAATGAAGCATACAAAAGCCAGCACAAGCACCCACCCAGCAATGACAGCCAACGTCAGTATCAAGGGAACACTTAGTTGCTCCTCCTCCTCCTCCACTAAGACCACCTGTGTGGAATGGTTGGAATCAAAGCGTGGTTGTGGTAAGTGTGGTTGTGATGCTGGTAGTAGTGGTGGTGTTGTGGTGGTTGCGGTGTGGTTGTTGGAGTGTGGTTGTTGTGGTTGTGGTGGTGTGGCTGGGTTGGTTGGTTGTGTTGTGGTTGTGGTAGTAGTTTTAGTTGTGGTGTGGTTTGGTGTGGTGAAGTGGTTGCAGTCGTGGAGTAAAAACAACACTGTGAAGGCGATATCAAAAACAACAACATCAACGAAAACAACAACATCATCATCAACAACAACAAAAACACCACCAACAACACGACCAACAACCACAACACAACGACACCAACAACAACCACAACAACCACAACAACAACAACCACACCAACAACAACAACAACAACAACCACACCAACAACAACGAAAACAAAAACACCACCAACAACAACGACCACAACAACCACAACAACGACAACAACAACACCTGTTGCAGACTCATTTCATTCTTCTCCAGGCTTTCGAGCAGGTTGATGGTGGAGGAGGAGAGTTCGCTGGGAGTCTCACTCCGCCTCAAACAACCACAACAACACGCCTTCGAGTACACGAATCTTTGTTGTTGTTGTTGTTGTTGTTGTTGTTGTGGTTGTTGTTGTTGTTGTTGTGGTTTGTTGTTGTTGTGGTTGTTGTTGTTGTTGTTGAGGGTTGGGGTTGTTAGGTTTGTTGTTGTTGTGGTTGTTGTTGTTGAGGTTGTGGGTTGGGGTTATTAGGTTTGTTGTTGTTGTGGTTTGTTGTTGTTGTGGTTGTTGTGGTTGTTGAGGGTTGGGGTTGTTAGGTTTGTTGTTGTTGTGGTTGTTGGGATTGGAGTTGTTTTGGTGTATTTTTGTTGGGTTTTTTTTACTTGTAGTTTTTACTTTTAAAGTAGTTTTTCAGAATTATAAAAACCGTTCCTCGATCCTTCCTTTCATCTTCAATTATTTTTATAAATCAAATTTCACTGTTTCAATTCTCCAGTCTTTTTTTCAATCAACGCCTAAATTGACTTTCAATATTTGGACCATCTTTTCCTCCCCCTCTTCTTTTCAGTCACGCTTCAATGATTCAACCTACCCCATCACCCTCTTTTTTTCTTTCAAACCAACCCACGTAACCCTACCCTTCCCCACCAAAGCCAACCATTCCACCTGAACATATTAGCCATGATCTCTCCAATATTGGCCAAGAACATCAGCATGAGGGGGGTGCCGATCAACGCGTACACAATGCAAACCAGTCTGCCCCAGAACGTCTCAGGCGCTATGTTGCCGTAGCCTGGTTGGGTTGGGTTGGGTTGGGTTAGGGTTAGAGGTTAGGGGTTTGTTGGGTTGGGTTAGGGGTTTGTTGGGTTGGGTTGGGTTGGGTTAGGGGTTTGTTGGGGAGAGGAGGGTGATGGGTTTGTCAGGTGAGAGGTGGGTTGGAGTTGTGAGTTGGGTGTGTTAAAAAGATCATTGGGTTTTCAAAATTTTTTGGTTCTAGTTTTTCCTTTGATTATATCTTTGTTTTATTCTTTTTTAATTTAAAAAAATTAGCTTTTTTACAGATTTTGTTACTTTTTTCCGCCGATTATCCATTAAATCAGCGCTCGGGATATCTCATCGCAAAGAGTAATTTATTCCACAAACTAGGTTTCTAAATAAAAATATGACATTTTAATGAGAACCTATTCTATCCCATTTTTCACCCATCCTCTTCTACCCACACACCTTATCCCACTTCTACCCATATATTTTATTCCACACCTACCCACACCTACCCATCCACTTTAATCTCAGTCCCTCATGCACCATTTGATCCAAACCCCCTCCTTCACCCATCCAATCTCTTCCCCCGCTCCCTCCATCCATACAAAACCAAAACTCACCAACTGTAGTGAACACAGTCACCGAAAATAGCAGCGATCCACTGAACGACCACTGGAACTCTGGTCCCTCTGGCGTTCCCAACAGACTGCAATTGGTCCCGTCATACCCCAGGGTGACGACACTGTCTCTGAAGTCATTAATGATCTTGGAGATTTCAATCTCCGCCGTCTCTTTATCGTCGTTTGAAGGGTAGCTTTTGCCTGGGGTGGTTTAGTGGAAGATGGAGGGGGTTAGTGGTAGGGGATTAGTAGGTACTGGAGAATTAGAAGGTTGTTGGGTGGATTGTAGTGTTGGGATGAGTGATTGAGAATGGGTTTTAGTGTCGGGATGAGTGATTGAGGATGGTTTGTAGTGTTGGGATGAGTGATTGAGGATGGTTTGTAGTGTTGGGATGAGTGATTGAGGATGGCTTTAGTGTCGGGATGAGTGATTGAGGATGGTTTGTAGTGTTGGGATGAGTGATTGAGGATGGTTTGTAGTGTTGGGATGAGTGATTGAGGATGGTTTATAGTGTTGGGATGAGTGATTGAGGATGGAGTGTAGTGTAGATGACGGATGAAGAAAAGACAGAAAAGTTTGTTCATGAGATGATCAATCAAATACATTTCAAATACACACAAGCAAGCAAACACCCACACAAATACACACACACACAAACACACACACACACAAACACACACAGACATACACACACACACACCCACACACACACACACACACACACACACACATACACACACACACACATACACACACCCACACATACACACACATACACACACACACACACACACACACACACACACACACACACATACCGACGTCCAAGAGACTATGCGCAGTAGAGTTTTCTAGGGGGTAGTATTTCTTCTGAAGGGCTTGGCATTGTTCCAACTCGTTCGTCGTTTCCAGCTTCGAGAAGACGATGGTTCCTGCGGTGAGGTGGAGAGAAAAGGGTGGAAAAGGGAGAGGGTGGGATGGTGGAGAGAGGAAGATGGTGATGGTGGAAAAGGGAGATGGTGATGGAAAGAGAGAGGGTGGAAGGGGGGGGGGTCAGAAGGTTAATGGTGAAGAAAGGTGGTGAAGGAGAGAGAGGTTGGGAAGGTTGGTGGAAGAAAGTGACGTTTTATATGGGGCTAAAAATTTTAAAAATCTTGAGTAACTGTTGACACGTACAACCTTCTCAAACAACACCCTTCATCCTCCTCTTTTTCTTCCATAATAAATAATTTATGATGCGCCAAGGCACGCAACTGAGGCGCTACTACACGACACAAGTCGTGAAACTCCGCAACATATACATTCGGTATATGGGATGTAGGATAAAAAGCCTCTCGGATAAAAAGCCTTCGGACAAAACACCTTCTACAAAAAGCCTTCTGGAAAAAAAACCTCTTGAGGAAAAAGTCTCTTGGAGAAAATGTCTCCTTGTTAATATTTTAGGATAAATAAAACGGACTTTTAATATAAAAAACGGATTTTTTTATAAATTTACTAAAATATTAACAAAGAGACATTTTCTCCGAGAGACTTTTTCTCCAAGAGGTTTTTTTTCCGGGAAGCTTTTTGTAGAAGGTATTTTATCCGAAGGCTTTTTCTCCGAAAGGCTTTTTGTCCGTTCCCCAGGTATATGATAGATCATGGTTGGCTGAACAGGAAATCGAACTGACGACCTCTTATTCACAGTTCCAACGACTTTACCATCTAAGCCAACAGGATCGCCATCACACACCTTTAACCACCCTTCACCCATCCCCACTCATCCTACACCATCATTTTTACACAGCAACACTCCCTTTCCCTTTCTCCCATCACACACCATCATCCACCACCCCCACCCAAACCCTTCTTTCTCCTCCATCCCCTCCCTCCCTCACTCACCCAGAACAGTGTAAATGATCATGATGATGCCGAGGCCCACATTTGAAAGAATGAATTTGGCGCTCTTTTTGCAATATTCCACTCGCATCAGACGTAGCAATTGCCGTTCTTTCTCCATTTTGGCGGGAGATCAAGGATTGGATGGAGATAAAAGTAAAATTTGGAAGAGATTGAGAATGATTTGTCAGAGATTTTAAATGATTTGTCAGAGATTTTGAATGATTTTTCAGAGATTTTGAATGATTTTTTAGAGATTTTGTACAAATTTGCTTTTTTCTTTCAATTTCAACTTTTAAAACTATCATGCACGTTTTGAAATTGTTTTTTCAAGTTTTGCAGCACAAAATTGATGAATAACTTAATAACCCGACAGGCTTTGTAACGAATGTGTGAATTACGTCTTAATTTAAAATAGACTTGTTTTTTATAGAAAAAGCACAAACAAATCCAAGTTGTTTTTCGAATAATTTGTATTTCAAAATTTTTTAAAACCACTTTTTTTCAGCAACTTTAAACTCTGAAATATGTTTAGAGGTAGATGCCTTCTCCAAATAGAAATGCCTAAATATTGGCGTTTTTATGATTCTTTTATTCTTTGCATCAACTTTTATATTATTCTTATTTCTCCTACTTTTTTTTTCAGTGTTTTATACATATAATTTACTATTATTTCTATTATTGTTTTAAATATATTTTTTAATATATTTAAAGAGTTATTGTCATCGTTGTCATGGCCACACCCGATCCATACCCTGCTTACGTCAGAGCAACACACACACACACACACACACACACACACACACACACACACACACACACACACACACACACACACACACACACACACACACACACACACACACACACACACACACACACACACACACACACACACACACACACACACACACACACACACATACATACACACACACACACACATACACACACATGTGCACTAGGATCATGACGTTTTAAAATTATTTTTCAACTTTCAACCCTAGTTCTATATATAATATAGCCTATATATAATATAGCCTATATATAATATAGCCTATATATAATATAGCCTATATATAATATAGCCTATATATAATATAGCCTATATATAATATAGCCTTTATATAATATAGCCTATATATAATATATCCTATATATATTATAGCCTATATATAATATAGCCTATATATAATATAGCCTATATATAATATAGCCTATATATAATATAGCCTATATATAATATAGCCTATATATAATATAGCCTATATATGATATAGGCAATATATGAAATTGTGGCATTGAGAGATAAATCATACTTTTTTACATTTCTTGGTCTATATTACTGACAGCCTGACAGATACAGCCCATGTTAGGACGCATTGTTTAATTCTTCTCAAATCTTAAATCTTAAATCTCGAGTGCATGCATCGGATTGATAGGTTTAAGAAGAAATAAACAACAGCATTAGGAAAAATTTAGGATGTGAACAAGAACATTGTTTTAGACTTCCTAACAGCGATAGCTGTCAAAGAAATTTATGATTTAAACAATAACTGTTACGCGATCTTTAATTTTGCACAATAAATTACTTTTTTACTTACTTTAATTGTTTTTAACCTAAAAGTTTTAGGATGGTTAGAAGACTAAAAATGGTGTTCTGTTAATAATTTTCACCGTGAAAAAACTCGTTTTATATATTTATTTATTTAAACATATTTTTATTTACATGAATGAAAAAACCACTTAAAATCTTCAATGAGCCAGTTCACAGCATTTAAAGTTCTTTCTCTGGCCTGTTGAATGGTGTGGGTCTTCTTATTTATAGCCTGAACCTTTTAGACTTTTAACTCCAATTTTTTTCTAATTAATTTCATATTTTTTTCACTATGAGTAAAGTAACAAAGTTATCTAACAAGTAACAAATAAAAACCACTATAAATATTCCCGTTAACTCACATGAATCACCATTACTTCCTTCGACTTTTGGGGCTTCTACATTATTAAAGTCAACTGAAAAAAGTGTCATGTTAGTCGAGTTACTAGCAGGGACGGTGATCTGTTGCAAATCTTGGAGGGGTTCTACCCAGCATGTACGATCCTGGGGGGGGTCTTGGGATCCAGACCCTTCTTCTCCTCACCCAAAAAAACATTTAAAACTTATGTTTTGATACGAATATTTAAGTAAGCAATGAATAGTTTTGTTCAAGACAGCTATAACTAAAACTACACATACTCACAATGTATTACAAAGTCAAAATTCTGTTTTATGCCATGTTTGACGATTATTTTTGCCTAAAAACAAAAGTTTAACAAAAATTTTATTGAAAAAAGTGGGCGAGGGGTCCACATTAAGGCGGACCCCTTCACTACCAAAAAGTGGAGAGCTCCGGACCCCTGGACCCCCCCAGGATTGCCACCCATGGTTACTAGACTCTAGTTATACCCTTATTTCCTAATGAGCTTTGGTTTGCGGCTGCCGCTCAAATAAATTTGTGGAATAAACGGTTTTGGGTATAGTATTCTAAAATGTTGAAATCTTAAATCTAAATAAAAATGAAATATTATTAATTAGAATGTTTTTTGTGTGAATGTTGGTCGTTTTGAGACTGTCAAGGAATGGCCGCAGCAGACCAAGATGGCCGCAGGGAACCAGATGAGCTGCGACAAAAAAGAGAAAACCTTCCACAACACAACAACAGTTTCAGTGTTGACAAGGACTTCTCCTTCACCTCCTATCGCAGCTTCAACACCAGTGAAAGATTATGGAAAATGATGATTATGTTTTGTGAGTATGAAGATGATGTGGTGATGATTATGCTGTAGTAGGAATGGTTGTACTGTGGTGATGATTAAATTTTTTGATAAAGACAATGATTCTGTGGTAATGATGATCATAGTGATGTGGGTGATGTTGGATTATTAAGGTTTATTGTTTTTGTATTTAAATTTCTATCAATCAATCTATCAATCAATCAATCAAATAGATTTCTAAAGCGCTCTTTCCTCAAATTCAATTCACTTAGAGATATTTAGCTTGATTCTGGACAGAATGAGAGCATTTGAATAAAAAAACGGAAACTTCATAACCTATCCCAACTCTCCATCTAACTCTTTCAATCCATCTGAACAATGTCATCCAATCCCACTGGTCCAACAACTTTTGTCTTTAGATCAAAACTTAAATCTTGTGGTTTCGACGCGACTCGAATTTTAGTGGAGTTTTTATTGTTTGTATTTATTTATGAAAAACGAAATAAAAGCAAAACAAAAAGTTTAAATACACTTTTTAAAATTTTGTGAAGTTACAACGACATTTGATAAATAAATTATGCTTTAAGAAAGTTGAATATATTATAAAAATTATCAATGAATATAGAATATATAAATATATAATATGAAAAAAAACAATGAAACGGGTTTATGGAAAAAATGTAAAGATAAAAATATATAATTGTTACATATGAAAATAATAGTAAAATTAAAAATTAAATACTGTTAAAAAGGATAATAATAAATAATAATAGTTAATTTAAAAAAAAATACCAATAAGATCTTTAAAAAATTATTGTAAATATATACAAATAATA
The DNA here is from genome assembly GCA_943735955.1 of Piscicola geometra. Taxonomy (NCBI): domain Eukaryota; kingdom Metazoa; phylum Annelida; class Clitellata; order Hirudinida; family Piscicolidae; genus Piscicola; species Piscicola geometra. Next base: position 4,152,487 of record OX030970.1, on the reverse strand, counting down.
AAAGGTTTAGTGATGATGATGATGATGACGAGGTCAACAGAATGGTGATGCCGTGGGGTCAATGTTTTGAAAGATACCCTTGACGTGTGTTCTATTATTATCATTATTATTGATATTATTCATAATAGCACCCATATCTACCAGGTTATTATTATTATTATTAAAGTTTCTATTATCACTTCTTAAGTTTATATTACTTCCATAACCACCAACACCTCCTTCTCTAAAGCCACTACCACCACCTCTACCTCTACTACTACTATCACCACCACCACTACCCCTACTACTACTATCACCACCACCCCTACCCCTACTACTACTATCATCACCACCCCTACCCCTACTACTACCACCATCACCCCCCTCATAAGGGTGAGAACGATGGTTAAACCCACCCCTCCCCCACTTATTTCTACCTCTAAAACGCTGGCTATTTTTAGCCTTGTTTGGGGAAAACCCACTAGACGGATGCGCCCCATACGAAAGTGAAAGTGGATCAGTGGTGGGTGATATTAGGGGAGATTTAAACTGAAGTTTATTTTGGTGGTTTGTGGGTTGACTTTTCTTTTTTGTTTCACTTTCATCTTTCGATAAAGATGAATCGTTGGATTTAAGTTCACTTTTGGCATTTTTAATTCGTGGGTCGGTTATCTTTGGTGGAGCCTTATTTCCTACAATAACTCCTTGTCTATCATCGCTAACCTCCATATCATCGTTAACAATGCTCTTAATGCTGTTATTATTGCTAATGTTATTATTATTATTGGTGCTATTATTATTGGTACTATTATTATTGGTATTATTATCATTATTGGTATCATTATCATTATTGTTGTTATGAAGGTTAAGCTCACTTATGGGCACTTTACTGTACCGTTTTAAGAAGTCACTAAGCGACTCTAACCCCACCTTATCACTCCCCTTCTCATCATTATCATCACCACTGCCATCATCCTTATCATTATCATCTTCACCATTACTAGAGGCGGCAGCATCTCTAGCAGCTACAGAGGCGACAGGCTCAGACATCAAAGCAGCATCATCATCAGCAACATTCATTCCGTCATCGCCTGCATTCACGCATTCGCCGTACCCTCTATCTGCTGCTTCTTTCCCGCCGTTTGAGACGGTGACGTCATTAATAGTAGAGCCTCCACCACTACTACTAGCACCATCACTGCCACTTCTACCACTACTACTACCAGCCCCACTACCACTACTACTACTAGCAGCAGCAGCTTCAAGATCATTACCAGGAGGAACACTACTACTAGCAAGGATAGCATGAGTGGATGATGATGATGATGATGATGATGATGATAGGGCTGCCTTGGACCCAGGACCGTACTTTTTCCTCCTGTACACCCTGGGGTCTCGGTTGACCAGCTGACTTGTGGTCAGTGTGGCCTTAACCACAGTAGCTGCGGAGGTAGCCGTGGTGGCAGTAGCAGTAGTGGTGGTGAAACCTTTGCAAGAAGCGAAAACAGACGCGCCTACCACGCTGGCTATTGCGATTTCGTGTTTGTGTTTTTGAACCCTAGGGTCGACCGACCATTTGGGCAGAGTGGGGTCAATGGATGGGGGGAGGCAGATGGAGGGGGAGGGTATGTCGCAAGGGAGCAGGTGGTAGGGACCTGTTAGTTTGCAGTCGAAGTCCACTTGATTTGCTTGGGTCAGTGTGTAAGACTGTGGTCTGAGGTGGTGGTGTTGTTGAGTGGTTGAAGCGGTGTGTTGTTGCAGAGTTGTGGTTGTGGAGTGGTGGTTTTGTGGAGTGGAGTTTGTGGTAGTTTTGTAAAATGATTGTGAAGAGGTGGTTGTGGAGTGGTAGTTGTGGTGTGGTTATATTAGCAATGGCAATTGAGTGATGTTTGTAGTAGTGATAATCGTGGTTAAAAAACAAGATAAAGTGGCTAAAAGGTCATTAAAATTAATTGTAATTAGTTAATATTATGGGTTGCTGTGATTGGATTCTAACTCAGATGATGCGGTAACAGTGGGAGTAGTTGTAGTTGTTGTTTTGTCAGTAGTAGTAGTAATAGTAGTAGTACTACTAGTAGTAGTAGTACTACTACATGTAGTAGCAGTAGTAGCTGTAGTTGCGTCCAAACCTTTTTCCTGAGTATTTAAATTGATTTAGTTTTAAATGAATAAATAATAATAATGATGAATAAATTGATTACAAGGATGGTAACATGGCCTGCGTCTGTCAGGCTGTGAGTAATATTGAAGAAGAAAAAAAAGATAGATAATAATAATAATGAAAAAGCACAATTGCAATACAGTAGAGATTTAAAAGCGGCACAACGCCTACTTCATTCAAAGCCTCAGTATCGGTCCTGATGATAGTACTCGTAGAGGTGGTGATAGTAGTAGTAGTAGTGTCGGTAAGTGGTGGAATTGAAGGAGTTGGAAGAAGGACGCGGGGAAATGATGATGATGATGACGATGGAAATGATGTTGATAGTAATGATGATGATGATAATGATGGCAATGATACTGATCCATCCTGTGTGCCTTTTGCAACACTCACTTCTTTGTTATCATTGTTAACAACTTGTGTTACCAAGGTACTCTTTGTACTCACAGTAGAAATAGTACTAGCAACAGTGTTAGTAAAATTTGCAATGGTTTTAGTATTTGAAGAAATACTGATAATAGTTGTGGTAGTAACAGTATCTTGTGGCACACCTTTACTATTACTACCACCACCACCAGCATTACTACTAGTACCACCAGCAGCACCAGCATCACTACTAGCACCAACACCACCAGCACCCTCAACCTCAAAGTCACCAGACGTTTCCCTCATCAACCTCTCAATTTTCTCCACGTGATCCTGATGATGATCTTTCCGCCTATGCAAGTCAATCATCTTCAACAGCAAATCACGTTGCTCCAATGGAAGACTACTCAAGTTGACTCCTCCCACAATCAAGTCCTCTTCCTCTTCATTGGCTGGCTCTGACTTGTCTCCCAACTTCTCATTGGTTGGCAAGTCTGAAAGCAGCTCTCCCCCCTTATTATTATTATTATTATTATCAATTGTAGTAGTAGTAGTAGTAGTAGTAGTAGTAGTAGTAGTAGTAGTAGTAGTAGTAGTAGTAGTAGTAGTAGTAGTAGTAGTAGTAGTAGTAGTAGTAGTAGTAGTAGTGGTAGTAGTAATTTTATTAATTGTATTAACATCTATATTAGAATTATTTACCTTGAGATTATCATTAACAATTACACTTTTGTTTGAAGTATTATTATTAGTATTAATATTATAATTATTACCATCATTCCAAACACTAGCTTCCCGCGGCAAATCACCAAGCAAACCTTTAGAAGAGTTATTTATACAACTACTATTATCATTTATAGCATTACTAACAGAAAAAACAACATAATTAGGTGTATCTAATAGAGGCTTGTTGTTGTTGTTTTGAAGGTCGATGTCAAATGGCCTTGGTATGGCATTATCTCTGTTTAACGAATTCGCATGACCAATACTCAAACTGTTAACTAATTTGTTAATATTATTATTTAAAGTAATATTATTATGATTCTTATTTAAAGTATCGTTATTATTTAAAAGGTTATTATTATTATTATTATTATTATTATTATTATTATTATTATTATTATTATTGTTAGCATTATAATTATTATACAAATTATTACTACCCAAAATATTTCTAATTCTATTATTAATAAAACTACTTGTATTGTTATCATTAATGACATTATTATTAATATTACTAATTAAAGGGTTAACAGGTAGAGTAGATTGGGTGGGAAATCGAGGTTGTACGTTGTTGTGGAGTGGTGGGATGAAACGGGTGTTGTTGTTGTTGTTGACGATGGTTCTGAGTTGTTGTTGTTGTTGGAATTGTTTTAGTTTTTGTTGTATTTGATATTGGGATGGCCTTTGTAGTTGTTGTAGTTGTTGAGTTGCTATATGTTGCTGTAGTTGTTGCATTTGTTGTTGTTGTTGAAAAGGATGTTGTTGTTGCAACTGATGTTGTTGTTGTAAATGTTGAAATTGTTGTTGTTGCTGGTTTGGTTGTAAAATAAGACCCAAAAAGTGGTTGATAGTTTTGTTGATGAGGGATGGTTGTTGTAGGATGGAATTATGCTGGCAAGTGTTCAGCTGGTTGGGATTGGATAGAAGATGGCTTGGTTGGGATGGGTTGGGAAGGAGAGAGGGAGGTTTGTTAAAGGAATGGTTATTGTTGTTGTTATTTGGGATGAGCGTAGGATGGTGAGGTAGGTTGTTGTTTGGATTGAGAGCGGAATGGTTATTGTTGTTGTTTGGGATGAGGTTGGGATGGTGAGGTTGGTTGTTATTTGGGACTATAGTGTGGTGGTTGAGTAGGGGTGGTTGTTTGGGTAGTTGTTGTGGGTTGTTGAAGCGATTTACTTGATGGAAAAGACCTGTTTGGTTTTGTTGCGCTGCGAAATTAGATGGAGAAACTAAACTAGTGTGGATGTTGTTGTTGTTGTTGTTGTTAAAGGCATTGTTGTTGTAGTTGCTGTTTTTGTGGAAATCCCCAAAAGTATTGTTTTGAATTGGTGTGGTGCTGTTGTTGATTTGCTTTGTAAACAATGTGGTATTGTTGTTGTAGTTGAGATTATTGAATGAATTCTTTGTATTATTGTTTATATTATTATAATAATTATTATTATTAGTGTTATTGCTGCTGTTAGAAACACTACTAGCATTGAAAACAACCTTTATATCTTTGCCAATTACGTTATCATTAGAATTATTATTATTACAATTATAATTATTATTATAATTAATATTATTCTTCCTATTAAGAGCAGCAAGATCAACACCAAAAACAGGAGGTTCGTCAATTAATTCATCCTCATTATCATTAGCATTAATTTTAATTAAATTATCATTTGAATTATGCATATAATCGGGCGACTGGATTGGTCTATTAGTCAGATCTTCTTCATCTCTGGGTCTCTCTAAAGTAATTCTCAAAGAAGGTAATGGTGGGGGTTGACTGAAGATGGGGAATCTCATATTATTATTATTATTGACAAAATTGTTATTTATGTTATTACTGACATTATTATTAACGATTCCGTGATTATTATTATCATTATTATCATTAATATTACTATTATTATTAACGAAGATGTTGGAATTAATGGGTTTTTGGATGGGAGGGGGCATCAAGAGAGGCCTGGAAAAAGATGATGATGATGATGATGATGATGATGATGACGATGATGATGATGATGATGATGATGAAGATGATGAAGATGATGAAGCCAAGACGATGATAACGATTAAAATGAAATAGGTTGATTGTGAAAAGAAAATATAAATTAAAAAAGGTTTGTCACCTGGGTCCGAGTAGAGACTTTTTACTGTTCACGAACCTCATGTCTATGTCTTTGACTGCATTGAAAGCAATAATGATAATAATAATAATAAATAACTTAATAATAATTATATATATATAACAGACATTTAATAATGAAAAAATTAAAATATATTTTATAAAAATACTTTAAATAATAATAATAGTCTGAATATAAAAAAAATAATAATAGTATAAGTAATAATATTAATAAATAAAGCTTTTATAGTAAACATAAATAATGATTTTTAAATATAATACACATTTATTTAGAGACAAAAACCAACAGTCTCTATCAACTGGGATGGGCTCTTTGGCTTTTAGGTCAACACCACTATGAGTGTCTGTGTGCATGCCTCTGTGTGTGTCTGTGTCACTCTCTTTGTGTGTGTGACTATCTTGAGTTATGTCTTTGTGAGCATGGATGTCTGTGTGTGTGTTTGCGTGGATGTGGTTGTCTCTATGGTTGTATGGATGGTTGTCTGACAGGTTGCCATGGTGGTGGGTGGATGGCTGGTTGTATGTGTTATCTGTTGGAAAGGAGGGGGATGGAGGGTCGATTTAAAATACAAATATTAACATGAGTTATACATAAATATTCATTAATTAAGAGTGTTGATAAAAAACAAGTTTTAAAATGTTAACTGGACAAATCCTAAGTATGATTATCCCAATTTGATCAAAAAATATATTTCTTAATAGTTAAGTCGAACTCTAATAATCCAATTAGCTTAAATAATTGATTAATTACCTTCACTCTCCAACTTTATCTCATCACCTCCTTGCAATTCAACAGGAGTAAATTCAAGATCGGTTGTTTCACTAAACTCTTTTTTAATTTCTTTGTTGCTCCTTCCACCAATCTCTTTGTCATATTCATCGTAAGAACCCTTAGTTTTTTTATTGACTTTTTCCTGACCGAATTCATTATTTTCATCTCCATTTCCATGGCATCTTTCATCATCTGGATACCTCCTATTGATTGCAGAGTCGCCATACGTTTTCAAATCTACCCCAAAAATGTGCGGCTCTGGTCTCAAATCATCTTCATTTTCTTCAGCACTATAATCAAAACCACCCCTTTTTCCACCCTCTTTTACATCACCAAATCTACCCCTTCTTTCCTCATCACGATCTCCCCTATTTCGCATATTTTGGGTGAGAATTACAGGTATTTGGAGAGGGGGGTGGTGGTGGTGTCGTGAGTGGGCGTCCGTGTGCGGGACAGATGCTGGTGGTTGATTTCGTGGAGAAGAGTGTAGAGATGAAGGGTGGTTGGAGTGGTGCTTGAGTGAATGTCCACTTTTGGGCTTACTAAAGGGAGGGGTTTTCCTTTCCTCACCATCCTCATCCTCCTCATACTCCTTTTTGATCTCCTCCTCCTCAACCTCCTCTTCTTCCTCTTCTCCTGGATACAAGCTCTCATAAGCATCCTCCCGACATCCGAATCTGTCGCCTCTGTAGTCATGAGAGAACTCCTCGCTGGAATGAGTGAACGAGAAGGAGTTGGTGAATGGTATGGGTCGCCACAACAGGTTGAAGGTGATCATTACCAGACGATAATTCATAATTAGGCTCCCAAAAACTATTGATTTTTTAAATATTGAAAATACTACAACTAAATCTCTCTAAAAATCTTCCTCCCCCCCCTTCTTTCCTCCCTTGAACATCAGCAATACATCACTCCCCCTCCCTCTTCCTACTTCCCTCTCCCCCTCCTCTTCCTTCTCCTTCCCCTTTCTCCTCCTCTTTCTCTCTTCCCTCCTACCCACCAATCATAACCCCCCCCCCCACATACACAGACTTCTGGGCAGACATTTTTAAAACCTTTATAATCTCCTCCTCATCATCCAATTGGGAGGCCTCAGGTGGCAGTGGGATGGCCAGGTCGAGAAGGCTGGGTATCCTATTGGTTGGGGGGAGGGGCTGTCTGTCAGGGAATTCTGGGTGGGTGGATGGGGGGAGAGGCTAATGGGGGTGGATGAAGGAAGAGGTTGATTATGGAGTGGATGAGGGGAAGGGAGTGGATTGGGTTTGATGAGGGGTGGATTGGAGGGTTGAAGAGGGTTTGATTGGAAAGGATTTGAAAGGGTTAGAAAAGTGAAAGGGGTCAAGGTGGAGGTAGGGAAGGGGTCAAGGTGGAGGTAGGTAAGGGGGGTTATGAAGAAAGGAAGTTTTGATGGTAGTGGTAGTGGGTTAGAGGGGAGAAATGAGAAGTATAACAACTATAATCATCACCAACCCATTCCTCTCTTCCTTTTCCGAGATGGCTTCTTCATTTTATCCTATAAGCGAATCAATTTGATCAATTTAACAATTAATCAATTATTAAATGGGTTAATTAATGAGACTATTAAAATAATTATGAAATTAAAACCCAATTTTGAAAACTGTAATCAAACTAACTTGTAACTCTGATGGATTGATATGTAGGAAATGGCATTTTTTTCCAAAATGGCAAAAGCCATTGCTGAGAAAAAGCTTGCAGACGTCTTGTTGGATGGCTGAAGAGTTGAAGTCGTGGGAAAAGCCACATAGGGTGCCCTGTGAATGGTGATAGAGGGATGGAGTGGCTAGAGTGGGTGGTGGTGGTGAGAGTCGGTGGTGGTGGTGGTGGAGTGGGTGGTGAGTGGATGAATGGAGTGGTAGAAAGATGGAGTGGCAGTGGAAGAGATGGATGGCGGTGAAGGGGGTGGAAGGTGGTGAGTGGGTGGTAGAAATGGAGTGGTGGTGGAGGGATTTTTAAGAATAATGAACAGGGTGGTTAAAATTGGAATAGATGAAGTGGTGGTAGAGAGGGGCATGGATAGATGTAGTGGTGGTAGAGAGGGGCATGGATAGATGTAGTGGTGGTAGAGAGGGGCATGGATAGATGTAGTGGTGGTAGAGAGGGGCATGGATAGATGTAGTGGTGGTAGAGAGGGGCATGGATAGATGTAGTGGTGGTAGAGAGGGTCATGGATAGATGAAGTGGTGGTTGGGTCAATGAAGCAGTGGTTGAGTTGTCGGTAGAAAGGTTAAAGTTGGGAGAATGGCTGAGTGGTCGGAAGTAGGTGTTTTTTGTTTAGGTAGTGGAGTGGGTGATAAGGGGAAGTTGAAACAGGAGGAGGGGGGTATAAGGGTGGTGGAAAAGGTTGGAAATAGTGGTGAAATTATAAAGACTGGGTTGGATGGAAGGTTGGGATGCTTTCTAAAGACATTATAGTAGTGATAATAGGGATAGTAAAGATAATGAGAGGATGATGATAGCAATGATAATGGGAGTGATGATGATAGTGATGCTGATACCTTAGTACAAGTTCCCTGCATGAAAAATTTGCATATCCTAGCCCTCTTTTCAAATCTAGGATCATCATCATCACGATCATCACCATAGTAGGAGTATAACCTATGATTGGGTTGGTTGAAATTATTTTTGGGATGGTTTGTGGATATAAATAATGGATTGTTTCACTTTGGTGTGGATTGGATGGTGTTGGGGAGGTTAATTGGATGCAAGGAGTTATTAGAACAATATCCACACATGAATATATGCAAACCAAGTGAGAAACAAAAAAAAACATAAATGATTGGCATAAACACAAACATAACAACAATAACAACCTATCGTCCTGTTCAAATGGGTAGTCCCCATATGTGGTATAGTCATACCTCCCTCCCTCTTTCTCCTCCCCCTCCTCCTCCTCCTCCTCCTCCTCATACTCCCCCCTCTCCAGGGCACTTTGGAGACTCCGTGCATAGGAGTCGAGGCGATGAAACTCTTCATCCTCATCATATTTATCCCTTTTGACCTTTTTATCCCTGCGTGATCGCCTGTCTTTTGTGCTCTTTGGATGGAATTGTGGGGTTTGGATGTGTTTTTGGTGGGTGTGGAAATAAGTTGATGATTATGGGGGTTGGATGGGGATTTTAGATGGTTTAGATGGCAATTGGGGTGGTTTGGGTGAGAATAGTGCGAGTTTGAATTGGATTGTAGAGGGTCGGTTGGAAATTGAGAGATTTGGATGGGGATAATGGGGGTTTAGATAGGGATTGTGCGGGTTTAGATAGGGATTGTGGTGGTTTGGTATTGATAACAAGGTTTTGGGGGAAGGTTAAATGAAAATTATTGGATTAAGGTTGTCAATATTTGTCTGTGATTAGGAAATGATTGTTGGTTTTTAAAATGGTAATGTGGTTTGGATGGTGTGTATCGAGTCTGGGAAATAAATCAAGTTTCAGGGGTTGGGTGACTGAAAGAGTTCGGGTGGTGATTGTTGGCTTCTTTGTGTGAATTGAAGCTTCATGTTGTTGATTTCCACCTTCAATGGTTGCCTATGAGTAATGACTCTGATTTATTGATTTGGTTGGAGTGTAAGTTGTTTGGAAAAAATGGTTGTGTTTCATTGTTTGTGTGTGTGTGTATGAATGTTTGGAATTGAGAATATTTTTGGACTGATTTAGAATAGACAGAGTTGAAAAAATGAAGTTTTTAGAAGATATGGAGCATGTCTTACTTTTTCTTTAGAAGATTTTTTTCTTTTGTGGCTTTTTTCTGAAGGCTCTTTCTCCTCATCAGTGTCATTTTTAGTTGAATTTGACTTTTTTTCAACTAAAAAAAAAAAGTAAAATAAAAATATTTCTTTTTTTGATTTTTTGTATCAATTTTACATTATATAAATTTAAATACTGAAAGTTTTAGTCTAAAACTTAAGAGCAAAACCTATTTCTGTGTTTTCAATTTCTTCCCCACTTTCGGCTAATTCTCCGTCCTCTAACTCATCCACATTGGCACCTACTTCAGTCATTCTGCCAGTAATAGAAATAATTTTAGACTTCCCCTTACTTCGCTGCTTATTAAATTACGACAGAAATGGTGTGAAGTCGATAATTTCGGCTTATAAAAATAATTTAAAGATGATAAATTTTTGGAATAGATTAGTCAAAGCGATCATAAAATGCTTGAAAAAAATTGACTGGAAATTGTGGAGCGTTATTTTAGGTTCAGAATAAGTTTAGGTAGAGCTGACAATGGCGAAAAAATTAAAGATGGCAGAACTGAAAGCGGTTAGAGGTCAAATGTAAGAAGCATTTTGCGAGATTTTGTCGACAGTGATTTAATAAATAGATTTAATAATGGAATTCTATGGGTTACTTTTTACCTTAAATAAATCCTTTAACGATTTGTTGAATTCCACGTATGTGTGTGGTGTGTGGATTTTTGTATTTTCAAGTTTTAGCGTTAATTATAATGAGTTTTAAAGAATATTGGGATTAAAAGTAGTTGATAAAACAAATATATGGAGTTTTAAACGTGAATTTTCGATTCAGACAGTAGAGATGATCAATTTTATGATAATGAACAGAGATTGCAAGCACAGCTACTACGCGCTTGCACAAGTGACTATGAACAATGGAACTTGTCTATTTCTATTAAATATAAATGATATATTATATTATATATATTCCGTTGAATGGATGCGATATAATAATTGAAATAAGAATAATATTTAATTAATGTAAACTTTTATAATATTAAAAAGCTTAATTAAAATGAGTTGAATGAGCTTAATACAATTTACAATATTGGTATTATAATAAAAAAAATTTAACTTGATTTCTTACACTGTGGATGAAGGCATTATTTGAAGGAATATAATTTCTCAATAGGATTTTTTTTTATAAATAAAAAGAATTGTTAAATATATGATTCAAATGAAAATAGTACTGTTTTATAAATGTCATGTATCTATTTTTAGGCGAAATTATTTGATATATTCTATTATTAGATTATTTTATTAAAGTATAAAACACATCTATGAAATGTAATTTTTCAAATTTATTTTTCATATGTTAAATTCTGAGTATACTCCTATAAATTTTGTATCTGTATAAAAGAAATACTGTGACAGTTAGTTTTATCTTAGTGCGGTTCTTTCAAAGGTTCTTTAACAAAGCTCTCATAGTATTCCTAATTAAAGGCTTCAAACGTGACTATTTCTTACAATTTCTAAATAGTATTTTCTAGGTTAAAAATTTTTCAAATTAGTTCAAAAGTGTTTGACTGCCGACATGAATGAAAATGTCCAAGAAGTCACTCCCAAGGTGTTTAAAAGTCCATAAAGATTTATTGTATAAAATTTAGTTTAGCTTTTTCAAAAGTTTAATTTATTTCATAGTATTTAAAACATGAAGCATTCTGTATACCGTGCCTAAAAGTCAATTTTAATCATTTAATTGTTAGATTTAAATAAATTATTTATAAATATTCCAGCACAAAGGCTTGAAGACTGCTTGTCTGAAGATAAAGCAGGGCAGTGCCAAGAAGAGGGAACACAAGGTGTTAATTAATTAATTACTAAATTAAGTAATTAATTAATTAATTGGTTATTTAATAAAATAACAAATGAAAATAATCTATTCGCAGTACTTTTCTCTTTATTATACAATTATTTCAATAATAAATTTAATATAAAATAAAATATCAAGTCATGGCTTGGTTTAATTCACCTCTAACACGTCTGCAGAGAGGTCAATGCAAACTGAAAGAAAACACAAACATGAGGGAGTTCATAAAGGCGGGAAAGAAAGAGTTTAAGGTGTGCGCTGTGGTTGTGGTTTGTGGGGGAGGGGGTGCTGTGGTTGTTTGGGGGGGCGGGGGGTGCTGTGGGGGTTTGTGGGGGAGGGTGCTGTGGTTGTTTGTGAGAGGGGGTGTGCTTGGTTGTTTGTGGGGGAGGGTTGTTGGGGTTTGAGAGGGGGGTGTAGTGGTGATTTGTGGGGGTTTAAGAGGGGGTGTTGTGGTGGTTTATGGAGAAGGGTTGTGGAGTTTTGGGAGGGGGGAGGAGTTTTGTGGTGATTTGAAGGGGGGGGGTGATGGTGGCTTGTGAAGGGGTGAAAAGGTGGTTATTAGGCGCCTAAGAGATTCATTAGTTTGTGAATTTTGTGTGGTGATGTCATAGGGTTGGTTTTACAATGGAATTAGTCTCTTGGGGAAAATATTATGTGATTCATAAATACACACATAACGGCACATACATACACAGGTAAACACATACACAAACTCACACACACACACACAGGTGTACATAGAAGAAAACCTCCAAAAGCATCATCATCAGCAACAATTAGTGCTGATGATGATGGAGAAAGAGGTACAGACGGACCCCGTGATAATATTAGAGAGAGAAGGAAGTGGATTAGAGGGGGAGAGAGAAGGAATTAGTGGAGAGGGGGAGAAGAAAGATGGTAAAATGGGGTCAACCACTGCAAAAAATGAGGTCATCCAATCCCAAACCACGCCCAAGAAATCACAGTCGTGCATTTTGGACCATTTCACATCCACACCAACTTCATCTAGAAAGAAGGAGGAGAGGAGAGAAGAGGAGGAGGGGAGAGGGGATAAGCTAGAGGAGGAGATATTGAGGTTGGGAGAGGATTCGGATGAGGTGTACAAGCTGATGGTGGGAGGTGAGTGGGTAGTTGGTTGGGGGCTTTTAGAATTCTTTTTTAGCATTGATTGCAACACCTCTCTCCCATTTCTCCCATCACACAACCCTATTCAGTTTGCATCTAATTATTTGCCATCAGCAGGATTCCTACACTCTTTTACTGCTTCACCGATCCTATTTCCTCTTTTACCACCATCATCATCATCATCATCCATCCATCCCTTTGCCATCATCATCATCACCACCCCTTACCATCATCATCATCATCACCTCCAGAAGACATTCCAGAGAACTATTGGAAGTTGTTAGCGGAGTCAAGGAGGGAGGCTCTGAATGAGAGCCTGCAAGAGAATAAGGAGGTGAGGGGGAGGGAGGGAGGTGAGTGAGAGGGAGGGAGGTGAGGGGGAGGGAGGGGTGGGATGGAGGAGTTGAGTGGGAGGAGGGGTGGGATGGAGGAGGTGGAGTATAGGGGTGAAAAGGAGGTGGTGAGATGGTGGGAGGTGTGCGAAGAGTAAGAGAGAAGGAAGTGAGGGTGAGAAGGAGGAGGTGTGAGAGGTAGAGAGGGTGGGGAAGAAGGGGGTAGGAGTAAAGATTAAGAGAGAAGGAGGAAGGGAGGATGAGTGGGTGGGGGAGGAGGTAAGGAAATTTTGAAGCAAGAGAGGTTGGGGAATAAGGAAAAAAGAAAGTGGGTAAAGGTTCAGGGGAAGGAGAGGGAGTGAAGAGAGTGGACGTTTTTCTAGCCATATTTCAATAACATTTTTAGCCTCTTCAACCCACACTTACTCACCAATACAATTATCTTTCTACTTCATTATCCATCCACCCTTTAATCCATCCATCCATCCATCCGTCCATCTATCCATCCACCCTTTATTCCATCCATCCATCCATCAGCTGCATGAAGAGATGGTCAAACTGAAGCAAGAAAACTCCATCCTAATCGACATCCTATCCAAGAATGAGTCGTACTCCAGTATCCTCGAGGTGCTTCTCATGATGATGATGATGAGGAGGAGGAGGAGGATGATGATGGTGGTGGTTTTGGGATTGATGATGATGATGATACTGGTGTGAGTGATGATGATAAGGATCATTTAACAAAATGATGATGATAATTTAGAGTCAATTTTATCCACCAGGGGGCTCTAGCTGATGTGAATGCTCCAGATTCCAGTGGTGATGATGATGATGAAGATGATGATTGAGATGATGACGTTGGTGAAGGTGATGATGATGATGCCTTACCGGAGTATTGACAAGAATTACGATCGAACAGTTTCTCATTTTGAATTTTTTTTTTGCTTTAATCCTTTTATTTTTATCGCTTTCTAAGTATTATTTTGATGATGGATATTTCGAAAAAATGGATAAAAACGTTTTAATTGAGTTTAGTTTTCTAAGCACTTTTTTTAATTTAAAAAAACTATATACTGTAGTATAATTCAATTAGTTATTATTTCAATAAATATTTTATCGCTAATTTCAGGATTTAAATGTTTTTACAAATGGTTGATTTTCGTAATAAATCGCGTTGAGTTTTTAACAAAATTTTTATACAAATTTTTTAAAAATTAAATAATTTATTTTTCACTTGGCATTTGCAGCAACTAGTCTACTTTAAAAAAAGAATTATGGTCATTAATATTTTTTTAAAGATTGTTTAAAACAAAATTCACTTTTAAATGCTCTTTATTATTTTCAACGACTACTTTTAATCTTTCTATAATCTACAAAAGACGCTTGAAACCACGCGAAAAGTTTTCGTGAATGGGCGATAATGCATAAGATTCCTAAATGTTTAATAATTACCGTCTTTTAAAATGACATAGAAAATTAAAAATATTAAGAATAAGTATTAAAATACTTTTAATCTAACGAATCATTGCAAGTTCATGACAATTACTTCATTAAGAATGGTTGCTTACAAAAGGTGTGTATCACACTCGGTATCATCATCATCATCTCTATAAAATCATCATCATTGTCATAACCACCTAATCATCCTTTTCATCATAACTTCCAAATCACCATCATCATCAGAACCTCTTATCATCATCATCACCATAAAATTCTAATCATCATAATCATCACCATCATCGTTATTAACTCCATATTAAACTCATCACCACTGAACACATCACCAATTTATCATCACAATCATCACCACTGAACACATCATCAATTTATCATCACAATCATCACCACTGAACACATCACCAATTTATCATCACAATCATCACCACTGAACACATCACCAATTTATCATCACAATCATCACCACTGAACACATCATCAATTTATCATCACAATCATCACCACTGAACACATCATCAATTTATCATCACAATCATCACCACTGAACACATCACCAATTTATCATCACAATCATCACCACTGAACACATCATCAATTTATCATCACAATCATCACCACTGAACACATCACCAATTTATCATCACAATCATCACCACTGAACACATCATCAATTTATCATCACAATCATCACCACTGAACACATCACCAATTTATCATCACAATCATCACCACTGAACACATCACCAATTTATCATCACAATCATCACCACTGAACACATCACCAATTTATCATCACAATCATCACCACTGAACACATCATCAATTTATCATCACAATCATCACCACTGAACACATCATCAATTTATCATCACAATCATCACCACTGAACACATCATCAATTTATCATCACAATCATCACCACTGAACACATCACCAATTTATCATCACAATCATCACCACTGAACACATCACCAATTTATCATCACAATCATCACCACTGAACACATCACCAATTTATCATCACAATCATCACCACTGAACACATCACCAATTTATCATCACAATCATCACCACTGAACACATCATCAATTTATCATCACAATCATCACCACTGAACACATCACCAATTTATCATCACAATCATCACCACTGAACACATCACCAATTTATCATCACAATCATCACCACTGAACACATCACCAATTTATCATCACAATCATCACCACTGAACACATCATCAATTTATCATCACAATCATCACCACTGAACACATCATCAATTTATCATCACAATCATCACCACTGAACACATCACCAATTTATCATCACAATCATCACCACTGAACACATCACCAATTTATCATCACAATCATCACCACTGAACACATCATCAATTTATCATCACAATCATCACCACTGAACACATCACCAATTTATCATCACAATCATCACCACTGAACACATCACCAATTTATCATCACAATCATCACTATATCCAAATCGTCATCATAATCATCACCATCACTAATTCATCATCATAATCAAAACCCAACAGGTTTTTTCTTCAACTTGAAATACCCATGTCCTGCATCAACGGCATCATCATCAGCAGCACCATCATTGCTTCTACCACTCTCCCTCTCACCACCCCTCCCACTATCTTTTCTCACTCCTCCACCCCTCTCCCCTCTTCCTTCTCTCCCATTCCTCCTTCTCCTCCTCCTACCACCCCTTCTTCCACCATTCCCTTCACCACCCCCAGCACCCTTTCCACCTCTTTTCCTTCTTCTGTTCGGATCAACGCTTTTGTAACTGATTTGGAATCCTTTGTAGTTTGCTGTGTCGTCACTTCTGAAGTGAACTGAGACTCGATCACTGCTCGAGAGGGTGTTGTTCGGAAGCTGTGTGTGTGTGCGTGTGTGTGTGTGTGTGTGTGTGTGTGTGTGTGTGTGTGTGTGTGTGTGTGTGTGTGTGTGTGTGTGTGTGTGTGTGTGTGTGTGTATGTGTGTGTGTTTAGTTAAACATGTGTTTTTGTCAAAGGTTTCGATGTAAATGAAGTTTATAAAATTATTTTTTCTATGTATTTTAAATTATTATTTATATTCTTTAAATTTAAATAAAAATGAGAATGGAACTAAAAAATGGAACGACAAAATCATCATCATCAGCACCACCTTCTTGCCACACTCATGTAGCAGGCGTGTGCTGGTGTTGTCGCCACCGTCATACACGTCCACGTAGTCGTAGCTGCATAATAATAATAATAATAATAATAACGATAAAAATAAATTACAATAATTAAAACATAATAATATTAATTTTATTGTTTTTTTTGTGGTATAGTGTTTTTGCTATTAGAATTTTAAATACTATCTTTTGAAAAGTAAATAACAGTTTCTTTAAAAATCCATTACTGCCTCCTTTGCTGAAGCTTCAATATTCACCATCGCTCATTCCAAAATCATTATCATCACTATCCTTCACTCCAAGAATCATCATCATCACCATCCTCCTTCTTCACCACCATAACCACTCAACCCCTCTTCCACCATAACTTCCATTCTACCCTTAAATCCTTCCCTTCATCCACACCTATCCACTCACCAACACTTGATCCACCCAAACCCCCCACTCACTCACCCACACACACAACCATTCACCACCACTTCTCCCTTACTACCCAGACATAACCACTCACCACCATCACCTTCTCCCATTTTCTTCCCCCCACCTCCACTTTCACAATTCCCCCACAGCCTCTACTTTTTTTTATAGTCTTTATTGATCACGGTTTGACAGACGCAGGCCATGTTACATGTTGCATAAGATACTAGATAATAGTAGATAATTATAGGATACTGATGCTAATGATAATGGTTTGAAAAAAAATTACTACAAGACAAAGGATATGGTGAATAGGTAATAATTAAGAGGATAAATAAGTAATAAGAATCAGAGATGATAATATAAATATAAATGTAAATTATAGAATGTGATATTTAAGAAGACGAGGGAGGAATGTTTTACTTTCAAGCGTAGTATATATAGGGGTATCAAAATTGTTTTTACGGGGTCTTTAGTTATGAGTAGATTTTTTAAGGGGGGGTAAGAAATGGTGAAGAACGTGGTCAGAGTTAGTAGATATTTTGAAGAATATTTTGGTGTCTAAAGTGGTACACATAGAAGTGATAGATGGGTAGAAAGAGGGAAGGTAGTTAAGTCTTATGAGTTTATTAATTAGGGACTGGAGTTGCTTAAAGTGTGGCTGATTAGCAAAACCAGACCAAGAAAGAGCTGCATACTTAAGGTGAGAGATGATGAGGGACTCAGTGATGTCAAAGAGTTTGGCACCAAAGAGTCCATGGGAACGGATTGTTTTGATGGCATGAAAAGTTTGAAAGCATTTATTGATAATGTGATCTATGTGTGGTGAAATGTTAAGGGTGTCAGTGAATGTGATACCTAAGATAGTGAGTTTGTTAGTGCGTTGAATGGAAGGATGTAAAGCTGGTGGTGTGATGCGTTTATAACTATTATGGACTATGAGTTCAAATGATTTTTTGAGGTTGAGTGAGAGATTACTGAGCTTGGCCCACTTAGAGAGGGATTCAAGCTCTGATTGGATGGTGTGGGTGTTAGATGATGGAATAATGAGATAGGTGTCGTCAGCGAATTTTAAAATATAATTAGAAGGGTGATAGGGTTGAAGTGAAGAGGCGTTGATTATAAATGTAGATGGACCAAGAACTGAGCCTTGGATCCCGCTAGAGTTGATGGGAAGGATACTAGAAAGTTGATTTAAATAAATGGTGGAATGTGATCGGTTGGAAAGGAATGAAATGAGAAGGTTATATATGTTGTCTACTACGACTAATATTGCACCCCTCCTCCAACCACACACAATCTCTTACCATCTTCTCACCACCCATCCCCCCCCCCCCCTTCCACCCACCCCCCTCCCCCCCTTCCACCCACAACTCACCCACAAGCAGCATCTTCTTCGAGGTCAATGAAGAGGAAGCGTACTTGAACCTTATTGGTCGGCCTATCCGCCACGATCAGCCAATCACAGCTCTCGCTTGGTTTGTAGTTGTGGTCTCCAAACTCGGCGTGAGAGGAAAATGTGAGACTGTTTACGCTGGCTTTGAGTGTGCCCCCACATACTGGAGGGGAGGGGGAAAGTGGGTGGAAAGTGGTGGAAGGGGGGGAGGTGGAAAGTGGTGGAAGGGGGGGGGGGAGGGGGTGGGTGGAAAGTGGTGGGATGGGGGGGGGGGGGGAGATGGCAAAATAGAGAGAGGAAAGGGTGGGTAGTTGGAGAGTGGTTGGGTAGTTGGTGGGTGTGTGTGGGTGTTTAGGTAGTTGGTGGGAGTAGAAAATAACTTTTTACCAACCAACCAACCACGTTTAACCAACCAACCAACCACGTTTAACCAACCAACCAAGTTTAACCAACCATCCAACCATGTTCAACCAACCAACCACGTTCAACCAACCAACCACGTTCAACTAACCAACCACGTTCAACCAACCAACCAGCCATGTTCAACCAACCAACCACGTTCAACCAACTAACCAACCACGTTTAACCAACCAACCAACTACGTTTAATCAACCAATCAACCATGTTCAACCAACCAACCACGTTCAACTAACCAACCACGTTCAACTAACCAACCACGTTCAACCAACCAACCAACCACGTTCAACCAATCAACCAACCACGTTCAACCAACCAACCACGTTCAACCAACCATGTTCAACCAACCAACCAGTCGAGGGCATGGCTTCAAATCCCTTCTTATTGTTCGACTCATCCGAGACAAAGGTCACGTACATGGCACTTCCGGTTGACCTAATTGACTGTGGACGAATCACGTTGCAGTAAATTCCAAGCCTGGGGGCGTGGGAGTCAACTCCGTCAAAGACCTCAATGTGGTCGTAACTGCAGTCTGATTGGCCCTCCATCTCGAAAGAAAGAAAGTCCTGGGAGAGGGGGAGGGGAAAGGGGAGGAAGAGGAGAGGGGGAGGGAGAGGGGGAGGAAGAGGAGAAGGAAGAGGGGGAGGGAGAGGGGGAGGGAGAGAAGGAGGGGGAGGAAGAGAGAGAGGGAGAAGAAGGTGGTGGAGAGGAAAAAATATTTGGAGAGGAGAAGGGGAGGGAGAGAAAAGGAAGGAGAAGAGGGGAGGGAAAATTGGAAAAAAGAAAGAGAAGGGAAAAAGGAGAAGGAGTTTATAAGTAGGTGATCAAAGACTTGAACACTGGATGTTTTTTCTATTAAAGAATTAATTAAAAACAAATATAAACCCATTAATTTCAAATTCAAATACTCACCAACGAATACCCATTCTCAACCACTAGGCACTCACACGCACTCCTACCTCCCTCCCGTACCCCTTCACTCTCAACCACCCACACCCACATCTTCTTCACTCACCCATCATATTTATCTCCTCCCACCCCCTATCCACATCTCTTCAACCAACCGACCTTCCTTCAACCATCCACCTCTCTCCACCCACACCGACCCACCCACACCGACCCACCCACACCGACCCACCCACCAGCTGAACTTTATGACCAGGCAGTGTGGTCAACAACCAAGAACAATTCCTATTCGAAGGGTAGGCGTTGGGAAAGTTGGGGGAGTGGATGGAGTGGAAGGGCTCTGAATGGTTGAATCTGCACTCCCCTGGAGCGGGGGAAAGAGGTAGGAGGTGAGGGTGAATTTGATGTAATGAAAAAGGGTTATTTTGATTACACATCATAATCATGATGTAATAATTAAATAAAGAATCCAAATAATCTCAGGTTATGCGATCAATTGAATGGAAAGGTTAAATTAAGAAAGAACTTAAATGATACAATAGATTAAAATCACTAAGTAAATATAAAGAATATTATGATGGAAATCATCATCATGAATACCCATCCACGAACCACTCACAAACCACCCACAAACCACCCACAAACCACCCACAAACTACCTACAAACCACCTACAAACCACCCAAAAACCACTCATAAACCACTAACAAACCACCCAAAAACCACTCACAAACTACTCACAAACCACCCACAAACCACTCACAAACCACCCACAAGCCACCCACAAACCACTCACAAACAACCCACAAACTACCCACAAAACCCCCACAAACCACTCACAAACCACCCACAAACCACGACAAACCACTCACAAACAACCCACAAACTACCCACAAAACCCCCACAAACCACTCACAAACCACCCACAAACCACCCACAAACCACTCACAAACCACCCACAAACCACCCACAAACCACCCACAAACCACCCAAAAACCACTCACAAACCACCCACAAACCACCCACAAACCACCCACAAACCACCACAAACCACCCAAAAACCACCCACAAACCACCACAAACCACCCACAAACCACCCACAAACCACCCACAAACCACCCACAAACCACCCACAAACCACCCACAAACCACCCACAAACCTTCCTTGCAATCATGGTTGTTCTCATGCAGATTGTAGCCTAGTCCACACGAACACTCATAACCTCCAACAGTGTTCGTACAAACCTGTTCACAACCACCGTTGCCCACCAAACATTCGTTCTCGTCTGGGAAACAAAGAAGAATATTTTTGGTGAATTTCATTTTTTTATTATTTAAAAAAACATAAGTAAAATTTAAAAACTTAAAATTAAAAAACCCACATATTTTCCCTTCCCACATTAATAAACCCAACGCTAAAACGAGCCGAAACCAAAAAAACCCAGAATCAAAAACGACCTCTCACCAAAGAAGTATGTAGCATTGAAGCCATCTTTCTCGACCGTATTATCGCTCAAGAAGACGATTTTCATGACGTCAGTGCCGGAAGTGATGGGGTGGGGAATGGTGGTGCCGCAGAAAGAGCCGTGGGGGATTTCTGTTTCACCGTCTAAGGAGTAAACCATCACTTGATCGTACTCACAGCCATTCTGGTGGATGGGTGAAAAGGGATGGGATGGAATAGGATGGGGTAGAATGAGGTGGGATGGAATGGGGATGGATGGAGGGAGATGGGGTAAAAGGTAGAAAGAAGGGAGGGGATGTGAAGGGAGGGGAAAAGTTGGGATGGAGGGTAGAAGAGAAGGAGGGATGGAGGGTAGAAAAAAAGGAGAGATGAGGGATGAAAGGAAGGAAATAGGAGGTGGAGGAAGAGAGATGGATAGAGGTGGTGGAAGAAAAGAGGAATAGTTTGAAGAACGAATAAATGGGAGCGGGTGAATGAGTGAGGGAATGGATGGGATGAACAAGTGCTTAGAATGGGGATGGAAAAAATGAAATCACAATGATAATTGTAAAAATATTTGTGTCATATTATTCTCATTAAAAACCTCTAGACACAAACCACACACACACACACACACACACACACACACACACACACACACACACACACACACACACACACACACACACACACACACACACACACACACACACACACACACACACACACACACACACACACACACACACACACACACACACACACACACACACACACACACACACACACACACACACACACACACACACACACACACACACACACACACACACACACACACACACACACACACACACACACGAACACACACACACACACACAAACAAACACACACACACACACACATTGGTGCCTTCAATGTCAAAGGCGGAAAAGGCAAGGACGATGCGGTAGTTCTGGGGCGCCTGGATGAGCCAGACGCACTTCTTGTCGGTGGGGTAGGGGTTGGGGTAGTTGGGGCTTTTGATCGTGCCACTGGCCTGTTCCAGGTGGCCACCGCATGAGTCTGTGTGGTTTGTGCGGTTGTTGTGGTTGGTTGGGGTTGTTGTTGTGTGGTTTTTGTTTCGGTGGGTGGGTGGTAGGGATTTTTGTTTTTGTTTTGCGGTGATTATTGTGTGGTTGGTTGGTGGTTGAAGTTTGTGTTGGTGTTTGTATAGTGGTTGTTGTTTGGCTGGTGTGTGGTTGATGTGTGTTGTGGTTGGTTTGTGGTTGTTGTGTGGTTGTTGTTTGGTTGGTGTGTGTGTGGCTGATGTGGTTGTTATGTGTTTTTTTCCCTGCTCTGTATTACTCACAGCCTGACAGACGCAGTTCTGAGAACCATGGTTCTTATGCGCCACTCCACACGACGTACACATCTCTCAATGCATACGTCGCAAACACCGCATCATATATACTAGGTATATGATAGTTCACGGTTGCTCGTCAAGGATTTGAACAGACAACCTTTGAGTTGCAAGACCGACGTCTACCATCCAAGCCATCCCCGCTCTCCCGTTTGGTTATTGTGTAGTTGGTGTGGTTCACTGACACTTACTGACACTTTCCTTTACTGACACTTTCCTTTACTGACACCTCCACACACTGACACCTCCACACACTGGCACTTCAACCCACTGACACCTCAACCCCACACCTCCAATTACAGACACTTCTACTCCCCCACACCTCCAATTACTGACGCCACTACTCCCCCACACCTCCAATTACTGACACCTCTACTCTCCCACACTTCCACTTACTGACACCTCTACTCCCCCACACCTCCACTTACTGACACTTCTACTCCCCCACACCTCCACTTACTGACGCCTCTACTCCCCCACACCTCCACTTACTGACACCTCTACTCCCCCACACCTCCACTTACTGACACCTCTACTCCCCCACACCTCCACTTACTGACACCTCTACTCTCCCACACCTCCACTTACTGACACCTCTACTCCCCCACACCTCCACTTACTGACATCTCTACTCCCCCACACCTCCACTTACTGACACCTCTACTCCCCCCACACCTCCACTTACTGACACACTTGTTCTCGCCATCCAGTTCGAATCCTATTTCACATTCACACCTGAATCCTTCAATCGTATTCACGCAAAGGTCTGAACAGTTGTGTTCCCCCGCCAAGCACTCGTCTTTCACTGGGATGGATGGATGGATGGATGGATGGATGGAGGGATGAATGGATGGATGTATGGATGGAGGGATGGATGGATGGAGGAATGGATGGATGGATGGATGGATGGATGGATTGATGGAGGGATGAATGGAGGGATGGATGGATGGATGGATGGATGGATGGAGGGATGGATGGATGGATGGATGGATGGAGGGATGGAGGGATGGATGGATGGATGGATGGATGGAGGGATGGATGGATTGATGGATGAATGGAGGGATGGATGGATGGATGGATGGATGGATGGATGGATGGATGGATGGATGGAGGGATGGATGGATTGATGGATGAATGGAGGGATGGATGGATGGATGGATGGATGGATGGATGGATGGATGGATGGATGGATGGAGGGATGGATGGATTGATGGATGGATGGATGAATGGATGGATGAATGGATGGATGGATGGATGAATGGATAGATGGGTGAGTAGATGAATGAATAAAAAGTGCAAAATGAAAAATAGGGTTGTGGCTGGAAGATGGTGTCATTCAGAAGTTTCAAAATTGTTTCATGATGATCAAAAACTTTTCAGTTTGATTCACGTCCTTATCCCAACCAATCCACACTAATCCAAATATCCAAAATAATTTCCAACTATCCCATAACCATTCTACACACCTTTCCCTCTCGCAATCAACTGCCTAACCAATAGAGGTCGGACATGGACGTTTTTTCATTCCCGGTCCCGTCCCGTTCCCGAAATTTGTTTTCCCGTCCCGTCCCGTTCCCGATGGAACATCAGAATTTTGATTCCCGTCCCGTCCCGTTCCCGAAATGTTTTTTCCCGTCCCGTCCCGTTCCCGATGGAACATCAGAATTTTGATTCCCGTCCCGTCCCGTTCCCGCAACTCGATTCTCGGTCCCGACCCGTTCCCGAAACTTTTTTGTTTTTTTATTACTTTTCGCTGCTGTTTTCACTGGTCCCAAACTTGCTAGTCCTAACATTTCTTAAATTTTATTATTTGAAAGTCAGAGAATATTTTTTTTAATAAAATTAAAAAAAAACACGATTTAAATTTCAAATATTTATTGAAATGAAAGTATTGAAGTTCGTTATTGTTTTTGAGTAATTTAATCAAGTCTTTGTTTCTTTTCACACGGGTTAAACCGTTAAGAGTTTCAGCTTTCAAATGAGATGAATTTGGGTCTGAAGTTAAACGACCACATATTGAAAAATTCCGTTCACAGGGAATATAACTTGCAGATATACTAAACAAAACTTTGGCTACTTCTTGTAGTATTTGAAAATTTCTCATTTTACTCAAATAAAATGAAAAATCTTTATAATCTTCTATTTTTTTGGGACGTAATTGTGAATATTTGTACAATTCATCCTCTTCTGAATTTTTTTCTTCGTTCATTATTATTAATTCTTCAATAATGTTAGAAATATGTTTTTTGACAACCTTCTTATTCTCCATAACTGCAAATATGAAATCATTCGTATAATTTGATAGTATAATAATTTTATTATAATTTTTACGTTATAAAAACAAACATAATAGGTCTAAATAACCATAATTTGTTTTTTTTCTCAACGGCACTGCAGCTTTGTCTGGCTGTTAAAAATAGAATTAAATTTTTTTAAATGAAAGTCTTGGTATTTATTTCTTTTCTATCGCAAACTTTTTCCTATTATTTTTTCCTACTGGGGATGCAACAGACATGCTGCCTGAATAAGATCAATGGGCATCTTTTCTTTTGTCAAAATGATCAACTGAGCAATCATTTGGAAATTAATAATTCAAATTTAAAGTATGAATTTATAAAATAAAAATAATATAACTGAGCAGTTTGATTTCATCTGACAAGTTTTCATCATCACCGAGTTGTTCTAATCTCCCTTATATTTGGACTCACCATAACAACTTCAAATGTAGTGTTGGAGATTTTGACATTGACAACGCAATGGTGGCTTTGTTATACATTTCTATTGCATTTAATTTACGTACGGAGTATCGATGAGATAAAGATTTCCATACTTAGAAGTTTTCTGAAAAATCATCGTTAAAGAATCCAATCCCAATAACTGTTATTCCCGTTTTTCCCGTTCCCGATTTAAAAGTTGATTCCCGTTCCCGAATTTTCCCGTTCCCGATTTGAATGTTGATTCCCGTTCCCGTTCCCGTCCCGAAAACCTATTCCCGGTTCCCGACTTTTCCCGTCCCGAAATTAATTTTCATTCCCGTTCCCGCGGGAGTCCCGCGGGTACCCGCGGGTACCCGGTCAGATCGGGTACCCGGTCCGACCTCTACTAACCAACTAAACATTTCACTCATCTTTAACCCATCTAACCATCCAATCCCAACCAACCATCCAACCCCATCCAATCCAACCATTCAACCAACCACCCAACCAACCATCCAATCCAACCATCCATCCCAACCACCCAACCAACCATCCAATCCCACCCAACCAACCATCCAATCCCAACCAACCAACCATCCAATCCCACCCAACCAACCATCCAACCATCCAATCCCACCAACCAACAATCCAATCCCAACCACCCAACCAACCACCCAACCAACCATCCAATCCCAACCAACCAACCATCCAATCCCACCCACCCAACCATCCAATCCCAACCAACCAACCATCCAATCCCAACCAACCAACCATCCAATCCCAACCAACCAACCATCCAATCCCACCCAACCAACCATCCAATCCCAACCAACCAACCATCCAATCATAACCATCCAACCAACCATCCAATCCCATCCAACCAACCATCCAATCCCAACCAACCAACCATCCAATCCCAACCAACCAACCATCCAATCCCATCCATCCAACCATCCAATCCCAACCAACCAACCATCCGATCCCAACCAACCAACCAACCATCCAATCCCACCCAACCAACCATCCAATCCCAACCAACCAACCATCCAATCATAACCATCCAACCAACCATCCAATCCCATCCAACCAACCATCCAATCCCAACCAACCAACCATCCAATCCCAACCATCCAATCCCAACCAACCAACCATCCAATCCCATCCATCCAACCATCCAATCCCAACCAACCAACCATCCGATCCCAACCAACCAACCAACCATCCAATCCCAACCAACCAACCATCCAATCCCAACCAACCAACCATCCGATCCCAACCAACCAACCAACCATCCAATCCCAACCAACCAACCATCCAATCCCAAACATCCAACTAACCACTAGTAAACTTCACTTCGAATCCACCCTTTCCGATGTTAGAATCCGACTGAAACTTCAAGTACAGAAGGTTTCCACTCCCTTCGATATCCTTCGGCTTCTGTCTGCCGCAGAACTTGTCGATTAGAGGCGCTCCACTGTCGCCTCCATCCCTCACCTCCAGGTAGTCGTACAGACAACTGGCGTGGGCCTCAAACTGGGCAGTATGGAGATGGGTGGGTTGGGAGAGGTTTTTTTTGCGATGGTTTAGGATGGTTTGGGATGATTTTGAATGGTTTGAGATAGTTTGGGAGTTTTGGGATACTTTGGGATGATTTGGGATGATATGGGATGGTTTTGATGATAGTTTAAAAGATAATGTGTTTTTTAAAAGTTAAAAAGATAAAATCGTCTTTTTGTCCGAAAAAGCGATAAAGTTTATTAAAGTTTATGCGGTAAATAAATCCTTTTTAGTCTTCATTAATTTCGTGAATTGAAAAATAAATAAAAATTAAGTTTTTATTCTTATTTTTCTTCCGTTAGTTTGGGCGTTGTTACCATATTAGAAGAAATAATAATTAAAACAATTGAAACATAAAAAGATGAATAAGCTGGTGGATGGATGGATGGATGGATGTATGGATGGATAGATGGATGGATGGATGAATGGATGGATGGATGAATGGATAGATGGATGAATGGATGGATGGATGGATGAATGAATGAATGGATGGATGGATGGATGGATGGATGGATGGATGGATGGATGGATGGTAGATGGATGGATGGATGGTTGGATGTATGTATGTATGGATGGATGGATAGATGGATGGATGAATAGATGGATAGTGGATAGATGGTAAATGGATGAATGTATGGTGGATAGATCTCAAGAAACATGAATGGATAAATGTATTAGCGGATCCATGGATTGATGAATGAGTGGATGGATGGGTAGATTATAGGATGGATGAGTGAATGGATGAGTAGATTAGAGAATGGATGAGTGGATGGATGGTTAGATTAGAGGATGGATGAGTGGATGGATGGTTAGATTAGAGGATGGATGAGTGGATGGATGGGTAGATTAGAGGATGGATGAGTGGATGGATGGGTAGATTAGAGGATGGATGGGTGGATGGATGGGTAGATTAGAGAACAGATGAGTGGATGGATGGGTAGATTAGAGGATGGATGAGTGGATGGATGGGTAGATTAGAGGATGGATGAGTGGATGGGCTAGAAGACGAATAGATGAATAAGTGGATAGGTGGTAAACGTTAAAAAGACAGATGGATTAATGTCGGATTGAGATATGGGGGGTATAATAAATAACTGGGATGATTATTTTGATGGATTGTTTACTTAGGGAAGTAGTTGAAGGTCATTCAGAGATGGCTGATGGATGGATGTGGATGGGTGGTGCATGCTGATTGTAGGGGGCATGAAGGGTGACGGATGACGGAGGCGTGTGTATACGCATATGTGCGATTACTGTTGTGTGTATGTGTGTATTTGATTGTATACAAGGTATGTATGTATGTGGTTTTTGTGTGTATTTGATTGTATACAAGGTATGTATGTATGTGGTTTTTGTGTGTATTTGATTGTATACAAGGTATGTATGTATGTGGTTTTTGTGTATTTGTTTGTACACAAATTTATTTTTGTGTATATGTTCTTTTTGTTGTGTATAATTTTTTGTATAAAAATGCATGTATGTATGCGTGTTTGTGTGCGTTAGTTAGTGCGCCTTTTCAGTGATTTACTTCAGAACAGGGCGTGTCAGACAATAGACTTAAGTCATCTCTTTAACCATTTAAGCGCACTAACAAATAAAAATAAAAAAATAAAAAACAAAAATGGATAATAAAAAAAGTATCTAAACATTTAATCACACATAGAAGTACAACCACAAATATATTTTAGAACATTTTTTTCTAATTTATGTTTAAATATATTAAACTATATTTAAAAAAAGTTTTTCCCGTGCCAGGAGACAGCCAAAACCAAGGACGGAGTTTAGTTTTGAAGTCATTTTAAAGGGGTGTCAGTTTAAAGAGGGGAATGTAGAAGTTTTAAAATGATTAAGAGAAGGAAACTTGATATTCGGTTTTACAAATTTGTTAAAAAATATTTAATTTCATTATTTTAATTATATAAATAAACTCAAACAGTCACACAAACGTTCACTCGCCTTTCCAAACCCTCTCATCCACATATTATTACTCCCCCCCTCCCCCCTACCCAACCAACCTTCACAAAACTAAACCCCCACTCAATCATCCCCTACCCAACCAAACCCATCTTTCCACCCACCCACTCACTTTTCCACCCATCCACCCACCTCCCCACCCATCTACCCATCCATCCACCCCCCCCACCCCCCCCCCCCCCCCACCCATCCACCCACCTCTCCACCCATCCACCCATCCACCCACCTCTCCACCCATCCACCCACCCACCCACCTCCCCATCCACCCTCTTCCCCACCCATCCACCCACCTGGAACTGCTGGAAGATGAGGGCTGCATGAAACCCTTCTTCCACCTCGACCACCCACTCACACGTCTTGTCAGGGGGGTACTCATTGGGGTAATAGGGACTGGTCAGGGTGCCAGAGTTCTTGCTGATCCTGCCCCCACACACTACTGGAAGGGGGAGGGGTGGGGGGTGGGAGGGGGTAGGTTGAGGGTTAGGGTTAGGGTTAGGGAGGGTGCTAGAGGTAGGTTGAGGACAAGTTTAGTTGAGTGGGGTTGGGGGTGGATTTAGTAGAGGTGGTTGTGCGAAAAAGATGAAGTAATAATAATGGTGTCGTATTGTTATGAGAGAGAGGGAATGGGGGGTGGGTGTAGATTAAAGAAATGGTCGAGTTGAAGGAGTGAAAGAGAATGTGGAGTAGGAGGAAAGTGAGAGTGAGGGGTAAAGTGGAGGATTTGAAAATATTTTTTAAAAATGGTTAGGGTGACGGAGTGAGGTGTGATGGAGCTTGGTGAGCCACAGGGTGTGGTGGAGAGAGGTGTGGTGCAGATTGTGGAAGGGTGCATTGAAATTATGGAAAAGTTGAATTTAAATCAATCAAGAAATACTTTTAAAAAACGGTTTTTCATAAATACAAAAGTGCTGATTTGATGTCACGAGGTTTAATTCGGTGTAGTCAATCAGTCAATCAAATAAATTTATCTAGCGCTTTTCATTCAAATTCAAGAGCGCTCGTGGTAAATTTGGATGTTGTGTGCCAATGTTGAGTTTGGTGTGGAAAAACATTGGAAACGATTGACACAGAAGGGGACCTGCAATGAAGTTTTCAGAACAAATTCAAGGCGAAAACATTTCAGAATGTTTTTTCTTCACTTAGAAGACCAAAAATTGCGACGCAAGGCCAGAGTATTAATATACATTTTATTATTCATATTATTAACTTAAATTATTATTTTTATTTTAAATAGAATTTTACATAATTGTATGAAAAACATAAAAAAAAGATTTTTCTTTGTTTCCCTTTATGAGTCTTGGAAAGAGAACAGAGTTCCTTTGAAGTGGAGTGGTGGAAGTGTGCAGAATATTAAGTTCCATTCTTTGTTTTAAAACAATTAAAGTCTTTCTCATCCATTCATTCAATCATCTATTCATTTATTCATTCATTCAATCATCTATTCATTTATTCATTCATTCAATCATCTATTCATTTATTCATTCATTCAATCATCTATTCATTTATTCATTCATTCAATCATCTATTCATTCATTCAGTCATCTATTCATTTATTCATTCATTCATCCATCCATTCGTTCATCTATCCATTCATTAATCCATTCATCCATTCATCTAGCAGCCACACGTTAATCCCTTATCTTCTTCTTTAATCCCCTATAGTTTTTATTATATACAAATGTTAAACAACTTTCATTCGTATTAAAAGATAATTAATAATAATTAAAAATACTTTTAAATTTGCTAAATCTTTTTAATTGTAAAGTTTAATACTCATTATTTTTATTAACAAATATATATATAAATCTTTTCCTTTGTTTAAGATTAATAATTATATTATTATTTAATTGATATCAATAATATAATTAGTATTAATTTTATATAAATAACAATTTAATGTAATTAATAGTGTTTATAAACATCTTAAAGTTTATCATTAGTCGTTAATCACGTCAAAATGAATTCAAAACACATTTTAAAAGTCGCAAAAAAGATTTTCTGTCCTAAATAACTTCTTCACAAGCTCAAAAAAAGTTTAATAAAAAAATGAAAAAGAAAATGAAAAATAAAAAAACGGAAAAACTCATCAAAGCTATCTTTGATACTTTAATTTAATTATGAAGATATCTTCATCTAATTAAAATAATTATGAAATTAAAAGTTATAATTTATAGTTAATAAGTTAATAGCTCATAAGGTACATTTTATAGTTAATAAAAAGCTCATAAGGTACATTTAATAGTTAATAAAAAGCTCATAAATTAATTACTTAATTAATTTATATAGCGCACAAACTTTCATAAGTGGCACTGAATCCAGGCATGTAGTCATAAGGCCCAGCTATCACTCTGTACTCCATCCAAAGCTTTTCTCCCGATGACTTGAACGGAGTTTTTTCTAGTTTTTTCCCGCATAGTTTTGCTGAGGGGGGGGTGGTTTGTAGGTGGTTTGGAGAAGAAAGGAGGGTGGTTTGAGGATGGAAGATGATGGGTTGATGGGGGAGAAGGGAGAGGATGGACTCGGTTGGTGGAAGAGTGGTGTGTTATAGGGTTGTGAATGGTGGATGAAAGAAATGATGCGTATTAAATAATTTGAAAAGTATTGTTTATAAAATAAAGTTATTTTTCCGACCCACGTTTATTTATCCCATTTTCCCACTTCCATTTGAATCCACCACTATCTCTTTCTCTCATCTCTTTCTCAACTGACCCCCGCACCTTCCCTATTCAATCATACTTCTTTTCAATCTCTCTAATTTTAAACTATTTCCTACCCTTTCCACTATTGTTCCCATCCACCCACCCATCCACCCACCCATCCACCCACCCATCCACCCACCCATCCACCCACCCATCCAACCACCCATCCAACCACCCATCCAACCACCCTACCAACTCACCCTACCAACCCACTCCACCAACCTACCCTACCAACCCACCCTACCAACCCACCCTACCAACCCAATTCTACCAACCCACCCTACCCACCCACCCTACCAACCCACCCTACCAACCCACCCTACCAACCCACCCTACAACCCACCCTACCAACCCACCTAAAATGGCCCCCTCATAGTTGTACCCATCATTGATCTGCAGGTAATTGTTATAACACAAGGGGCCCTCGGGTATCTGGTACTGTGTGATATTCAAGTAAATTCTCTCCCCGGGCCCACCGCTGATTCTCCAATGGCAAAACTCCGCCCTATAGTAGACGTCACGCGTGGGCGTGGAGAGGGGCGTCTGAAACGCGCCCTTGCTTTCCTGCAGGGTTCTGCCGCAGCCTGGAAGCATCGTCATCATCATCATCGTCATCATCGTCGTCATCGTCGTCATCATCGTCGTCATCGTCGTCACCATCATCATCGTCATCATCATCGTCATCATCACCATCATCGTCATCATCGTCATCGTCATCAGCATCATCATCATCATCATCATCATCGTCATCATCATCATCATCATCATCACTCACGTCGACACTGATACAACTTTTTTGTTTGAGCGATGTCCAAGGTACTCAGGTAAGACCTTTGTCCTGGAAAGGGTGGGTGAAAGAGGAGGTGGGTAAAAGAGGAGGTGGGTGAAAGAGGGGGGGGTGGAAGAGGGTGTATGGGAAAAGGTAGGTGGGAGAGGGTGGGTGAAAGAAGGGAGTGAGAGAGGGTGGTGAGAGAGGGTGGTGAGAGAGGGTGGTGAGAGAGGGTGGTGAGAGACGGTGAGTAAGAAAGTATGGAGAAAAAATAGATTTTGTAAAAAACTTCCCCCTCCCAATGGCACCCAGAAACCTGAACCACCCTAAACTGCTCTGTCATCATCTTTTTCTCTCACCACCCAACCATCCTTACTCTTCCTTCCATTTTTTTCTCTCATCCATCCATCTTTTTAAAGTCATTTTGACGTCCAACTCCCTCTCACCACTTCACCATCTCACCAACCTCTTCCTTCCACTTCACCATTTCACCAACATCATCATACTTCTTCACCATCTCACCAACCCTCTCCCACCATCTCACCATCTCACCTACATCTTCTCATCACTTCACCATCTCACCAACCTTCTCTCATCACTTCATCTTCTCACCTACTTCTTCTCACCACTTCACCATCTCACCAACCCCCTCCCACCACCTCACCATCTCACCAACCCTCTCTCATCATTTCACCATTTCACCCTCCTTCTGTTTCTCACCCTCTCTCCCACCTTATCATCTTACCCTCAACCTCCTATGTCTCTGCTCCCCACGCTACCCCACCCACCCACCCACGCATGCCCTCCTCCCCCCTCCCCACACACACCCATCTTGTTAGGGTCATTGTTGGTGTCTCCTCGGGTCAGGGCCAAGACGGAGTCCATGTAGAAATTCTTCGCGAAAGTGTTCTTGGAGTAATGCATGATGCTTTCATAGTCGTATGGTTCGCCCAGACTGTCAACCTCTCCCGGTACAACTG
>OX030970.1:4101545-4114045 GCA_943735955.1 Piscicola geometra | reverse complement strand
TGGTGACAAAGGGTGGAGTAGGGAAGTGGGGTAGAGAGATGGTGACAAAGGGTGGAGTAGGGAAGTGGGGTAGAGAGATGGTGACAAAGGGTGGAGTAGGGAAGTGGGGTAGAGAGATGGTGACAAAGGGTGGAGTAGGGAAGTGGGGTAGAGAGATGGTGACAAAGGGTGGAGTAGGGAAGTGGGGTAGAGAGATGGTGACAAAGGGTGGAGTAGGGAAGTGGGGTAGAGAGATGGTGACAAAGGGTGGAGTAGGGAAGTGGGGTAGAGAGATGGTGACAAAGGGTGGAGTAGGGAAGTGGGGTAGAGAGATGGTGACAAAGGGTGGAGTAGGGAAGTGGGGTAGAGAGATGGTGACAAAGGGTGGAGTAGGGAAGTGGGGTAGAGAGATGGTGACAAAGGGTGGAGTAGGGAAGTGGGGTAGAGAGATGGTGACAAAGGGTGGAGTAGGGAAGTGGGGTAGAGAGATGGTGACAAAGGGTGGAGTAGGGAAGTGGGGTAGAGAGATGGTGACAAAGGGTGGAGTAGGGAAGTGGGGTAGAGAGATGGTGACAAAGGGTGGAGTAGGGAAGTGGGGTAGAGAGATGGTGACAAAGGGTGGAGTAGGGAAGTGGGGTAGAGAGATGGTGACAAAGGGTGGAGTAGGGAAGTGGGGTAGAGAGATGGTGACAAAGGGTGGAGTAGGGAAGTGGGGTAGAGAGATGGTGACAAAGGGTGGAGTAGGGAAGTGGGGTAGAGAGATGGTGACAAAGGGTGGAGTAGGGAAGTGGGGTAGAGAGATGGTGACAAAGGGTGGAGTAGGGAAGTGGGGTAGAGAGATGGTGACAAAGGGTGGAGTAGGGAAGTGGGGTAGAGAGATGGTGACAAAGGGTGGAGTAGGGAAGTGGGGTAGAGAGATGGTGACAAAGGGTGGAGTAGGGAAGTGGGGTAGAGAGATGGTGACAAAGGGTGGAGTAGGGAAGTGGGGTAGAGAGATGGTGACAAAGGGTGGAGTAGGGAAGTGGGGTAGAGAGATGGTGAACAAAAGAATGTAAAGAGTGGGAGTGGGAGATAATGAAAAAGAGATGAAAAAAAAGAGAAAGTGAAAAAAAGAATGGCTTGGGAGTGACGATGAAAAGAAAGGAGGGTAGGAATAGTGGAAAAAGGGAGGGGGAGGGAGGAGGAAATAGAGGGTGAAAAAAGTGGGGTAGGAAGAAGGTAAAAAGAGAATGGGTGAGAAAGAGAGAGAGTGAAAAGATGTTGGAGTAGAAGAGTTGTGAAAAAAAGATAAAAAGGGAAGAGAAGAAGTGAGTGGGGATAGTAATTAGAAAGAAAAAGAAAGGAGAGAAAAAGAAAAAGAGTAAGTTGCAGGAGTTGATAAGTGGGATCAAAAAGGAAATTAATTAAAAACAGTTTATTTCCACAGATCCATCGCAAGGAATTTTAGCATTTTAAAACGCATTCAAAAACGATGTTACATAAATCATCCACCCTCGTTTCGAACCAATCTATCCCGAACACCATCTTTTCGGAACATCTACCTACTCCAGCCAACCTTTTCCCTCAACCACAACCCACTTCAACCACCTATACACCTGTCCTTACAATGCACCGTCTGAAGATCTACCACTCATAACAATCCAGTCTTTCTGCGACCACCCATTCCTACATTTCATCTTATCCCCCTACTATTTTCTTTCATAACTTAGCTCCCTACTTTTCTTTCCCCATTCATGGTGCATTTTTGTGTGCATCATCCACCTTTACAATCTACCCATCCTCCTATGACAACCCCTACCCTTTTTACAACCCCCTCCATGCACTTTGCTTTTAACCCCCTCCTTCCCGCATTCCACCCACCCCCCATCCCACTTCTCCCCTTCACCCACCCAACCTCCCTTCACTCACCCACTCACCCTTACACCTACCTTCCCACCCTTCCACTCACCCTTCCACCCTCCTCCCACCCAGCCACCCATCCAGCCACCCACCCTCCCACCCACCCTCCCACCCAGCCACCCACCCAGCCACCCCCCCTTCCACCCAGCCACCCACCAGTGTAGTTTTGGTCAATTGTGTAGGGCACCACACCGTCCTTCCAGAGGACATCTGCCCTCGAGCTAGCTGCGCGTCGCCACCGTCGCTTCTGTCGCTTGAACTCCCTGTCGCGGTGGTGGATGGTGGTTTGTTTAAAAGTTGTTTAAATTGTTTAAATATTTATTATTTTAAAATTTTGTTTCGAGAATGTTTTTATGTTGTTTTTTTAGCCGTTTACGTTTCTGTATAAAAAATTTATTTTGAGGTTTTAAAAACTCATTTTTTTCTTCTTCCAATATAGCCCGGCCTCATCCATCCCAACCTCATCCATTGACTGTGATCATTTATTTCCAACATAATCATTCTCCATCTACTACATTAATTCTATATTTCGAATGGCTAGTTACGCCACGACCACCTAACCCATTTCTGTCATTTTATACATCCTACCCAAACCCTTCCAACCACCTCAACCATTCTACCCAAATCCTCCCAACCACCTCAACCATTCTACCCAAACTCTCCCAACCACCTCAACCATTCTACCCAAACCATTCCATCCCACTCCACCAACCAATTAACCTAACCTTTTCATCCCAACCATCTCAAACCACACCCTTCTCTCCAACCTTTTTTTCGATCCAACCTTTCTACTCAAATCACTCTTCTAATTTTCTCCACTCCAACCTACCCACTCCACCTCAACCCACCACTCCACTCCAACCCACCACTCCACCTTAACCCACCACTCCACTCCAACCCACCACTCCACGCAAACCACCCACTCATAGTCAAACGACGGGTTGATGACCACGTCCTCCATCCCAATGTCGAACCGCAGCAAATCTTCTTCTGTCAGCGCTATGTCTCCCATCCTCGCAGCTGTTATCATCATTTGAATTATGAATATAATTATATCACATTAATAATCATCATCATCCTCATCATCGACATCATCATCATCACTATCATTATAATTATCATCACTATTATCCTCCTTTTCATTTATACAAAACGAGCTATTCTTTACCAGAGGGTGGGCTGAAAACAGAACACTACTACTACTACTACTACTACTACTACTACTACTACTACTACTACTACTACTACTACTACTACTACTACTACTACTACTACTACTACTACTACTACTACTACTACTACTACTACTACTACTACTACTACTACTACTACTACTACTACTACTACTACTACTACTACTACTACTACTACTACTACTACTACTACTACTACTACTACTACTACTACTACTACTACTACTACTACTACCACCACTTTTACTACTACTACTACTACTACTACTACTACTACTACTACTACTACTACTACTACTACTACTACAACTACTACTACTACTACTACTACTACTACTACTACTACTACTACTACTACTACTACTACTACTACTACTACTACTACTACTACTACTACTACTACTACTACTACTACTACTACTACTACTACTACTACTACTACTACTACTACTACTACTACTACTACTACTACTACTACTACTACTACTACTACTACTACTACTACTACTAATACTACTACTACTACTACTACTACTACTACTACTACTACTACTACTACTACTACTACTACTACTACTACTACTACTAATACTAGTATTATTATTATTTCTACCAAATTTTAAACACAACTTTTACCACTAAATCTAAGCATCAAACGGTTAATCCGTTAAAACTTTATTAACGATATTAACAGTTTCGTAAACGATTTAACTTCCAAAGTTAACTTTGGAATTTTTTAACACACTAATTATCTTCCGTTACATTTTAAGCCCGTTAGTCAGTTCTTTAATCAGTTGCTTTTCAGTCGATCATTTAGGCAAAAACGAATAACTAATTTATATATTTTTTAACTAATAAAGTCATCGTAAAATGTTAAAAAAATAAATTTTTCCTTTTTACGGGATTTTATCATGGACATGTTGGAAACTTGTAACTCGTTGTTGCTTCGTTTTTATTTTGTGGTTAGTTAGGCCTTTAATAACTCTAATTTTATCTTTTTCAATATAATTTTTTAATACTAAATTTTAACGATTTAACTTCTAACGGTTAATCGTTAAATTAAAAAAAAATTAACTGAGTAACGGTTAATAAAGTTTTTTGATTAACTGTGCCTAAATATAGCTTTTACTAATACTACTAGTAAAAATATTAATAAAAAAATAATATTTAATTTTAGCAAACTCACGAGCTTTGCACGGGTCTAACATAGCGAGGGATGGATGGAGGTGGTAGTGGAGGGACAAAAGGAAGAAATGAAGGGCAATCGTTACATCCCCCCTCATTTTAAAATTTTGTTTTTTCTTTAATTATTTATTATTAGGTACAATATATTAATACATTCAGGTCTTTGTGTTATATATTATTTTAAATATATTATTTATCTTTTTTATATTTTGATTTTAAAGTCTTTCTTAAGTTATCAACCTTCGAGTGCTCGTCTTCCAACACCTACTATATACGCAAAAACTATATAATAAGTTCAAATATCCTAAATTATAGCGTTTAACCAAAAAACAAATTTATTTATTAAAGCACTTGTTTCTATAAGTCTTATGCAAAAATATTTTAAAGTCAATTGCAGTTGTTTGTTTGGGTGTTGCGGCTTTGTCAAAGTTTACAAATTTTCCATCAACCAAATATATATACAAGACATTTCTACACACACATATACATATATGAATATATATATACTGTGCGTTACAGGCAATTTGTAGAATATTATTTATTATAAAAATCCAAATAAATTGGATTATGCATTTCATGGATTGTCTGAAAATTTCAAGCATTCCGTGGATTGTCTGATTCAATACATTGCCTGCAACATATATATTATATACTGTGAATTGCCTGTAACATATTTATTATATACTGTGAATTTCAATAGACTAGCTTATACCAAAACATTAATACAACAAATGGTTACATCAAATCTTGTCACAAAACTTGCGCTGTATAACGGAAGTACACTTGTTTCCTGAAGTCTTCGGTCTTTTCGGACTTAGTAGGGTGTTTAAACGGTTAAAAACACCTCTCTTCTTAGAAAGATTTTGGTCTATTTTGTGTCCCAGGATGGTTTAGATTTTTTACACGTTTTTTTATTTGTTTTATTCCATTTTATTTTTGATATATGAAATAAAATTTGTACATTGTATTTTATTTTATTCTATCATAGGTATTTTAATTGCATTGCATTTTATTTCAATTCATTTTAATATATTGAAACGTTTCGAAAAATATTGTATTTTATTTTGTCATATTGAAACATGTAAAGACACATGCAAATATCACAGACTCAAGAGATGATGGTGTTATGATGGAAGTAGATGATTAGGGTAATGCAGAGGTTGGGCTGTATGTGGGAATCTGTGTGTGTGTGTGTGTGTGTGTGTGTGTGTGTGTGTGTGTGTGTGTGTGTGTGTGTGCGTGTGTGTGTGTGTGTGTGTGTGTGTGTGTGTGTGTGTGTGTGTGTGTGTGTGTGTGTGTGTGTGTGTGTGTGTGTGTGTGTGTGTGTGTGTGTGTGTGTGTGTGTGTGTGTGTGTGTGTGTGTGTGTGTGTGTGTGTGTGTGTGTGTGTGTGTGTGTGTGTGTGTGTGTGTGTGTGTGTGTGTGTGTGTGTGTGTGTGTGTGTGTGTGTGTGTGTGTGTGTGTGTGTGTGTGTGTGTGTGTGTGTGTGTGTCTGCGATTACACATTCCAACAATACATCCAGCACCATCAACCAACCAAGACAACATTTCAAAGACATCTTTGTAATCGAATCCACATTTAAATTGAAAAACGAACTTCATTCAGATACCAAATATTCAAAAAATTCTTCTATTCTTTACGAATTTTTCAACATTTTAAAAATCCTTCGAATGATTAACGCGTTTTTAAAAATTCTCAGGTTTCTCATTCGACCCTGAGTGAACTTCTGAGAGAGAAATGCCTTCTGGATGGTAAATTAAGTTGTTTAAATAAACTAATAATAAATTTAAAAAAATAAACTCTACAATTCATTGCATTAGTATCTTAATTATTACTGAAAGAATGCATTATCTTTTGAATAATTTATTTACTTTTCAAGTTACTTTGAACTTTTTTAACCAACTAGGTTTTTTATAAACATTTTATTACATTTTAAAATCAATTAAGAATCTATTTTTTCATAATTTTTACATAATTCATAGTTTACATTCCACCTACATTTCTATTATTATTGGCATTTTTGATAAACTTTGAGATTTTTTTACCCTAACCACATATGAAATTTTTTTACATTTTTTTTGCTTTAAACTTACCGTATCTTTCCAATTCTAGTACATTTTGAATTTTGGCTTTATTTTAATTAATTTGCCAAAGTTTTTGGAGATATGATTTTTAATTCATGATTTATTGATCCATTTTGTATAGGAGAGACCGGGGCTGATTGTTCCGGTTTTTGCAAATGTTTTTATAAGTTCGTTGTTTTCGAAAGATTAATTATTAAAACTTTTTTAATTCACTAAAACAGTCACAAGTTTAAACGCAAAAAACAGGGTTTTAATTCAAACTCATTGAAAAAGGTACACTGAAATGTAAAAGTAGTCGGGGTTGAATGTTACAAGTGTCAAACATGCATTTTAAATATATAAAAAAAGTAATTTAATGAAATTTTTTCAAGTTCATAAGCAAAGTCAGGTTATCGAAAAAAATATTAACGTTTGCCTGGTTGAAGCTGGTTGCTTGGCTGAGACTTTCAGCCTCAGGAATTCGTATTGAGAAAAAACTGAGAGAAAAAGAACTAAAATTATGACGATAATGATGATTAAGATTATGACGATAATGATGATTATGATTATGACGATAATGATTATTAAGATTATGACGATAACGATGATTAAGGTTATGACGATAATGATTATTAAGATTATGACGATAATTATGATTAAGATTATGGCGATAATGATGATTAAGTTTATGACGATAATGATGATTAGGATGATGAAGATATTGACTATTAAGAGTAGTCTTTTCGCACACAATAGATCACTGATTCAGGGTTTCTGTTGACTCTTATCTTGCCCTCATCGAGTGTTAGCTTGAAGCAAGTGCAGCTGGATGTGTGCACAAATACTGAGACATACTTTGAGAGATATAGACAGATACAAATACTGAGACATACTTTGAGAGATATAAATACATACAAATACTGAGACATACTTTAAGAGATATAAATATATACAAATACTGAGACATACTTTGAGAGATATAGACAGATACAAATACTGAGACATACTTTGAGAGATATAAATACATACAAATACAGAGACATACTTTAAGAGATATAAATATATACAAATACTGAGACATACTTTGAGAGATATAGACAAATACAAATACTGAGACATACTTTGAGAGATATAAATACATACAAATACTGAGACATACTTTAAGAGATATAAACACATACAAATATGGATAAATACTTTTATACACATACATTGGCACACCTTAACACATACCAACTTACATACATAAAATATATAATAAACAAATATATATATATAATTATCTAAGTTATAGTTGTTTCAATTTATAGAATTATAAATAGTCAACACCTGAAGACAGGGAAGACAGCTCGCTAGGGTGTTAGGAGTCAAGAGAAGTTGTGTTGAAATGGTTAATATTAATAAGTATAATAATAATAATACTTATTATTATTATTATATTACTCATTATTATAATAGTAATAGTAGTAATTATAATAGTAGTAATTATAATCATAGTAATAGTAACAATTATTGTTATTAGAATAATAAAATAATATTGTTTTGTTAACAAATAAGAGAGGTGTCTGCTTCTAAAGTTGAGAATCAAAACTGCACAACTCCAGGAGTTTGATGTCATGCAACACGCACAACCTCTGCACACTCTGCAGCTGCCTGCAAAGCAACATTGCTTCCCGTTCTATCCACAACTACAACACAGCCAACAATTACAACTTAGTCAACAACTACAAAATAAACGACAACTACAACACAACCAAGAACAACACAACCAACTAAAACACAACCAACTACAACACAACCAACAACAACACAACCAACAACAACACAACCAACAACAACACAACCAACAAATGCAACAAAAACAACAACAACTACAACACAAACAACAACAACTACAACTCCTCTACAAACACACGTACGAACTATTAACAAAACAAGAAAATGATGGTATGTCTAACAACAACAACAGCAGCAGCAACGAATATCATCATCACTACCACAAAAAAGACAAAATCAGCAACTACTACTACCATCGTCACTTTCCCAACAACCACAAAAACTCAGTTTCCCGAACTACCTTCCCTTCAGCTACAAACACACAGATTGAAAACACACAAACACACCCAGACAACAACACAAACAAAAACGCAAACAACCACATAAACAACAACTACTACTACAACAACGACGACAAAGACGGAAGTGATGATAATGATGCTATTGATGACGTAACAGCCCTTGAAAGAAACAAGTTCCCTAACGTTCTGCCGCCCTGTAGGGTGTGTGGGGAGAGGGCAAGTGGATTTCATTATGGAGTCAACACGTGTGAAGCTTGCAAGGTATGGAAGAGGAGGAGGGGGGGAGGGTTAAAGGAGGGAGGAAAGGGGGGGTAGGCGAAGGAATGGGGGAAGGAAGGGGAAGGGGGTGTGGGTGATGACAAATATTTTTGAGAAGAGGGGGAATGGATGGAAGAATTGGATGAGAAGTTGGGTTAGATGGAAGGAAAGTGGATGGGTGGATAGGGAGATTGGATGAGGAGATGGGATAGAAAAGGGAACAGAAGAGGGGGTATGGATAACTGAAACTTTTTGAGAGATATAGACACATACAAATACTGAGACATACTTTGAGAGATATTAACGAATGGGTTTGAGGAAGAAAAAGTGGGTGGTGGATGTGTTTGAGAAGGAGAGGTGGATGGTGGCGAAGTTTAAGAAAGGGAGAAGCAAAAGAAAAGTTTAAATTGATTGGCTCAAAATGGCTTGTGATTATTTGGGGTTGAAACACTAGATAAATGACACAACCATCATTAAACTTTTTCTAAATATTTAAAAGTGGCCTAGAAACCCACCAGACCTACGCCGCTGCAAGCATGATAGCGTATTGTTTGAATCTAAGAAATCGAGGTCTGAATCATTGAAGGGCTTATTAAGTCCTTTCTTATCTTTAAGAGTGCTAGGAAAGCCGTTATCGGGGAGAATTTGCATTGTTATGTGACAAAGTTTCATCTGCAGATTTTTTCTTTGTCATCTTTTTTGAACTTTATTTTTGGTTTTGTGAAGATCACTGAAGGCACTGCCACCGCACAGACCACTGTCCACCTGTTTCCAAATGCCTCAACACTCCACTATCTTATCCAATCACCATCAACACCAGACTTCCTGTTACATCATCACCCTTCCTTTACCACCCATCATCTTTCTTTCCTCACATCACTTTAAACCTTTATTCTTCCACCCTCATTATCCTCCCTCCATCCCACACCCCCAGCACTTTTCCAAACGTACATTTTCCATCCAACGGTCCATAAAACCCATTTTACAACCACTTACCTAACCACTCACTCAACCAGCCTAACCACCAACCCATCACCTAACCACCTACCCACTCACTCAACCAGCCCACTAACCCTTTCACTTATTAACCCACTTACCAACCCCCTTAACCCACCCAACCCCCCCATTCCATCCAACTCCCCCAACCCACCCTGCCCCCCCCCCCAACCCACCCAACCCCTCCAACCCACTTTAACCCCCCCCCCCACCTCTAACCCACCCAACTCCCCCAACTCATCCAATCCTCCCCCAACCCACCCAATCCTCCCCCAACCCACCCAACCCCTTAACCCCCCCAACTCACCCAATCCTCCCCCCCAGGGCTTTTTCAGACGCTGTCTCAAGCGGCAAGTGATCTACAAGTGC
Organism: Piscicola geometra; assembly: GCA_943735955.1. Taxonomy (NCBI): domain Eukaryota; kingdom Metazoa; phylum Annelida; class Clitellata; order Hirudinida; family Piscicolidae; genus Piscicola; species Piscicola geometra. Next base: position 4,104,025 of record OX030970.1, on the reverse strand, counting down.
CACAACAGAGACAAGTGTGTGGTGATGGCGGCGAAGAGGGGCCACTGCAGTTCATGTCGCTATCGGAAATGTATCTCACTGGGCATGTCTAAAAATGGTGAGTGGTGTTTGTGGAGGGGGTGTTTGGGGAGGGGGTGTTTGTGGAGGTGGTGTTTAGAGAGAAGGGTGTTTGGGGAGGGTGGTGTTTGGGAAGGTGGTGTTTAGGGAAAGGGGTGTTTGGGGAGGGTGGTGTTTGGGGAGGGGGTGTTTGTGGAGAGGGTGTTTGGGGAGGGGGTGTTTGTAGAGGGGGTGTTTGTGAAGGGTGGTGTTTGTAGAGGGGGTATTTGTGGAGGGTGGTGTTTGGGGAGGGTGATGTTTGTGGTGGGTGGTGTTTGGGAAGAAGGGTGTTTGTGGAGGGGTGGTAAAGGAGGAGGTGATTGCGGATTCGATAATGGTGTTATGGAAAGGGGTTTTTGTATGTACACATAAAAACAAACACGCACGCACGCACAAACACACACACACACACACAGCAATTAAGACGGGCAGATACACACATGAGAAGAGACTGAAGGACAAACAAGAAGTCAAAACTCTTCTTCACAGGAGACTCATCTGTACTGATGCTGGTGTCCTCAAGGGTGGGTGTCTCGTTTGCTTTTTGAGTTTTATATTTCATTCACTTGAGTTATACTTCTTTTATTCGTTGATTCTAATGAAAATTAGTTCATTTGTTAATCTTAATTTTAATTATTAATTTTAATTATTAATTTTAATCTTAATTTTAATTATTAATTTTAATCTTAATTTTAATTATTAATTTTAATCTTAATTTTAATCTTAATTTTAATCTTAATTTTAATCTTAATTTTAATCTTAATTTTAATTATTAATTTTAATCTTAATTTTAATTATTAATTTTAATCTTACTTTTAATTATTAATTTTATTAATTTTTGAATTATTCATTTCATTTTCGACGCTGTTTTTAACATTACAATTTTTGTCTTTTAAAATGCTGTTCGAGTTCTTTTTATCTATAAATCAAAAAATCTTTTTTTTTAAACTTTTACATTTCACCTTTAAACCCCTCTACCATTCTAACTTTTTTTTATTATTTTTATTTTTTTCTTTTTCATTTTTTCTATTTTCTTTTTTCCATCTCTTTTCTATCTTCTCCCGTCCCCTTTCCATCTTTTTTATTTCCTATAACTTAATCCCACCATTTTTATACTTCCCACCCCTATCTCCCTTCCTCCATCTCCCATCCTCCCATCTCCCACCCTCCATCTCCCACCCTCCATCTCCCTCCCTCCATCTCCCTCCCTCCATCTCCCTCCCTCCATCTCCCACCCTCCATCTCCCTCCCATCTCCCTCCCTCCATCTCCCACCCTCCCATCTTTTTCCATCTCCCTTCCTCCATCTCCCACCCTCCATCTCCCTCCCTCCCATCTCCCTCCCTCCATCTCCCTCCCTCCATCTCCCACCTTCCATCTCCCTTCTTCCATCTCCCCCCCTCCCATCTCCCACCCTCCATCTTCTTCCATCTCCCACCCTCCATCTTCTTCCATCTCCCACCCTCCATCTTCTTCCATCTCCCACCCTCCATCTTCTTCCATCTCCCACTCTTCATCTTCTTCCATCTCCCACCCTCCATCTTCTTCCATCTCCCACTCTTCATCTTCTTCCATCTCCCACCCTCCATCTTTTTCCATCTCCCACCCTCCATCTTCTTCCATCTCCCACCCTCCATCTTCTTCCATCTCCCACTCTTCATCTTCTTCCATCTCCCACCCTCCATCTTCTTCCATCTCCCACCCTCCATCTTCTTCCATCTCCCACCCTCCATCTTTTTCCATCTCCCACCCTCCATCTTCTTCCATCTCCCACCCTCCATCTTCTTCCATCTCCCACTCTTCATCTTTTTCCATCTCCCACCCTCCATCTTTTTCCATCTCCCACCCTCCATCTTTTTCCATCTCCCACCCTCCATCTTTTTCCATCTCCCACCCTCCATCTTCTTCCATCTCCCACCCTCCATCTTCTTCCATCTCCCACTCTTCATCTTCTTCCATCTCCCACCCTCCATCTTCTTCCATCTCCCACCCTCCATCTTCTTCAATCTCCCACCCTCCATCTTCTTCCATCTCCCACCCTCCATCTTCTTCCATCTCCCACTCTTCATCTTCTTCCATCTCCCACCCTCCATCTTCTTCCATCTCCCACCCTCCATCTTCTTCCATCTCCCACCCTCCATCTTCTTCCATCTCCCACCCTCCATCTTTTTCCATCTCCCACCCTCCATCTTTTTCCATCTCCCACCCTCCATCTTCTTCCATCTCCCACCCTCCATCTTCTTCCATCTCCCTCCCTCCATCTTCTTCCATCTCCCACCCTCCATCTTCTTCCATCTCCCACCCTCCATCTTCTTCCATCTCCCACTCTTCATCTTCTTCCATCTCCCACCCTCCATCTTCTTCCATCTCCCACTCTTCATCTTC
>OX030970.1:4072104-4101345 GCA_943735955.1 Piscicola geometra | reverse complement strand
CCTTTCCATCCTTCTTTCTCCATCCACTTCCTTTTTCCCCTGCTTTTCTCGACTCTCTCATTTTTTTCACTTTCTCACTTCCCCACTCTTTCTCAGGAAGAGAGGGCGAAAGAGAGAGAGTTGTACGGATGCTTGAGTCCTGTTGAGGTGGCTGATTACCTGGATGTGTACAACTCCACAGGTTAATTAGCCTCATTAGTAAAGTTAATTGGACTCATTAGAAAGTTAATTAGGTTCGATAATGAGTTAATTGGAGTCATTAGAAAATTAATTAGGTTAAATAACGAGTTAATTAACTTCATTAGAAAGTTAATTAGGTTCAACAATGAGTTAACTTGGCTAAAAGACGAGTTAACTAAGCTCAATAATAAATCAGTTTGGCTAACTAACGACTTATTTAAATCTCTAATAAGTTAGTTAGTTAATTAGTTGTTACTATTTGTCGCATAATAATCAAATGTGATGTAGTGATGTAAGACGTGGTTTTTTACCCAAAAGTTAATTGGTTCGTATGGGAAACTTATAGATTTAATTATCATTATTATTTTAATAGGTAGTTGATGGTGTTACAAATTACATATTGATAAAAATATATTAATCGATTAATTAACTTTTAATAGGTAATTAAATAGGTAATTTAATAGGTAATTAAATATTTTCCCGCCTAAAAACACAGGCATTGACGTGGATGGGAGGATGGAATTGTTGTTGAAGTTGCTGCCGCTAGTGGAGAACAATTTAAGGTGACGGAGGATCATTGACAATAATAATAATTTCAAATAGTGAGATAATACTAATTTAATTAAAAATATTTATATAAATATATAAAAAACCATTCAATAATAATTCAATATATAAAAAACCATTCAATAATAATTCAATATATAAAAAACCATTCAATAATAATTCAATATATAAAAAACCATTCAATAAAAAACCATTCAATAATATTAATTTATTTTAAGAATTATCAAGTTTATCTTGTTATATTTTTGATTTCTCAAAATTAACCAATCAAACCATTATTAATTACTTGATAATTACCCAATTAAAGAATAATTTATCATATAATTATTCAAGGTCTTTGGTACGATGTGCAAAGTCGATTCCAGGATTCGGTAGTCTTACAGTGGAAGACCAGATTGAAATCATTAAAAGTTAATCGAGATTTAGAATTAGTTGTTAAATTATTTTTTGAAATGGAATTAATATAATTTGTAAAAAAAGTTTGTCTATATAAACCTTAAAACTACCACTTACACTACTACCACCACTACTACCACCACTAAAACCACAACTACTACTACCACTAAAACCACCACTAAAACCACAACTACTACCATCACTACCACCACAGCTTCTCGTTTCGAAGTGTGGATGGTGGCACACCACCACCAATTCAATCCAAGCATGCAACTCTTCACCACTCTGTCAGGAAGTGTTCTGTGCTATAATGATATGCTCAAGGTACTACTACCACTCTAACTAATACTACTACTACCACTATAACTAATACTACTACTACCACTATAACTAATACTACTAATACTACTACTCCGACTACCACTACTACTACTAATACTACTACTACTACTACTACTTACTACTACTACTACTACTACTCCTACTACTACTACTACTACTTACTACTACTACTACTACTACTACTACTACTACTACTACTACTACTACTCCTACTACTACTACTACTACTACTACTACTACTACTACTACTACTACTACTACTACTACTACTACTACTACTACTACTACTACTACTACTACTACTACTACCACCACCACCACCACCACTTCAGGTCTTCAATAAAGACTACATTGACGCCCTCTTGTTGGCGCAACAAAAAATTATCTCACTCAAGCTCGATTACAATGAAACGTGTGTACTTGCGTCGCTTGTAATCATGTTTACAGGTAACACTGTTGTAAATGTAAATGTTTACAGGTAATACTGTTGTAACTGTAAATGTTTACAGGTAATACTGTTGTAACTGTAAATGTTTACAGGTAATACTGTTGTAACTGTAAATGTTTACAGGTAATACTGTTGTAACTGTAAATGTTTACAGGTAATACTGTTGTAACTGTAAATGTTTACAGGTAATACTGTTGTAACTGTAAATGTTTACAGGTAATACTGTTGTAACTGTAAATGTTTACAGGTAATACTGTTGTAACTGTAAATGTTTACAGGTAATACTGTTGTAACTGTAAATGTTTACAGATAATACTGTTGTAACTGTAAATGTTTACAGGTAATACTGTTGTAACTGTAAATGTTTACAGGTAATACGATTGTGACAACACCATCTAAAACATTTCCACCATCACACTATAACCTCTTCTGCCACTTCAACCACCACCACAACAACCCCCACCACAACAACCACAACAACAACCACAACTACAGACAGGTGTGTTGTAGCTAAGGGGGAAGTGGTTGAATGCATTCAGGACTTACTACTACGTTGCTTTTTCAGAGTAAGTGTTGTATGTGTGGCTTGGCAGTGTCAATGGTGGTGATGGTGGGGATGATGAGATGATGATGATGATGAAGATGACGGTGATGAGTGGTGGTGATATAATAATAATAATTTTAAATCATTGTTCTTCAAAAATAATTTTAATATTTAAAATATATATATATGTATAAAAGATTTATCCCTATTAAATATATAAAAATACAAACACCACAAGTTAATATCACGGAGATTCGTGGGTTCAAAGAGCCACGTCCAAACTTCTCTTTTCTTCGCTAGAGTGGTGTCTGTGTTGACGTTGTTAAGGGATGTGAGGGAGATGTATGAGGGGGAGGAGGAGAGGGTAGTGAGGTGAGTGGATGGAGGGGGGTTGAGGGGTGGGAGGGTGGAGTTGGTGATTGGATGGAGGGGGGGGGTTGAGGGGTGGGAGGGTGGAGTTGGCGAGTAGATAGGGGGGGGGTTGAGGGGTGGGAGGGTGGAGTTGCTGATTGGATGGAGGGGAGGTTGAGAAGTGGGAGGGTGGAGTTGGTGAGTGGATGGAGGGGGGGGGGGTTGAGGGGTGGGAGGGTTGAGTTGGTGAGTGAAGTGGAGGAAAAGAAGGTTAGTGGGGAAGATTTGAGTTGGGAATTGAGAGAGTTTCGGTTAGTGGTTGATGGTGTGTGCAATATAGAATGAGTTGGAAACAGTAAAAGTTTTTGGGATAATGGGTGAAGAGGGTGTAGGGTAGGAAGTGAAAGAATTCGGTGGATTAATGTTAAGGAAAATATGGTTTGTGGGTGTGTGATAATAAAAATATGGCTTTTATGGTGGATTTCTATGTAAGAGATGGATGAGTGTGATGATGATAATGATGTGATAACCATAGTAATGATCTTTTCAGATTGTGGTTCGATAAAATACCCATCTCTCCACTCATCTATGAAATGTGGGCATTGTGATGAAAGGGGATGGATGGATGGATGGATGGATGGATGGATGGATGGATGGATGGATGGATGGATGGATGGATGGATGGATGGATGGATGGATGGACAGATGAAATACCAAATCATTAAACGTTTAAATAAATAAATCATGAAGGCATTTAAAAAAATGCAAAAAATATTATTAATTAAAAATAATTTAAATGAAAATAATAAAAATGATTGAAAAAAAAACTTGAAATGAAAATAATATTAACAATAATGACTTTCTCATTATCATAAATAAATCATAATAAATTTTCAGCATTCTTTAAGCAATTGTGATGTTTTAACAGATTTTCAAAATAAAAACCTTTATTTTCATTCCGTGAAAGAAGATTAGTTGTGTACTCATTTGAAAAGGCCTTAAAAATTTTTGTTTTGCAATTTTCTTCGTCTGTTGTTAAAAAATGATTTAAAAAAAACAAATGTTTTTTAGAAAAAACAAAATGTACTTTGATTTTCCTGTAAGGTCCACAATGAAATAAAATTTCATTGGTGATAAAAAGTATATAAAAAATGTATGAAACAAAGATTTGAAACAATACCAAAAAATGTAAAAAAAACAAAAAACAAAAATAAAAACGACTTACTGATAAAGCAATCTAATGAAGAGATTGATAAGCGAGTCCAAACAAGATTCTGTATCCCAAGACGCCGTTTTTAGCCTTTTGTTGTAAATCATCATCATCATCATCATCGTCATCATTGTCATCATCATCATCATCATCATCGTCATCATCATTATCATCATCATCGTCATCATCATCGTCATCATCATCATCTTCGTCATCATCGTCATAATTATCATCATCATCCTCATCATCGTCATCATCATCATTGTCTGGAAGGATCTTAAAGTTAATAGCCTCAAGCAAATAAAGCACACGAATCGTAATTAAAAAGTGATTTAAAAGCAATTAAGAAGTCCACTTTAATTGGACTTAATGCTGATTAATTAAATTTAATGCTGATTAATTAAACTTAATGCTGATTAATTAAACTTAATGCTGATTAATTAAATTTAATGCTGATTAATTAAATTTAATGCTGATTAATTAAACTTAACGCTGATTAATTAAACTTAATGCTGATTAATTAAATTTAATGCTGATTAATTAAATTTAATGCTGATTAATTAAATTTAATGCTGATTAATTAAACTTAATGCTGATCAATTAAACTTAATGCTGATTAAGTAAATTTAATGCTGACTAATTAAATTTAATGCTGATTAATTAAAAGCTTTCAATTCTGAAACTTCTACACATGGGAGATTTATTTAACTTGCATTGATTTTTTAATGTTTTGTATGTGTGTGTGTGTGTGTGTGTTTGTGTGTGTGTGTGTATGTGTGTGTGTGTGTCTGTGTGTGTGTGTATGTGTGTGTGTATGTGTTCATATAAATACACGTTTGCTCATGTCTTTTAAGGATGTGAGCAGACGTTTGGAGACACAATTCCTTGTAGGCCTTTCATTAATGCTTTGCTTCTGAGTCAAACATCGATCGTTTCCTTATGTAACACATGTGTGTGTGTGTGTGTGTGTGTGTGTGTGTGTGTGTGTGTGTGTGTGTGTGTGTGTGTGTGTGTGTGTGTGTGTGTGTGTGTGTGTGTGTGTGTGTGTGTGTGTGTGTGTGTGTGTGTGTGTGTGTGTGTGTGTGTGTGTGTGTGTGTGTGTGCTTGTGTGTATGTGTGTGTGTGTGTGTGTTTGTGTGTATGTGTGTGTGTGTGTGTGTTTTGTGTGTGTGTGTTTGTGTATACATTTGTGAGTGTGTGTGTTTTTTTAACTATGAATTTGTAAAAATTGTATTTTTAAGAGTTACATTATTTACTCCACCTTTTAATGAACTAGAAACAAAAGATGACATTTAAGATTTTAAAACTTTATTTCTTATCCATGTTTAAATGTCACTATGATTCAATTACTTTTTATATATAAACCATTTTGGTTAGTTTTGCAAAATAGGTATTACATTTAAATGTTGTTTTTTTGGGCTCTTTTTTAGGTAAAACGCCAAGACATAAAAAGAGTTTTAAAGTTTTTATTTTTGAATTAAACACATCAAACAAATATTTACAAACATTAATTCTCGATATTTTCATTAAAATAATATTTAATGTTTTTTTTACATTTCACTTTTTGGTATTAAAATTATTGATAACAATTAATTATAAATGTTATATATATATATTATAATTATTCTTTATAAATAAATATTCAATTTTTGTAAAATTTGTTCAAATTTAAAATTAGGCGCTTTTGAAGGCGTGCCACAACTAACTAATTAATATAAATAAGAATGTCAAAGAAAATCATTAATAATAAATAATAAAAATATTAAAAATATCTTTGTTTATATTAATGATTTAAATTCAATTTTTAAAAATGAAATTAATTCGATAAGTTTATAATAACAATAATAACAAACCTATTTTTTTTATTAAACGTTTAAAAATAATTCCTAATGGAGTTTTTTGAGTGACTAAAAGTGGTTCGCGCTCTGATAATAGATGTTTGGATCGATGGATATGTGTGTGTGTGTGTGTGTGTGTGTGTGTGTTGTGTGTGTGTGTGTGTGTGTGTGTTTGTGTGTGTGTGTGTGTGTGTGTGTGTGTGTGTGTGTGTGTGTGTGTGTGTGTGTGTGTGTGTGTGTGTGTGTGTGTGTGTGTGTGTGTGTGTGTGTGTGTGTGTGTGTGTGTGTGTGTGTGTGTGTGTGTGTGTGTGTGTGTGTGTGTGTGTGTGTGTGTATGTGTCTTTTTGTGTTTGTGTGTGTGTTTATGTGTGTGTGTGATTTCATGTGTCTGTATGTGTGTGTGTTTGTATGTGTAAGATTGTAAGTGTGTTTTTACAAGAGTATCAACCGAACTTTAATATCTATCATATTAAATTTTTTTTACAACATTTGATGTGCATATGAAAAAAGTTTAATTCCAATATTATAAATAATTATTATAAATAAAAATTATTAAAATATAAAATGAAAGTAATTAATTTTCCGGCTTGTGCATCGTAAATTCCAAATGGTGATTAGTGCAAGACCATTGAACTCATCAAGAAATACGTCTGCTGAAATATTTATAATGCATATTTTAAAAGTATTAAATTTAAATACAATATTTTTAATTGAATCATTAAAAGTATTTCTTCATATCAGACATTAATTATTTTAGAAAAAAAATTATTCAAATATAATATGCATATTAAATATATAAAAGGAAAAAAACATATTTAATATTAATTAACATTTTGAACAATGAATATTAAATATTGGAGTAATGGGCTAATGAGTATTTGTTATTAGTATTCTATTAGTGGTATGTGAAGTTGAGTATTTGATGGATGGATAGATGTATGGATGGATGGATGAATGAATGAATGAATGAATTGATGGATGGATGGATGAATGGATGGGTTAAGGGCAGTGACGCAACCAGAAGGACCCTGCAATTTTTTCTAAATTCAATGATTTATTTGGGGAGAAGATAAGCGGCTTCAACATCCCATAGGCACATCATCTCCAATTCACATCAACAAGTTCACGTGCGGATCAGTCTGATTTCATTGCATGTATCGAACTGCAAGAACTCTTTTGAGCCACAAGCTTTCAGCCCGAGTTGCACTATATGCTCGATGTTGCTCTGACTCTGCCAGTTACTTCATCAGATGCAGAAAGAGCATTTTCTAAATTTCGGCTTATTACAAGTGATCTAAGGACGACTGTGTCTGCTTGTCGTGTGCAAAGTTCATTGAGAATATCTGCTACCAAAACAACTACTGCCCTTTTCAGCAACCTAAAAGACCATGTATAAGACGCCCTTTTTGCCCATAAAATTGTATTTTAAAGCCAGTGCGTCTCACACTGCATGAGTTATAAAGGCTGTTTATGTGATAGCAAGTTTGAGATCTACAAGGCACATTACCAAGCACTCACGCTTTTATAATCAAAAGATAGAAAAATAAATGAAATTGTAGGGCTAGAAATTTAAAAAAATATTTTTATATATAAAATAAATAAATTTTAATGTCTCATATACTAACTATCACTTGAAAAAAATTAATTTCTTTGAAAATACTAGTTGTGATCAGACAGTTCTGCAATGAAGGGCTGTTTGGTCCAAGAGTTTCAGTTATATAGGTTCCAAGAAACCAGATTTTAAAATAAATGTTCAAAAAAGGATAATAATAACTTCAGAATAAATTTCGAGACAAACAGTTTTAAACAAATTAAAAGAATTGTCATCAATCTCACAAAACAAAACTTTAAATTAACCTTTAAGGCATTTCCACGGTGTTTTCGAACCGCCTAATTACACTGTCTTGCATTTACTTGCCATTATTCAAATACGAAAAAAAGCTTTTGAATGATGTAGATCCAAGAAATAAAGAAGAATATTTCTGTTTTTTTCAGAATTTTTTTTGGTCTTTTTAAATTCTTATTTTTGGCAATCGAACCCGAGGTGAGCCTTATACATGGGGTTTCCGACTAATGCAATGTGAAATGGTGAACAGATTTTATTAATTATAATTGCTAGTTTTTATTTGAAAAAAGATTTTTCGTTTTCGTCTTTTATGAAACGTCAGCCCCCAGCATTGCGCCACTGCTTTGTGGATGGATGGGTGGCTGGATAGATGGGTGGCTGGATGGATGGATGGATGAATGGATGGATGAATGGATGGATGAATGGATGGATGAATGGATGGATGAATGGATGGATGAATGGATGGATGAATGGATGGATGAATGGATGGATGAATGGATGGATGAATGGATGGAAGAATGGATGGATGAGTAGATGGATGAATGGATGAATAGATGGATATATATTTCGTAGACCATCGGGCTTTTCTCTGCTCAAAAACAAATGGTCGCACGAAAGTGTGGGAATGGGCGTGGGTGGGTAATGAAGCATGCCTTAAGGGATTAAGAATTGGAATATAAAGGGGGAAATTAATGGTTGTCATTTGACACTGTCACAAATGGCATGTATTTATACATAATAATAATAATTATTATTAGTATATTATAATATATCATTAGTTTATTAGTATTAATACTTAAATAAGTTGTATTCTGTTGTATTGGGTTGTATTCTTGTGTTGGATTGAGTTTTATTGGGATGAATTGTCTTGTATTGTGGTGTATTTATTTGCATTCAGGTATATTAAATGGGAAATATAAATGTTTTACATTTATTGTTTAAAATTGTGAATAAATGTTTTAAATAATTAGTTTATTGAATTATATTATGAATCTATTAGATTAAATTTAAAATAAATTGTGTTTAAACTTTAGTTTTAAATAATTTATATGTGGTAAAAGGAATTAGTGTGTTTAGTTAAATTCTTTTTAACTAAAATAAACTTAAAAAATTGTAAACCGCAAAGTGAATCACGTTGGAAAGTGTACAGCATGGCGAGAGACTAACCAGCATTGACTCTGAAACGACGCACAAACGTGAATTTAAATCGGTTCGAGCGCTTCCAAAAGTGCTTCAGAAATTGTAAAAATATTTTTCTATTTTTTGTACTTAGTGTATTTGTTTTTTTACATCGTTTACATGTAATGCTTTACTTTTACCTGTAAATTTACATGTAATACGTTACTTTTACTTGTAAAGTTACATGTAATTGCGCATTCGAGTTTAACATTGTTTTATACGCTTATTTGATGTAACTAAAACATATATTCTTTACATTACCTCGGTTGGTCTTTTACCCTATTTACATGTAATATTCAAGAGCAATATTTAATAGAATCAACGCTTACGTTAAAATAAATGATTTCATTGACTCAAAAAGACTGCGTAGAAATGCCAAACCTTCCAAAAATCAATAGCTTTATGTTGTGTTATATTTCATCGTCATCATCATCATCATCATCATCATCATCATCATCCTCATCATCATCATCATCATCATCATCACCATCACCATCATCATCATCATCACCATGAGTTATCTCTTGTTCGAATCTATGAGAATTCTCAATTGTTGAAATGTCGAAGCATGCTGCAAGTGAACGAGGCTGAATAAAAAAAGAAAGAAAAAACAAACAAACAAATAAACAAATAAAAAACATAAAAAAGAACAAACAAACAATTTAAAAAAACATCCGCCATTTAAAATACAGTTAAATTGCGCTAGATAAATAGGCCAGGGTGGCCTCAATAACAAGCTCTTCTGCCTGAAGCTTTGAAGAGGATTCTCTTGAAGGCGTTTCTGAAGTCAGCGTTGAAGACTGTGTAGATGACTGGGTTGATGCCACTGTTGAGGTACCTGTGTGTGATTAGTGTTGCTGTGTGTGTGTGTTTGTGTGTGTGTTGCTGTGTGTGTGTGTGTGTGTGTGTGTTTGTGTGTGTGTGTGTGTGTGTGTGTGTGTGCGTGTGTGAGTTGTGTGTGTGTGTGTGTGTGTGTGTGTGTGTGTGTGTGTGTGTGTGTGTGTGTGTGTGTGTGTGTGTGTGTGTGTGTGTGTGTGTGTGTCTGTGTGTGTGTGTGTGTGTGTGTGTGTGTGTGTGTGTGTGTGTGTGTGTGTGTGTGTGTGTGTGTGTGTGTGTGCGGCTAATTTATAAAGGATTTAATGTTTTTAGAGATTGTATTGCTTTCATTAATGTCTTTCTAATGCGTCTTTCTTTCCCGAATCGACTTGTGACTTTCATAGAGGGACTTGTGCTTGCCTCACAAAACAATTTCTTGAACCTCCCCGTTATGTCCCAGCCCCAACCAACCCAATCCACCTTCCACTTACCTACACCAACCCAACCCACCCCCACCCACTCTCCCTCCACCTTCTTTCCCACCCACTCTCTCTTCGCCTTCTCCCCCATCCACTTTCCTTCCACCCTCTCCCATCCACCCTCCCCCCCACCCACCAACTCACCCCATCCACACAATGCCACTCTCCAGGAGGGGGGGCATGTAGCAAGCGGACCCACAAAACGGCATCACAAGGGCCGTAATAAAAAATGGCAGCCAACAAATGATGAAGGTCCCGGTAATGATCGTCAAAGTCCTTGCCGCCTTTCGCTCTTTCGTCTGCTCACGTTTTTCCCGCGCGTTTTTCCCTTTGCTGACTTGCCTGTTGTACCTTGAGGATCGGAAGAAGGATGCCGATGTGCTCGAGTCCAGACTAGCGTCGAGTTTGCCCTGGGGGGTCGACTTTTCTTTTTTGAATATTTTTTGGGCTGAGAAAATTTTTGAAAGTTTTCTTTCGATTTTGGATTCAGGACTGCGTGGATCGGCAAAAGAAGTGTGGTTTGGCGCTTGTTTGCTCGCAAAATAGTTCTCGATAACGCGTTTTTTTAGATTATTTTTTTTTTTTTCGTTTAAATTTTTTATTTCATCATTACCATCTCCTCCAACGGCATCATCATCATCCCCGTCGTCCACTCTATAACGCTTTCGATCATCACATAACATGACTCTATTTTCATCCTCCTCCTCCTCCCCTTCTTCCTCTTCCTCCCCATCATCCTCTTCCTTCTCTTCTTCCTCCTCTTTTTTTCCTTCATCATCATTTTTAATTTCTTTTTCTTTCATTTCTCTCTTTTTCTCCATTTCTTCCTGCTTCTTCTGTCCATCCTCTATTCTATTTCCATAGTCTGTTCCCACTTCCAATGAGCCATTCACTGCAATCACATCCTCCTCTTCTCCACCCACTTCACCCACTCCACTCATTTTATCTCCCTTATTTCTTTTTCCCCCTTCTTTAGCTCCTCTATTCCCTCCTCTACCTTCTCTAACCCCTCCACCTCCTCTTCCACCACCTCCACCTCCTCCTCCACCTCCTCTTCCACCTCCTCCTCCACCTCCTCTTCCACCTCCTCTTCCACCTCCTCCTCCACCTCCTCTTCCACCTCCTCCTCCACCTCCTCTTCCACCTCCTCCTCCACCTCCTCTTCCACCTCCTCTTCCACCTCCTCTTCCTTCTCCACACTCTCTCACATTTGACACACTCGAAATTTTATTATTATTATTATTTTCTTCACCAAAAAACTTTTTCTTCAAATCATTTATAGTTTCACTGTCAAACACAACCACATTTTCATCTTTTTCATCATCATCATCTTTGCCATCACCACCACGGTTATCACCCCTACCATCATCATCATCACCGTAATAATCACCATCATTACCACCGCAATCATCATCATCACCACAAAAGTTGACATTCTTGGTGAGGGGGGACAGGTTATCTGATGTGAGTTGTGTGCTGGCGGTGTGGCTGGTGCTCAGGTGGATGGTCATTTGACTCAGAGCTGAAGGGAACTTTTGCATCTTTGATCGATCCATCACCACCCTCCCCTCCTCCTCTTCTCCTCCATCTTCACCTTCTCCTCCTCCTCGATCTTCCTTCCATCCTTCCCCTTTTTCTCTTCCTCCCTCACCTCTTTTCCCATCCCACTCTCCCCCTTCTCCTCCCTCACCATCCAACCCACACTTTTTCCCAACACCACCATTTTCTCCACCATCTCTACTTTGATTCACTTTTTCGATCTTTTTATTTGCTCTTTCAAACTCTTCGCAGTTTAAACCTTGTCGATCATAAACTTTTTCCTCGGGTAAACTCTCGTGAGTTGGAAAGTGTTTCCCACCATTGCCTCCTTCTTTCATCTCACCAAAAGCCCTCTCACCACCACCATCATCATTTTTTCTTCCACCAACACCACACTTTCCATTTACTTTCACAACGTTAGTTAAATGGCCAGAACCGCTCAAACCACGACATATTTGGAGCGGTGGACCTTCATTTCGTTTCTTCCAACAGGCGAATTTTCCAAATCTCTCGGTGAAATTTAGTTTATTGTGATCGCGTCTACCCGGGAGACGGCCTGTCACGTTCGATGGATTATGAAGAGGACTGATGCCTAAGCAATCGTCATTAGCGCTGTCGATTCGTTCAGGCCCGTTGATGTTTTTGTTGTGGTTGCAGTGGTGGTGATTGTGGTGCTGGTGCTCTATTAGTGGATTACTTTTTTCTGTTTTATTGTTTTTTCTATTATTATTATTATTATTTGGGGAAGCTGTGTTTTTATTTACAATCTTTTTGATGTTGTTGTTGTTGTTGTTTTTATTGTTATTAATTTCATTGTTTTTGATGTTGTTGCCTTTATTATGTCTAGTGCTTTCAATATACTCCGTCTGGCTCGTGTTATTAATCTCCCCGTCATCATCATCATCATCACCACCACTATGAACATTCTTCCTCTTCTTCCCTTTTTCCTCCTCTTCCATTCCTCCATCTTCTCTCATCTT
The DNA here is from genome assembly GCA_943735955.1 of Piscicola geometra. NCBI lineage: Eukaryota > Metazoa > Annelida > Clitellata > Hirudinida > Piscicolidae > Piscicola > Piscicola geometra. Next base: position 4,088,630 of record OX030970.1, on the reverse strand, counting down.
GCTATTCTTTTCCCCTCCTATTTCATCCTTTCCTCCACCACCACCACGTTCGGAGCTTTTCTCACCAACGGTCACGACCGACACTTGCTCGGTCGTGACCGTTGCTTTGAAGTGTTTCTTTCGGATTCGGCGTCTCGCCACCCGGTAGATCTTGATGTAGATGATGACGATGAAGAGCAGAGGCATGTAAAAGGCAGCGACTGTCGAATAGATCGTGAAGTCTAAATCTTGACTTATCTTACATTCGCCCGTTATGTCGGGGTTGTAGAAGATTTCTCGATGCGACGTCGGTGAGTGTTGCCCGCTGAAGTCCGTTGAGTGTTGAATGCCATCGAGAGAAATGGAAGAATGTCCTGGCGTGACTGATGAGTCTTTCACCAAGGTGCATTCTTGAGCGGATGATGCATGGAGGCAGTCGCTGAGATTACTCATTCCGCTGGCAGTTTCATGAACCTTTTTGATGGATGTGTAATCGTTTTTTCACCATCAAGCACACCATTATAATTTTTTACTCCCCCACCATCATCCACACCATTAAAATTTCTCACCACCCATCTGTGACATTATAAAAAAACTATCCCCCTTCACCATTAGAGTCTTCTGCATCCCCAACTCCAACACTGTGAAAAACTACCCACTTCCTCCTTATCAATTCCTCATTATCACTCACTTCACTTTAAATAATCATCTCTCTCCATCCACCATTATTTTCCTTCTCCATCATTACCTCCCATCATTATCCCCTCTCCCATTCTCTACCACCATCACTCCCTCCCCCAACTCCCCTAACCATTTCAGCTTGGTGGTCTTGCCACCAGGTTATAGAAGCCGTGGCACACAGGCCAGCTGAAACCAACCAGCTGGAGAAGATCATGCCTACAATTGGTTTCACTGGTCTTTCGTATATGTATCTGGGATAGGGGGAGGGATGGTGGGGTGGGAGTGATGGTGTGGTTGTAAAAGGCAGGAAGAGGGTGCATGTTGGTGGAGTTGTGAGAAGAAAAAGAGGGGGAGGTGGATGATGGTGTGGTTGTGAGAGAAGAGGGGAGAGAGATAATGAAAGAAGGAGAGGGGGTTGAGTTTTAGTGGCAAAAAGACGGTCAGGTCGCAAGGGAAATGAACTAGTGAGAAAGAAGTGGTGAGTGGAGTGGTGTCTTCGCCAATAAGAATCTCTGTCCCAATTTTTCCCATCTCCTTCTATCGCATCCCATCCCATCTTATCCATTCATCCCATCCCATCTTATCCATTCATTCCATCCCATCACATCACATCACATCCCGTCCCATTCCATCCCATCCCATCTCATCTCATCCCATCCCATCCCATCCCATCCTATCCCATCCTATCCCATCCTATCCCATCCCATTCTAATCCATCCCATCCCATTCTAATCCATCCCATCCCATTCTAATCCCATTCCACCCATCCTATCCCATCCATTTCTACCCATTCATCTCTACTCATACATCCCATCCCATCCCATTCCATGCCTTTCCATCTATCCCATCCAATTCAACTAGCCACTCAACCCATCCCATCTAATCCACCATCCCCTTCCTACCCATCCCAACGCATCCCATCCAATCCACCATCCCTTCCCTACCCATCCCAACGCATCCCATCCAATTCCATCCCATCCCACCTAGCCCGGGTTACTGCCCAATAGCGGTCTAGGGCGATGGCAAGGAGGTGGAGGATGGATGCGGTGCACAAGAGAACGTCCAGAGCTATCCACGCGTCACACATTATTGCCCCTGATTGGATGGGATTAGGGGATTTAAGAATGGGATTTGGATGGGATTAGATGAGATTTGGATAGAAGGATTTGATGGGGTAAAGGGAAGAGATTGGTTGGGATTAAAGAGAGGATTTTTATAGGGTAAAGTGAAATTTTGATTATAATTTTTGGGATTTTTTATGATTTAGCGTCATTTGGATTCAACAGCATGGGATTGGATTAAGATGAAATTCGAAAAATAATATAATGCATAATTTATAAATATATATAAAGGTAGTATTTATTTATATTTATTTGAGATCTAATTTTTGTGCAATTTGGGATTTAAGCAGAGGTGTTGTGAGGATGGTTTGGTTTTGATGGATGATGAATGAAGGAGGATGGTGGTGTGGATTGGAAGATGGTGGTGTGGATTGGAGGAGGATGGTGTGGATTGGAGAAGGATGGTGTGGATTGGAGGAGGATGGTGTGGATTGGAGGATGATGGTGTGGATTGGAGGAGGATGGTGTGGATTGGAGGATGGTGGTGTGGATTGGAGGAGGATGGTGTGGATTGGAGGAGGATGGTGTGGATTGGAGGAGGATGGTGTGGATTGGAGGATGATGGTGTGGATTGGAGGAGGATGGTGTGGATTGGAGGAGGATGGTGTGGATTGGAGGAAGATGGTGTGGATTGGAGGATGGTGGTGTGGATTGGAGGAGGATGGTGGTGTGGATTGGAGGAGGATGGTGTGGATTGGAGGATGGTGGTGTGGATTGGAGGAGGATGGTGTGGATTGGAGGAGGATGGTGTGGATTGGAGGAGGATGGTGGTGTGGATTGGAGGAGGATGGTGGTGTGGATTGGAGGAGGATGGTGTGGATTGGAGGACGATGGTGTGGATTGGAGGATGGTGGTGTGGATTGGAGGAGGATTGTGTGGATTGGAGGAGGATGGTGTGGATTGGAGGAGGATGGTGTGGATTGGAGGAGGATGGTGTGGATTGGAGGAGGATGGTGTGGATTGGAGGAGGATGGATGATGGAATCGTGTTCAGGAATGCAGTGAATAAGTTTCGAGAATCATTTTGAGAGTTCAACATTAGTTTTATGTTATTATTTTCAAGTTAAATATAATTTGTTCAATATTTTTATACGTAAAATATTATTTTAAAAATATTTTTTACGTTAAATATAGTTATGTTACTCTTGTTTGTACCTCACATATAAATGTATTATTGTTTTATTAACACTATAATAAAATAATACAATGAATTTAATAACAAGTATGGTGCTGCCAATGCTACAAAAAAATAATATTCAAAGAAATTATAATTATTAATATTATTATAATTCTTTTTTATTCTTTTTCGTAACTATCGATTTATATAGCGTACACTCAGGTAATTTGAAAGCGCATGAGAACTACTGTTGTGAAAGACTCGTAATCATTACGTAATCAATGATCAATTTGTGGACTCTTTCGGGTGTTTTACACTCGACTTACATAATTTTACATTTAAACGTACACTTTTGAATACGTTTGTATTGTAAAGCAGTTGTAATACAATAATAGTATGCTGAACATACAGCTTTCTTTACGTGAAAATTTCTTTTTAGTTTTAAAATAAATAAATTTAAAATTATAGTTTGCGTTTATTCAATTTAAAATCACAGTTTACTTTTTATTTAAATTTCTAAAGTATTTCGGTGCAGTTTGAAAAATACATCCTAATCATTTAAACAAAAACCTTTTTTCCTTTTTTTCGAAACAAAAATTTATGAAAAACAGTATTTTATTTTTTTGTTTATAAATCGTTTTTATACATTTTAATTTTGTAAAAAAAAAGTTAAATTTAATTTTTATATTCAAACAATAAAATCATTTGAAATTGTAAAGATTTTTTCAAGTAAAAAGTATTTTCTTAAAAAACCCATAAAAAAGTAATGATTATATGTCCTGGGCCAATTCTCAATCCATTTTTCTCTTTTTCTTTCAGGTCACAATGTACCCTTCACAGCTAATTTGTTTTTAGAAATAGTTTTAATTATAATTATAAATTTTATAATAATTATTATTATCTATTTAACAAATATATTTGTGAAAAAAAATTTTTGATCAATTTATTTTTCATATATTTTTGAACCTATTATTGTCTATCCTATTTTAATATTTAAAAAGTTTTCAAATATATTGTTTTTTAAATCAACATAAAACCGTGAAACATCTGGTATGGGTTATACTCCTATCCCCTTTAAAATATTGTACAGCAAAACGACTTTTCTGGTGCCTCTATTTTCATTCTACGTCCATTATAATAGAATGGAGATGTTATTTGTAGTTCGACAAAAATACAATTTTGCTCCGAATACGATTTTATTCACACGTATAAATCTCTAAAATGCTTCCATAAACTCTTTTGCTGTCGTTTCCTTTTTTAATTATATCATCCATTCATCCATCCATCCATCCATCTATCCATCCATCCATCCATCCTTCCATCCATCCATCCATCCATCCATCCATCCATCCATCCATCCATCCATCCATCCATCCATCCATCCATCCATCCATCCATCCATCCATCCATCCATCCATCCATCCATCCATCCATCCATCCTTCAAATGACTTATCGCATAAACTTCTGTCTTTTTATACATTCCATCTATCAATCACTCGATCATTCCCCCCATCATCATCATCATCATCATCATCATCATCATCATCATCATCCTTTTCATTCTTATCATCCCCATCATTATTTCCATCTCATCATCATCATCATCGTCATCCCCACCATCATCATCATCATCATCATCATCGTCATCCCCACCATCATCATCATCATCATCATCATCATCATCATCATCATCATCATCCCCACCATCATCATCTTCATCATCATCATCACCACCATCATCATCATCATCATCATCGTCATCGTCATCATCATCTTCAATCACCTAACATCCTAACAAGTAATAAACACTTCTACACCTACGTCGTCTGCATCACTCCGATCACCGCCAAAACCACTCTGAATTTACAAGCATTTATGGCCATCATTCACTCGAAAAACCCCTTAGTCACTAACCCGAATCTTTCTATTCACCCCATCCATCCCTTATCCACTCCTCATCTATTTTTCCTTCATCTTCCATCCATCTCCCATCTACTCTTTTCCACCCTTCCCTACTCATCTACCAAGCGTTTCCATTCTCCCCCTCTCACCTATCATCTTTCCGCTAACCTCACCTACTTACCTAACACTCAATCATGCCCCCCCCCCTTCTCCACTTTTCCCCACTTACTCATTATTCTACCCAACCTACTCACCCACCCACCTTCCACTCACTCAACCTACTCACCCACCCACCTTCCACTCACCCAGCCCATCAACCACACCCCCAATCTACTCACCCACCCACCCTCCCACTCACCCAACCCATCAACCACACCCCCAATCTACTCACCCACCCACCCTCCCACTCACCCAGCCCATCAACCACATCCACCCACTCACCCATAAACCAGCTTCCGACCACTTCTTTGACGGCAAGTATGGGCATCACTAAACTTGCGACCAACAAGTCGGCCACCGCCAAACTCACAATCAAGTAATTGGCGACGATTCGGAGGTTTCTCTCGGTGAGAACGGCGATGATGACCAGGACGTTGCCGATAATTGTCGCGATGACGATCGTTGAAATTAGAATTGTTCCTACCACCTTGAAGGTGATGAAAATGACGCTCCATGCTTCGATTTGGTTGTTGGGTTGGTTGGTGGGGGTTGTGTTGGGGGATGAGTTGTTGTTGGCGGTGAGAATGATGATGTTTAGGTTTCTGGTGTTGTTTGTTTTGTTGTTGGTGTTGGTGGTGATTTTCTCATTATGGTTGTTGTTTTTTTGAGTGTTGTTGTTGTTTTTATTAGTTCTATTGCTGGTAAACTCTTTTTCCATGTTATAAGGTTGTTTTTGGAAATTCATGTTAGTTTTTGTATTTGTTGTTGTTGTTGTTTTTGTTGGTTTTGTTGTTCCAGGTAATGTAACACCTACAAACTCTTTGGTGAAAGGCTTAGAAGATAAGATAGCGGTGCTGGAAATGGCATTAATAGTAGTAGTAGTAGCAGTAGTAGTAGTAGTAGTAGTAGTAGTAGTAGTAGTAGTAGTAGTAGTAGTAGTAGTAGTAGTAGTAGTAGTAGTAGTAGTAGTAGTAGTAGTAGTAGTAGTAGTAGTAGTAGTAGTAGTAGCAGTGGTACTAGTAGTAGTAGTAGTAGTAGTAGTAGTAGTAGTAGTAGTAGTAGTAGTAGTAGTAGTAGTAGTAGTAGTAGTAGTAGTAGTAGCAGCAGCAATACTAGTAGTAGCAGTAGTAGCGGCAATGTAGAGAAGCAATAGCAACAGAGGGGGCACTAGTTCCATTCTTCCAGTGGATTGGAAAAGGCTTCAAGATTCCCCTGCCCTTGCCACACCACTGCCTCCTCACCCACCTTTCCCCAGCCCTTGTGCCTGTTTGAGAGGGGTAGTGGGTTGGGGTGGTTTGTAGCCGATATGAATTATATATACATTTTAATATATGATATGATATGAAAACGGTATGAATCATATATACATTTTAATATATGATATGAATACGATATGAATTATATATACATATAAATAATATAATATAATATATAAATAAATATAATATAATATATAAATAAATATAATATAATATATAAATACTATATATAAATCATAGGTGAAAGAGGGATGGAGTGGTTAACAACTCGCGGCTTTAAGCCATAGGTCGTGGGTTCGATTCCCACACATCCTAGTAGCAGAAAATTCGTAGAGAAAAAATGGGCGCTGCAAAGAGAAACTTAAGCCCCGTGAAAAAAATAAAAAAAATAAATGTATTCCTTATTACTTGACCGGCTGTGGGGAAGTTTGCTTTCTTTTAAGCATGGTTTATTGTGGCATTAAGTACTTCCTAGCCGTTTAGAGCGAAGTATTTGGAAGGTTAGGTCAGAGTTTATGTAGTGTAGTTTGCCGCTTTTGAATTATCATGCTGTGCTGTGTAGTTTGTATATTAAAGCTTGCATGTAGTCTGTATACAAATTTGGTATGTAGTTTTTATATTAAAGCTTGCATGTAGTTTGTATATAAAGTTTGTATGTAGTTTTTATATTAAAGCTTGCATGTAGTTTGTACATGAAGTTTGTATGTAGTTTGTTTACAAAGTTTGCATGTAGTTTGTATACAAAGCTTAGAAAAGAATGATGATTATGGAGATAATGACAGTAGAGTTGATAAGGATGAAGATGATAAAAATTACGATGATAATGATGGAGATAACAAAGATTATGATGATAAATATGAGATAAATAATAAGGAATAAGGTAATGATAATGATCATAAAAAGGAATAATGAGTTCTTTTAACAACAGGCAAACGAGTGATTAATTCTTGTCATTAGATCAATCACAAACCATTATCAGCCCATCATCCTCATCATCATCCTCATCATCATCCTCATCATCATCATCATCATCATCATCATCATCATCATCATCATCATCATCATCATCATCATCATCATCATCATCATCATCATCATCATCATCATCATCATCATCATCATCATCATCATCATCATCATCATCATCATCATCATCATCATCATCATCATCATCATCATCATCATCATCATCATCATCATCATCATCATCATCATCTTCATCATCATCCTTATCTTTTTATACATCTTCAAATTACTCAATTAAAATAAGAATATTAATAATAAATAACACGAGTTTTGAAGATATTATTTACAATAAAAAAAACAAATATATAAAAAAATAATTTTGGATTAATTTTCTGTAAAAGCAAGTTGTAGAAGCTCCAAATGCAATTTGAGGAGGTCGCTTCCGATGCGGAAAAATAAAAAATAAAAACGAAATTTGCAAATAATAAAAAAAGAGTTTTATTTTAAAGTACAAAATAAATAAATACCAAAGACAAAATTAATAAGGAATAGTTATAAATAATAATAATAATAACAAATTATTAGGTTTTAATGATAATAATAACTAAAAAAACCATTTAAAAGATAAATTACAAAGAGAAACGTGTAAATAACGCTTGAAAGTTTGTGTGTGAAGTTTGAGGAGGCGTGGAATGTGGAGAAGGGAGCATGAAAGTTAAGGGGGGGGGGGTTATTATAATAAATACAATAATAATAAGAATCATAATAATAACAATGATAATAAAAATCATAGTAAAAACAATAACAACAAGAATCATAATAAAAAGAATAATAATAAGAATAATAATGAAAACAATAATAACAAGAATCATAATAAAAAGAATAAAAATCATAATAATAATAAGAATTATAATAGCGATAATATTTCATTGTTGAAATAATAATAATACTTGAATTGTAAATAAATCTATAAGAGAAAAGAGGGAGAGGAAAAAAGAGAAGGGAGAGGAAGAGGAAGAGAAAGAGGAAGAGGAAGAGGAAGAGGAAGAGGAAGAGGAAGAAGAAGAGGAAGAAGAAGAGGAAGAGAAAGAGAAAAAGGAAGAAGAAGAGAAAGAGGAAGAGGAAGAGAGGAGAAAAAGGGAAGGGAAAAGAAGGTGAAAAGAAAAAGGAAGGAGGAGGAAGATGAGAAGGAAGGAGGGGGAAGGGAGGAGGAGGAAGATGAGAAGGGAGGAGGGGGAAGGGAGGAGGAGGAAGATGAGAAAGTAAATAGTAGTGTTGAAAGTGGATATATTTCAGAAAAGGATGAATAGGCATTAGAAATACATTAGCGAAACCGATAGCAACGGTGATTTTTGAGTAAAGATGACGATGATGATGTTGATGATGATGATGATGACGATGATGATGATGATGAGGATGATAAGGATGTTAGTTCGTGAAACTAAAGTTTATTTAGTGAGTGTGAACGTGTTGGAATTGGATGCTTGGGGGGTGGGTTCAATTAAGGGGGGAGTGGGTTCAATTAAGGGGAGGGGTGGGCTCAATTAAGGGGAGGGGTGGGTTCCATTAAGGGGGGGTGGGTTTAATTAAGAGGAGGGGTGGGTTCAATTAAGGGGGGGGGGTGGGTTCAATTAAGAGGAGGGGTGGGTTGTGATGATGGGTTGTTGGGTAGGGTTTGTGGGGATGATGGGTTGTTGGAGGGGGAATGGTTGTGATGAATGGATGTGTGAATAGATGAGTGAATGGATGAGTGAATGGATGAGTAAATGGATGAGTAAATGGATGAGTGAATGGATGAGTGAATGGATGAGTAAATGGATGAGTGAATGGATGAGTGAATAGATGAGTAAATGGATGAGTGAATGGATGAGTAAATGGATGAGTAAATGGATGAGTAAATGGATGAGTAAATGGATGAGTGAATAGATGAGTAAATGGATGAGTGAATGGATGAGTGAATGGATGAGTAAATGGATGAGTGAATGGATGAATGAATAGATGAGTAAATGGATGAGTAAATGGATGAGTGAATGGATGAGTGAATGGATGAGTGAATGGATGAGTGAATGGATGAGTAAATGGATGAGTGAATGGATGAGTAAATGGATGAGTAAATGGATGAGTGAATGGATGAGTAAATGGATGAGTGAATGGATGAGTAAATGGATGAGTAAATGGATGAGTAAATGGATGAGTAAATGGATGAGTAAATGGATGAGTAAATGGATGAGTAAATGGATGAGTAAATGGATGAGTAAATGGATGAGTAAATGGATGAGTAAATGGATGAGTAAATGGATGAGTGAATGGATGAGTAAATGGATGAGTAAATGGATGAGTGAATGGATGAGTAAATGGATGAGTGAATGGATGAGTGAATGGATGAGTGAATGGATGAGTAAATGGATGAGTGAATGGATGAGTGAATGGATGAGTGAATGGATGAGTAAATGGATGAGTAAATGGATGAGTAAATGGATGAGTGAATGGATGAGTAAATGGATGAGTGAATGGATGAGTGAATGGATGAGTGAATGGATGAGTAAATGGATGAGTAAATGGATGAGTGAATGGATGAGTAAATGGATATTTTTTATTATGTATGAACGGTTAAATAGATGGTTAGATGGATGGATAGATAAGAAAACAAATGGAAAGATTGGTAGATTAGTGGAGGAATATAAGAATGGATGGATGAAAGATGAATGGCTGGATGGGTAAATAAATGGATGGGTGGATGGATGGATGGATGGATGGATGGGTAGATGGATGGATGGGTAGATGGATGGATGGATGAATGGATGGGTGGATAGGTGGGTGGATGGATGGGTGGATGGATGAATGAATGGATGGATGAATGAATAGATGGGTTGGTGATTAGATGGATGGGTAGATGGATGAATGAAATGATGGATGGATGGATGGACGAAAAATCCACAAACATGTCATCAAGCTTTAACTCTGATGAAAAAAATAATTTTTTGAAAAATTAATTACACACTAGTTTTAATAAATTTTTATTGTTTAATTATTATTATTATTTTTTTATTATTACTCAAATAAAGTGAAAAGTAAGTTTAAATATTTAAAAACGGATTCATTAACTAGTTTCAAATTTTTCTTGATCTGAAAATGACAATAAAATAAATGAATGAATAAAGATTTTGTAAAAGTTAGAACTGACAAGGCTCAAACTCTGTTCTCTTTCGGGGAGGTTTCAGGGGTTAAAATGGTTTTTTATGTTTTTTATTTAAATGAAGGCACATCAACTTTTTGAAGACAAAGTCCAAGATCTGTAAAGTGGTGTATCGTGAAAAGCAATAACGTAATAAGCAAATTAGAAGAATTTACCATTTTTTGCTAATCCAAGAAATCAGTTTAGAGATCACTAAACCGTAGTTTTCAATCGATTTTAAAAATATTTTAAATAGGTTTATGAATCTTCAAAATTGTTTTTTTAATTATTTTTGGACATTTTCTATGGCATCAGAATTCTCTTTGTCTCACAGTTCACTCTTTCATAATCGACTTGTCAAGATTTCAAAAAACTAGTTTTGCATTTATATTTGATATATTAATAGTGTTTTTCATTTTTCAATTTTTCAATTTTAATTCAAACGCATGTCTTTTTTTTAATGTTCCAGGTTTGTCGAATTCATCAAATCAGAATGCAATTACTGTATCCCATTCAGCCAATAACTTTCTAATTTTCTAGCTCCATCAGCCCTTTTCTCTGTTATATGTATCCTTTTTATCCCGCACACACACACACACACACACACACACACACACACACACACACACACACACACACACACACACACACACACACACACACACACACACACACACACACACACACACACACACACACACACACACACACACACACACACACACACACACACACACACACACACACACACACACACACACACACACACACACACACACACACACACACACACACACACACACACACACACACACACACACACACACACACACACACACACACACACACACACACACACACACACACACACACACACACACACACACACACACACACACACACACACACACACACACACACACACACACACACACACACACACACACACACACACACACACACACACACACACACACACACACACACACACACACACACACACACACACACACACACACACACACACACACACACACACACACACACACACACACACACACACACACACACACACACACACACACACACACACACACACACACACACACACATACACACACACACACACACACACATACACACACACACACACACACACACACACACACACACACACACACACACACACACACACACACACACACACATACATACAAACACACACACACACAAACACACACACACACACAAACATACACACACACATAAAGATACATAATTAAATCAAGATTCTGTGTAGTGATGAGAAGGATAATGATTGTATTTTTATCGGATGAAAATAATTTCATTAAAGCTTCCTTACCCTAAAAACTAAATAAAAACAACAAATTAAAAAAATTAAAACGCAAAAAAGAGAGTTTTTCTTTTTCTTTGCTATTTTCAAATCTTTCCAAAGGCTTCAACGGCATTGTTTCCCGAGACGAGGCGTGGACGAGATAAAGGTAATTAAATTCAAAAATTCAATTTTAAATACAAAAATAATTTAGAAATAACAAAATTAAAAAATGGATTGTTATTAATTGTGTTATTATTAATAATATTATTACTAACAGGTCTTCTTAGTAATATTAAACATTAGAAAATAGTGATTAACGTCTCAAAAAGGAAAATAAAAATGTTGGAAAATGAAAAAGACAATATATTCGTAATTTAATTCCTCTTTTCTGCGTTTTTCAATAAGATGCATTCCCGAAGAGCACCATCTCGAAGTTTCATCCACTGCGAGCGGCTTGGCCTAGATGGTAAAGTCGTTGGACCTGCAACTTAAAGGTCGCCAGTTCGAATCCCAGTTCAGCCAACCGTGAGCTATCATATACCTAGTGTATATGATGCGGTGTTTCACGACTTATGTCGTGTGAGTGGCGCCTCAGTTGCGTGCCTTGGCGCATTATAAATACGCATTATTTTTATTATCAGCCGAGATGATCTCTTGACGCGTAAGAAGATGTCTTTAGCCATTGAAAAAAAACCTTCAACTGCAGCAATTGAGGGAAGAGCTGTGCTGAACTTGATCAAAAGAAAACAGTATTTGTGAAAGAGTTAAATTGTTAACGTAAAAGCTAACTTCCTTAATGGCGTTAAAATGCATCAACGGTTTATTGCCCAGCTTTGCTATTATGGTTGTGTAACCAAATATTTATTTTATTTAAAAAGTATATTTCTTTAATTAAAAAGTATATTTTTTTAATTAAAAAGTATATTTTTTTTATTAAAAAGTATATTTCTTTAATTAAAAAGTATATTTCTTTAATTAAAAAGTATATTTCTTTAATTAAAAAGTATATTTCTTTAATTAAAAGGTATATTTCTTTAATTAAAAAGTATATTTAATTAATTAGAAAAGTATATTTATTTAATTTAAAAAGTATATTTATTCATTCATTTTAGATATTTTTATTACACTTAAACTGTTTATACTTCATTTATATAAAAAATAGAAAAATTTGATATGAATTAATTTTAAAAGGTATTTTTTCAACTTGCTCGCTTATCTGTGATTGCTCGCAAAATCTAATTAAAAGTCAATGATTCGAAAAATTGCTTTAAAAAATTATTATTTTAATGCACTTAGACAAACATAGTAAATTTAAAATAAATATATAAAAAAAACTAAAAAAACATAAAAAGATTTTTTTTTTTTAGAAACAAGCCAAAAAATAATTGTTTAAAAATAGTAGTAAGCACAAAACGCAAAAAATTAAAATAACTGTTTTTTACATTTTTTGGCGCTTGTCTCACATAACACAATGAAGTTAAAGAGGTATTAAATTAATTTATTCGAACTTTTAAACAAAAACAGATCATAAATAGATTTTTATTTCCATTTAATGTCAAAAATGTAAAGAATTTCGAAAAAATAAGCACTTGACCTGAAACAAAAATAACATTAATCTGAAATGAAAAAAAGATAAAATATAGATAAAAGTAACTTTGAAGAAAGTAACTAAATGCCCAGTAACGAAAGTACTAAATGCCAAGTAACGATAGTACTAAATGCCCAGTAACGAAAGTAACAAATGCCCAGTAACGATAGTACTAAATGCCCAGTAACGATAATATTAAATGCCCAGTAACGATAGTAACAAATGCCCAGTAACGAGAGTACTAAATGCCCAGTAACGATAGTACTAAATGCCCAGTAATGATAGTAACATTTGCCCAGTAACGATAGTAACATTTGCCCAGTAAGGGTCACTTAACCTCCTCACACCACAGGCAAATGAGAAAGTTTCAATGTAAACTGGCGACTGAACTAGTTTTTGCTTGTATAGAGAGGTTTCTGTTGTGAATGAGGAATACTATAACAATTATAATACAAACAATAAAACACTAATAATTATCAAAACACTAATTATTGTTTTATTTATTATTAGTTATTTTATTAATCATTCATGTATTAATAAAAATAAAAAAACTAAGTTTAAGTTAGACGTTTCTTCCTGTGAATTTATTTTTATAAATGCATTAATATCACAAAGGTTAAATAAATTATAGTGGTTTTTGTGATGGGTACATTTGTGGGTGTGTTTGTGCTTTATAAAGTGAGAGAACAAATACACACAAACACACATTTAGACGTAAACACACAAACGCACACAAACACATACAGACACAAACATATACAAACATACTTGAAAGTAGTAAAAATAAGGTTTGGTGTTTATTTTTGTTAAGAACGCTTGAAAATTGGAATGAGTGATGATGACGATGATGATGATGGTGGTGATAGTGATGATGATGGGGATAATGATGATGATGGTGATAATGATGAAGATGACGATAACGATGAGATGATGGTGGTGATGATGATGATGATAGTTGCATGGTACGAACAGCTCGTGAAAGATGTTTGCGTGCAGTTTCGCTTCCCTTCATTACAAACCGAGATACGAGAATTGAATAACTGCTTTTTATAGCAAAAAATAATTTATTCAGTGAATTAATGATTTGCTGTTTTTTATTTTTTCCAAATAATTTTTTTATTTTTTCTAAATAATTTTTTTATTTTTCATTTTATAAATATATTCAGTAATTCAGAAAAAAACTTTCTCATTAACCCATTAACGCATGACTCAAAGGAATTAATTAATTTTTTAACATTTTATTGAAAACCCGATTCTAACAAATAAAATCAAAAAATTAGTCTGAAATATTTTATACAAAAAAAGTTATGATGAAAATAAAAAATGTCCTTAAAAAAGGACGCTATGCATTGCTACCGACGGTAATCACGATTCGTGGTAGATGCTGAAGCACTCCAAATGTAAAGCTACATTACATTTAAGGCATTTCTTTTCCACTTTCTTTCCACATTGCTTGCATCTTTTTTGGCCATCTTCAATTTTACCAATAAAATGATCTTTTCCATCGTATCGGACATCTGCAATCACGCTTTTAGCTAAATTCATGGATCCTTTTTTTTCTTTTTTGATCTGTTTGAAACCATATGAAAAAATTATAAATATTTCAGTTTAACATGAATAATAATAAAAACTCACATCAATTTGGCCTAGAATTGATTTCACAACCTGACGTCTAAACTGCACACATGTAAATTTTTCATTTTTATTATACTTTTTAAAAATGCACCAGGCATTGTGGACAGAGGCATCAATTAAAAAACCAAATAAAGGCCACCACCACTTTTTTAGCCTTATATTTATTCTAACATTTTCAATATTTTTATCCATTTGGTCCGTTCCACCCATGTAATGATTATATCGGTTTATAAGGAAAGGCTGTGGAATTTGGACATGTTTTTTTTGAGATGCTGACCATCTTTTCACCTCTTTTATAGGCTCCACTCCATGATTACTTGAAAGTAAAGTAACAACGCTATTATCATTCCACCTTACCACAATGATATTCGATTCTTCATCCAATAAATAGTCATATTCTCCTCTTGGCTTTTTTTTCATTATTTCAACATCTTGAATTGGACATTTTTCTATCCGGTTTTTTCTAACTGTGCCAGTTGCAAATATATTATTATTTTTTAACTGTTCAATCAACCTAAAAGAGGTGAAGAAATTATCAAAATATAACTCAAATGGAGTGTCTTTTGGTAAGCATTTTATTAGTTTAGATACCACCGATCCACCAAGTCCTAATTCGCTATTGAACTCTTCCGAGGCTCCTTGATACGGGTTACAATTTACCAAATACCCAAGCCTATTATTTAAGCACCAAACTTTATATCCAAACCTTATGGGTTTTCCTCTGATAAACTGTTTTGATGAATGCCTTCCATAATATGGCACCATTGATTCATCAATCGCCAAATGACATTCTTTGGGCCAAAATTTGAGAAATCTTTCATTCATAGCATCAAATAATGGACGCACTTTGGCCATCTTGTCTAACTTATCAATTTTCTCGTTGTCATTGCAATGCAAATATCTTAATAACTCTTCAAATCTGTTGACAGTCATAGCATTGCTTACAGCTAGATTGTGTACATCGTCGCTCTGTTCCCAGTACATCCTGCGGTTTGCCAAAGGAACATAACCTGAAAGCATGAGTATAGCCAGCACCACTCTATATTCATTTTCAGTAGCATTCAGCTGTTTTAGTTTTTGGCTGGCATATAAATTTGACATGTCTGTTATTAGCTTGATGACTGGTACATCCAAAAATAAATTAAACAATGTGAGAGGAGACATGTTTTCTAAATTTGGTTTGTCCTCTGAACTATTATCTGCCAATAATCCAGTAGTAATGTTTTTTTGGTCCATCTCCGATCAATTTTAATTTTTTTAGCTGGCCTTTTTACAGCAGTTTCTTCTCTACTTATAGTGGTTTTCTCTTCCCCAATTTTGGAAATTACTACTTCTGCTTCTGCATTTAGCTGGTTTCTTGATAAATTATCTAGAGTACCTTCACCATCCTCGGGTCCACTATCCTCATCAGAGCAGTTTGGGTCAGTAGGAGGAATCATGACTATATCTGCTGAAAAGAAATCATTGTCATCTTCCAAAATACTAAGGACTTCATGAAGAGCGAATCTGAAAATAATTGTTTTTACCATCAGTATTACTGCATAGTGTCCTTAAAAAAGGACACTCAATAAAACACAGTTTTTGGAAATAATATTACATGTAAAATAA
>OX030970.1:4049604-4069604 GCA_943735955.1 Piscicola geometra | reverse complement strand
TCTTTTTAATTTTATCTTTTATTTAAATGCCATAAAAAATATTACTGATTAAAAAAAAAAATTATTTTTTCAATTTTTAATAAAAATGCTTTAAAGGATTTTTTATGCAAAAATAATTAAATAAAATATAATTATTATTTGAATTATTATTATTATAAATATTTTTATTGTTTATTGGACTGATTTGAAGTTATTTTTAATTAATTTATTATTATTAATTTATTATAATTAATTTATTATAATTAATTTATTATAATTAATTTATTATAATTAATGTATTATTATTAATTTATTATTATTAATTCATTATAATTAATTTATTATTATTAAATTATTATTATTAATTTATTATTATTAATTTATTATTATTAATTTATTATTATTAATTTATTTATATTAATTTATTATTATTAATTTATTATTATTAATTTATTATTATTAATTTATTATTATTAATTTATTATTATTCATTTATTTTTATTAATGTATTATTATTCATTTATTATTAATTTAATATTCCAAGTCAATTGAAACAAAATAATATTTTATTTTTAAATTCTCATCAATTTTGTTAAATTTACTGTTTGCATAAAATAAAAAAATTTATAAAGTTATTATAAGAAATTATTTCGAAAAAAAAATTCAAGTTGATTTATCTGTAATGATAAACTGCAAATATAGAAAACTAATTAACCAAACAAACTCAAAAATAAAGAATGCAAAAAAAAGTAAATTTCAAAGAAAAAAACAAAAAAATCCACTAATTGGAAAAAGTTTTCCAAAACTCAGACAAACTTTAAGTTCATGTTTTATGAATTTGCCGCAAATCACACATTTCAAATAGATTATGGGGTGTTCAATAAAGTATTATTATTATTATTTGATTCCTTATTATTATTTATATTATTTATTAAATTTAATTATTTTTTTCATTGTTATTTTCAATACTTTATTTTTTTGTTTTGTTTGTACTATTATTATCGAATAAATGTTTTATTTATATTTATACAATTATATTAATTTTAAAATTATTTATGATAATATTTAGTATTTTTAAAGTATTTTTTATTATTATCCAATGGTTCCTAAAAGTATTATTATTATTATTACTACTAGTAGTAGTAGTAGTAGTAGTAGTAGTAGTAGTAGTAGTAGTAGTAGTAGTAGTAGCAGTAGTAGTAGTAGTAGTAGCAGTAGTAGTAGTAGTAGTAGTAGTAGTAGTAGTAGTAGTAGTAGTAGTAGTAGTAGTAGTAGTAGTAGAAGTAGTAGAAGTAGTAGTAGTAGTAGTAGTAGTAGTAGTAGTAGTAGTAGTAGTAGTAGTAGTAGCGGTAGTAGAAGTAGTATTAGTAGTAGTAGTAGTAGTAGTAGTTGTAGTAGTAGTAATAGTAGTGGTAGTAGTAGTAGTAGTGGTAGTAGTGGTAGTAGTAGTAGTAGTAGTAGTAGTAGTAGTAGTAGTAATAGTAGTAGTAGTAGTAGTAGTAGTAGTAGTAGTGGTAGTAGTAGTAGTAGTAGCGGTAGTAGTAGTACTAGTAGTAGTAGTAATAGTACTAGTAGTAGTAGTAATAGTAGTAGTAGTAGTAGTAGTAGTAATAGTAGTAGTAGTAGTAGTGGTAGTAGTAGTGGTAGTAGTAGTAGTGGTAGTAGTAGTAGTAGTAGTAGTAGTAGTAGTAGTAGTAGTGGTAGTAGTAGTAGTAGTAGTAGTAGTAGTAGTAGTAGTAGTAGTAGTAATAGTAGTAGTAGTAGTAGTAGTAGTAGTAGTAGTAGTAGTAGTAGTAGTAGTAGTAGTAGTAGTATTTTAAGATTTACTGGCAATACCTAAATGTTGAGAGAAATAAAGTAGGATGAGTGACCAATCAAACGAATGGAAAGCTAGGATGGGAAGACATTCCAATTAAAATTATTTAATAGAAATTATCCAGTCGAAATTGAGGTTATGGGAAATTAAACGCATTAATAATTATAATTTTAGGTAATTAAACGCTAAATTGAGTATAATTATAGTTCATTATACTTCTAATTTATTACTATAATGAAATTATAATTAATTAAAAATAATTATGACTTTAATATACTTAAATGCTTAATTTAAATTCGTTTAAATACCATTTTGCAGGCCACACCACAGCATGATGAAGAATGGCATCAAGAAAAAAACTGGCAAAAAAAACTCATTGACATGGTATGTTGTGTTGTTGTTTTTCAAAGAAAAATGAAAACGTGGACTTAGAAGTTGACAAATGTTGAGAAAAAAATGAAAAAAACTAAAACCGGAATATTGACACACACTTACACAAAAACGACACAAAAGCTGCTTTAAAATATATTAATTGAAGTCATTTTAAAATTAATACAAAAAAACCTTATATTGTAAACAAAAATAATAAAATTTCAATTGAGTTATAACAAATGTCGTTCAATTGAAAACTGTCAATATGAGAAAAAAATGTAAAAATAAAGAAAAAGACATCAAATTGACTTTGAGAAAAACTCATGAATTGGTTCAAAGTTGAAGAAAAGAAAATCGACCAGATAAAATTATGCTCAGAAAAACGATTTATGTGGGGTTTTACTGCAGTTAATTGGGCGCTAAATAATAAAATTATATTATTAAAAATTCATTAAATTTAAATGATGAAAAATTAATTTAATTTAAATTATTAAGAATAATTCAATTTAAATAGTAAATAATTTTCAAAATATCGATTGAATATTCATTTGAGTATATATATTTGATTATTCGCAAATATATATATATACAATTTATTATAATATTTATTATAAAATATATATAATTTATTATAATATTTATTATAATATATATATAATTTATTATAATTTATTATATATAATAAATATATATATATATAATAAATATATATATATATAATAAATTAATATATATAATAAATTAATATATATAATAAATTAATATATATATATAAATTTATTATTCATCTATTTATAAATACACACGTAAAGGTATAATTATTGAAAGGCTATGCATAGCAATTTATATATAGCACGTGATGAGAAGCAATAGCAGTGTGAATGCAACGATGACAACAAGAGTGAGTAGTGATGATGATGATGATGATGATGGTGGCGGTGATGGTGATGATGGTGGTGATGATGACGGTGGTGGTGAAGTGATGATAGTTGGTGATGGTAGTGGTGGTGTAGTGATGATGATAATGATGGTGGTAGTGTCATGGACTACTGGTGATGATGATGATGATGATTGAGGTGATGATGGTGGAGGTGTAGTGATGATGATGAATATGGAAAAGAGGTACTTCTTTAATAGTTGTGATGGTGATGATAATGATGGGGATGATGATGATGAAACTGCAGGATGATGATGATGTTGTTGTTGATGATGATGATGATTATAAACAGCGATAAACAGCAGTTAAATAATAAAGTTTTAAGAATCTTTCTCGGCATCATCATCATTACCCCTAGTATTATTAATACTAACTCTTCTTCTACGTAGTAATATTTTATTTTTATTCTTCTTTTTTTCATATTATTTTATTTTTTTTATTATTATTTTTTTATTTATTATTACTATTTTATTGAAATTTATATTATTATTATTATTTATTTATTTATTATTATTATTTTATTATTATTTCTAAAAAAATTTATTTTACTTTATTATTATCCTCATCATTATCAAAACCTTTTGGGGTCATTGAGGTCATAGGTAGTTGACCGTTGTATCTTGCTACCTCCATCTTCCCCAACATTATTATTATTATTAATATTATTATTATTATTATTAATATTAATATTATTATTATTAATATTATTATTATTAATATTATTATTTATTATATTTTTGTTCTTTTGGAACCGATTATTATTATTATCATCCCTACATAGTTCATTATTTAAAACATTTTTGGCGCAATTATTATTATTATTATTATCTTGTCCGTCTCCCTGACCCTCTTCATCACACCTTATTCTCATGTCTTTCTCTGAGTGTGCGTTTGTGTGTGTATTTGTGTGTGTGTGTGTGTGTGTTTGTGTGTGTGTGTGTGTGTGTGTGTGTGTGTGTGTGTGTGTGTGTGTGTGTGTGTGTGTGTGTGTTTGTGTGTCTATTCATTTATTCATACATTCATCCCTACATCCATGTTCCCATCCATTTATTCAGTCATCCATACTTTTCCTTCCCCCTCACCCCTCTTCTCCCCCTCACCCCTCTTCTCCCCCTCTCACCCCTTCTCCCTCCCTCACCTCACCCAACTCACTCTTAACAGGAGCACTCTTGACCACACCACCACTGTTCACCCTAGCAACCACCTCCCCTCCACCACCCCCTCCCCTGCTCCTCCCTCCACCCGCACCCATCCTTTCGGACACCCCAGCTGTGTAGGACATGGACATTACGCTATCTTGAGGTAGTGACGCTGTGGGGGTGGTGGTGATGATGATGATGGTTTTATTATTTTGAATTTTTTTTCAAAATTTTCATTTAAAAAAAGTATATATAAAGAAACCCTAACCCTACAATCAATCAATAAACCCAAACACCAACCCATCCATCCATCCACCATCCACCACACACATCCATCCACCCCCAAAAACCACCCGCTTACCCTCACTTCCCCCCTCCACAAAATCCAAACCCCCACCCCAACCCCCACCCCAACCACCCACCCCAACCCCCACCCTAACCCCCACCCCAACCCCCACCCAAACCACCCACCCCAACCCCCACCCCAACCACCCACCCCAACCATCCACCCCAACCACCCACCCACCGGCCCCATCGGACTGCGTTAACTTCCACATCAGTTGTTCCTTATCCATCGATAGGCGCTTGTTAGCCCTCAACTCCTGCTCGAATCTGCGGACCAGCGCCTGGTGCTTTAGGGCTGGTTGGGGGTGATGGTTGGGGGTGATGGTTGGAGGGTGGGTGGGAGCGTTTGTGCTGGTTGGAAGGTGATGGTTGGAGGGTGGGTAAGGGGGTTTGTGCTGGTTGGGTGGTGATGGTTGGAGGGTGGGTAGGGGGGTTTGTGCTGGTTGGGTGGTGATGGTTGGAGGGTGGGTAGGGGAGTTTGTGCTGGTTGGAAGGTGATGGTTGGAGGGTGGGTAGGGGAGCGTTTGTGCTGGTTGGGGTTGGTGATGGTACGAGGGTGGGTGGGAGCGTTTGTGCTGGTTGGAGTGGTGGGTGGAGGGTGGGTAGGGGGATTTGTGCTGGTTGGGGGGTGATGGTTGGAGGGTGGGTAGGGGGATTTGTGCTGGTTGGGGGGTGATGGTTGGAGGGTGGGTAGGGGAGTTTGTGCTGGTTGGGGGGTGATGGTTGGAGGGTGGGTAGGGGGGTTTGTGCTGGTTGGGGTGGTGGTTTAGAGTGGTGGGTGGTTAGAGGGCAGGAGGCAGGAGGGTTGATGGAAGGGTTTTTGTAGTGGTTGTGGATGGGAAGGAGGGTAGGTGATAGAGAAATGAATGGCACCCTCTTCTAATTAATCCATCTGTCAATTATAATCTCTAAATCTTCCCCCTTGCGACTCCCTTTCCCTCCCCTCCTCCCTCCCCTCCAAACCTTCCCACCTCCCTTCCTTCTCATCTCCTTCCCTCCCCTCTCCCCCCCTCCCATCCTTCTCTCCCTCCTCCACTCCTCCCTCCTCCACTCACTCAACTCCTTCTCATACTCCACCTTCATTTCCACAATCGCCTGCAGATTTTCCACTTTCTGTTCTAGATCCTTTATTAACTTCTTGCTGACAATCAAGTCTTTTAGCTGTGTGTGTGTGTGTGTTTGTGTGTGTGTTTGTGTGTGTGTGTGTGTGTGTGTGTGTGTGTGTGTGTGTGTGTGTGTGTGTGTGTGTGTGTGTGTGTGTGTGTGTGTGTGTGTGTGTGTGTAAAGTTGGTTGATGTGGATATTTGAGGGAGTATAATGGGATGAATGGATGGATGGATGGATGGATGATTGGTGATGCATGGATGGTTGATGGAAATGGCAGGTGTACATGAAACAGCGGTCGAGGGGGTGTGGACGGTGAATAGAGTGAAATGAACCCTTAGTCTTACCTCTCCTTCACCACCAAACCTCGCCTCCCTCCACCTTCTCTTCACTCCATCCCCCTCCACATCCATTTTCCCTCCTCTTCCTTTCCTCTCCACCTATCCCCTCCTCCATCTCCCTCCTCTTTCCTTTCCTCTCCACCTATCCCCTCCTCCACCTCCCTCCTTCCTCTCCACCCACCTCCTTCTGATGGTTGACCTCCCTCAACTGCATCTCGTGCAACTCAGCATTCCTCATCTCCATCACCGCCTTCAAACTATCTATCTCCTGCCAGGGTAATGGAGAAGATGGGGGCGTGGAGAAGATGGAGGTGGTGGTAATGGAGGTGGTGGTAATGGAGGTGGTGGTAATGGAGGTGGTGGGAGTAGGGAGATGGTAGTTGTGGTGGCGGTTGGAGAAGGTAGTGGTGGTGGTTGAGGATGATGCTGGTGGGAAGATGGGATCGTCATAGGATGAAAGGTGCTTGCGATGATGATGATGATGAAGATGATGATGATGATGATGATGATGAAGATGATGATGTTGATGAATATGAAATGATAATGATAATGATGTTAATGATGAAGATAATGGTGGTCGTGAAAGCGGTTTGTGCTAGACGATGGTGAGGGTGGTGCAGATGATTGCTGTGACGATAATAATAACCATGACGATGATAATAATGATGATGATGATGATGAAAATAATAATAATGATAATGATAATACTAACAATAATAATAACAATGACAATGATGATGATCCCCACCCTCCTCTCACCCCTTTCCCACCTACCCACCCACCCACCTGGGGCAGATGGCGGTAGCGTGCAACGACACTGGCGACCTTGGCCTCATACTCCCCCTTGCACTTCTCCCGGTACGACACCTCCCTGTGCCTCAACGAATCACATTCGCCCCTCAAGTGTTCTACTTTGTCCTGGTGGTTGTGTTGGGGGGGGGGGTGGTCTTGGTGGGGGGGGGTGGTCTTGGTGGGAGGGGATAGTCTTGGTGGGTTGCGTTGGGGGTGGGTGGGTGAGGGTGGGTTGTGTTGGGGGTGGGTTGTGTTGGGGGTGGGTTGTGTTGGGTGTGGGCTTTGGTTGCTTTAGATAAAGGCTGGTAGGGAAGCGAGTTGGAAAAAGGGGAGTTGTGATCCGAAAAAAAAAGATGGAGTTGAAAGGAAAATAGATGGAAGGGAATAGGGGTGAGGAGGGTGGAAGGGGTGTAGAAGGAAGAGTGAAAGAGGGTGCTGAGAGAAGGAAGTGTGGATAGAAACGAACCAGAAGGGTGAGCTTCATGTCTTCAAACGAGCAAGAGAGGTCTGACAGTTTGGTCTGGTGCTGTAGTCTCATGTCTGTGTAGGAGTGCGTGAGTGAGTGGGTGGGTGGGTTGATAAGTGGGTGGGTGGGTGGGTTGATAAGTGAGTGGGTGGGTGGGTTGATAAGTGAGTGGGTGGGTGGGTTGATAAGTGAGTGGGTGGGTTGGTAGGTGGATGTTAATGTGTGTGCGTGGGTGGTAAATGGTATGTGGAAGGTGAGTGGGTGGTAAATGGTATGTGGAAGGTGAGTGGGTGGTAAATGGTATGTGGAAGGTGAGTGGGTGGTAAATGGTATGTGGAAGGTGAGTGGGTGGTAAGTGGTATGTGGAAGGTGAGTGGGTGGTAAATGGTATGTGGAAGGTGAGTGGGTGGTAAATGGTATGTGGAAGGTGAGTGGGTGGTAAGTGGTATGTGGAAGGTGAGTGGGTGGTAAGTGGTATGTGGAAGGTGAGTGGGTGGTAAATGGTATGTGGAAGGTGAGTGGGTGGTAAATGGTATGTGGAAGGTGAGTGGGTGGTAAGTGGTATGTGGAAGGTGAGTGGGTGGTAAATGGTATGTGGAAGGTGAGTGGGTGGTAAATGGTATGTGGAAGGTGAGTGGGTGGTAAATGGTATGTGGAAGGTGAGTGGGTGGTAAGTGGTATGTGGAAGGTGAGTGGGTGGTAAATGGTATGTGGAAGGTGAGTGGGTGGTAAATGGTATGTGGAAGGTGAGTGGGTGGTAAATGGTATGTGGAAGGTGAGTGGGTGGTAAATGGTATGTGGAAGGTGAGTGGGTGGTAAATGGTATGTGGAAGGTGAGTGGGTGGTAAATGGTATGTGGAAGGTGAGTGGGTGGTAAATGGTATGTGGAAGGTGAGTGGGTGGTAAGTGGTATGTGGAAGGTGAGTGGGTGGTAAATGGTATGTGGAAGGTGAGTGGGTGGTAAATGGTATGTGGAAGGTGAGTGGGTGGTAAATGGTATGTGGAAGGTGAGTGGGTGGTAAATGGTATGTGGAAGGTGAGTGGGTGGTAAATGGTATGTGGAAGGTGAGTGGGTGGTAAATGGTATGTGGAAGGTGAGTGGGTGGTAAGTGGTATGTGGAAGGTGAGTGGGTGGTAAATGGTATGTGGAAGGTGAGTGGGTGGTAAGTGGCAGGTGGGTGGTAAGTGGCAGGTGGGTGGTAAGTGGCAGGTGGGTGGTTAAGATAAGTAGGAGTAAAAACACTCGGTTTAATGGTGTTCGACACATTCCCCTTTCCTCCTCCTCCTTCTCATTCATCCCCCACCATATACACCCCTCTCCCCTCCTAACCACCATTAAATCTACCACCCCCCTTCGACCACCACCATCTCTTCAACCACCCCTTCGCCTCACCTGCAAGATCATCATCTCTCTCCTTCTTCACTCTCTCCACTTGCACCCTCACCTCCTCCTCCTTCTCTCTAATCTCCACGCTGTGTTGTTCTTTCAGCTTCAGAAACTGATGTTGATGATGATGATGGTGGTAGTGATGATAATGATGGTAGTGTTGATGATGATGATGTGGTTATCATGATGATTTTAAGATTTAATGATTTAATGACATTTTTATTTGAGTGTTACATTACATAAAAAAGGATGTTAAATATTCTATACTTCAGATTATAATCGGATTTAGAAGATAGTTAGCTTTTCGAATGTGAAAATAATTAAATAAATATAATTGTGATAATTATAATGAAAAATAATAATGAATTTATAATATAAATAGTTATTAAGAATAATAAATTTAGTATAATAATTAGAATAAAAACATTTAAATGCTACTGATACTGATACCAATGGTGACCATAATAGCATATTTAACAGCATCTCACCATCTCCTGCTGCCTCTGGTACTGCAGCTCCACTGGAAGGGATGAATGGAAAGGTTGCTGATGTGCCATCCATCCATCCATCCATCCATCCATTCATCCATCCATCCATCTCATCCGATAATCAATTCAATTATGCATATACTCATCCTCTATTCATTTATTGATCTATCTATCTATTCATCAATGCATCTCTCCACTCATTTATCTATCCATCCATCTATCAAACCATTCATCCAATCAAATCAATCCATCTATCAAACCTTTCATCCAATCAAATCCATCCATCTATCAAACCTTTCATCCAATCAAATCCATCCATCTATCAAACAATTCATCCAATCAAATCCATCCATCTATCAAACCATTCATCCAATCAAATCCACCCATCTATCAAACCATTCATCCAATCAAATCCATCCATCTATCAAACCATTCAAATCAAATCCATCCATCTATCAAACCATTCATCCAATCAAATCCATCCATCTATCAAACCTTTCATCCAATCAAATCCATCCATCTATCAAACCTTTCATCCAATCAAATCCATCCATCTATCAAACAATTCATCCAATCAAATCCATCCATCTATCAAACCATTCATCCAATCAAATCCATCCATCTATCAAACCATTCATCCAATCAAATCCATCCATCTATCAAACCATTCATCCAATCAAATCCATCCATCTATCAAACAATTCATCCAATCAAATCCATCCATCAATCAAACCATTCATCCAATCAAATCCATCCATCTATCAAACCATTCATCCAATCAAATCCATCCATCTATCAAACCATTCATCCAATCAAATCCATCCATCTATCAAACAATTCATCCAATAAAATCCATCCATCTATCAAACCATTCATCCAATCAAATTCATCCATCTATCAAACCATTCATCCAATCAAATCCACCCATCTATCAAACCATTCATCCAATCAAATCCACCCATCTATCAAACCATTCATCCAATCAAATCCATCCATCTATCAAACCTTTCATCCAATCAAATCCATCCATCTATCAAACCATTCATCCAATCAAATTCATCCATCTATCAAACCATTCATCCAATCAAATCCACCCATCTATCAAACCATTCATCCAATCAAATCCATCCATCTATCAAACCATTCAAATCAAATCCATCCATCTATCAAACCATTCATCCAATCAAATCCATCCATCTATCAAACCATTCATCCAATCAAATCCATCCATCTATCAAACCATTCATCCAATCAAATCCATCCATCTATCAAACCATTCATCCAATCAAATCCATCCATCTATCAAACCATCCATTCAATCAAATCCATCCATCTATCAAATCCATCCATCTATCAAACCATCCATCCAATCAAATCCATCCATCTATCAAACCACTCATCAAATCATCTCCATCTAACATGTAAAATCATCATCCTCCTACAACCACCATTATCACTAATAAAACTGCTATCATCATTATGATCATCATCACCACCGTCATCCTCATCATCATCATCATCATCACCATCACTCACAATGCACTTGCTTGTTTGAGGACTGCACCAGATTTTCTTTCAGCCTTTCTATGTGCGCGTGTCTGTGTGCTTCCTGTGTGTGTGTGTGTATATATGTGTGTATGTGTATGTGTGTGTGAGTGTGTGATCCCTGTGTGCGTGTGTATATATGTGTGTGTGTGTATTTGCGCGTGTCTGTGTGCTTCCTGTGTGTTTGTGTGTGTGTGTGCTTCCTGTGTGTGTGTGTGTATATATGTGTGTGTGTGTGAGTGTGTGATTCCTGTGTACGTGTACGTGTGTGTGTATGTACGTGTGTGTGTATGTATGTGTGTGTGTGTTTGTGTGTGTGTATGTATGTGTGTGTGTGTGTGTGTGTGTGTGTGTGTGTGTGTGTGTTTGTGTGTGATTCCTGTGTGTGTATGTGTACATGTGTGTGTATTTGTGTGTGAGTGTATGATTCCTGTGTACGTGTACGTGTGTGTGTGTGTGTATGTATGTGTGTGTGTATGTGTGTGTGTGTGTGGGTGTGTGTGTGTGTGTTCATATATTTGTGTCTAATACACACTATGTACACATCTCAAACAATGACCACTGCCTCTGAAGCACCCTCCCCAACTCCACTCACCAACTTCTGCACCACCACACACAACGCCTCAGCCATAGAGGCATGATAATGATTCTGTGACGTCATAGCAGCCAGGTGACCTTTCAAAATAATGAGGTCAGGGCAGGGTGGTTCTGGGTCGGTGAGGGTCGAAGTAGTGGTGGTGGTGGTCGTCGTGATGGGGGTGGTTGGGGTGGTTTTGGTGGTCGCTTTTGGGGCAGGTTGTTTTGTGGTGGTGGTGGTGGAGAGGGTGGTGGATGGAGAGGGGGTGTGGCTGGATTTATTGTTATTGCTGGTACGTTTTGGAGGGATTGTTGAAGTGTTGTTGTTGTTGTTGATTGAGGATTTAGTTGAAGTTTTTTGTTCTATTTTTGTTTTAGTGTTGTTGCTATTGTGGTTGTTGAGCTTACTGTTGTTGTTGTTGTTTTTGTTAATGCTATTGATGTTGTTGATGCTGCTGTTGCTGCTGTTCTTAGTCAGAGCGGCTTTACTCCTGGTAATGATCTGGTAAGGGGAGGGGTTTACAGACACCCTCCTAGTTGTAGTTGTAGTTGTTGTTATTGCTTCACTACCTCTTCTTTTGCCAGCTAATGATGTTGTTGTTGAAGTTGTTTTTGAAGTTGGCTTTGATGTAGTTGTTGATGTTGTTGGTGTGGTTGATGTAGAAGGTTTTGTGGTTGTTGCTTTTGTTGTAGTTGATGTTGTTGGTTTTGTTGTAATTGATGTTGTTGTTACGGTTTTTGTTGGTGTTGTTGATGCTGTAGTTGTTGTTCTAGCTGTTTTAGCGTTTGCAACAAGGCGTGTTGTTGCATTCCTAAGATTTGTTATGCTGTTGTTGTTGTTGTTGTGCAAGTTGTTGACGGTGGGTTTAGTAATTGTTTTGTTAGTAGAGCTGTTGTGGTTGTTGAGTTGGCTAGAACTCAATCTCAGACCTGCTCCTATAGTTGATGGCATTAAATAAAATTATTAAACGAATTGAAACCATTTTGTAAAAAATCTATTATCACTATCATCTTCACCAGCACCATCAAAATCATCATCATCACCCACCCCCCCATCATCATCGCAACCCCCATCCCATCATCATCACCCCCCCCCCCCCCCATCGTCATCATCTCCACCACCACCATCATCATCTCCACCACCACCACCACCATCACCATCATCATCACCTTTCGCCAGATCCTTACTGCCTCTCTTGGCCATTAGGCTTGAGGGTGGGGAGTTACCTGTGATCAAGTGACCATTAATTACTTCTATTACTTCTAGCATTTGTTTATTATTTTAATTATTTTTAAATATATATTTCCGAAATTACTCTTTATATTATATAATAATTAGTTTTATTAGATAAAATTATGCTATAACTAACATAAATAACTGAATAGTCAATTAATATATATAAATTATTCAATAAAACTAATTGAATTGTTAATTTATGCAGGTCAAATTATTTTATATAATTGATATAACTAATTGAATTGAAACCATAATTTATATAGGGCAAATTATTTAAGTACTCCAACCTCCAGTAGTGCTCAACCTTTTCCTCTCTCGGATCACATTACTACTACTACTACTGAGGCTAGCTTTACTTGTAGCTTTCTTTGTATTTGTATTACTATTGTTATTATCTTTGTTATTATTGTTGATATTAATTTTATTATCCATAATGTCACCATCATTATCATTAGTTTTGGTATCTTCAGTATCATCATCAACACCCTTAGTCTTTCCTAATTGGATGATGGAGTCCTTAGCATTATCTACATTGCTCTTTTCCTCTCCTGTGATTGGCTGATCTATTTGAAGTGGTGAAGATAGTAGTGTTGGTGGTGGTGATGGTGTTGAAGGTAGCGGAGATGATGATGATGATGTTTTCTCAACTAATGGTGAGGTTGGAGTGGTAGTTGAAGTGTTTTTTGAGTCATCTTCTAAAATAACTTCTTTTTCTTCTTGTGTTTCTGTTGTAGTTGAGATTGATAAAGGCTCAGCTGTTGTTGTTGGTGTTGTTATTATTGTTGTTGCTGATAATGTTGTTGTCGAAGAAATTGTTGCTGCTGTTTCTAAAAACTCATCTGAATTATGTGTTCCAACAAGATTAATTTCATCATCAGAATTCACTTCTCTTTTACTCCTTGTGGGAGAAATGCTGGTATCACTAATAGATGCAATATCTTTTTCCATGAAATTAATTTTTTCATCTGTTTCTTCATTCAATACTTTCCCTTCTTTTTCCTCCATGATTCCCTCTTCACCAGCGGTTTCAGAAAAGTCTGTTTCGTCAAGAATTCCAATGCTAGAAGATCTGCTAGATCCAAAATCATTTTCCGCCATGACAGATCCCTTTTCACTAGAAAGAGACCGTCTTTGCACACGTCTGCTAGTGATAATTTCGGTTTTTCGTCTTTTCACATCGCCATTGCTCCCATCTTCCAGACAGAGGTCCTCCATTTGAACTCTGTTATAATTAATTATTGATTTTTAAATGAATATTAAAAAGTATTTTGGATGTAAATTGCGCCGAATAGTAGTCATAATTGGAAATTGTGGACTTTAAAACTTTAAAAGTTGAAGATAAAATACCTTTGCAAAATTCGAAACCCGCCTATAAAAACGATAACGATTTAATTGAATTTTAAAATTTTTAAATAAATTACATTTTGAAATGAAAATGAAAATAGCTAATAGACAGTGATAGCAAAATGAATTCTTTTTTGCAAATACAAAATAGAATATCTAAAGAGCCAAACATATAAATGATACTACTGTTAAACAAACTATGTAATTTATTTTTATACATTAATTTAATAAAAAAATAACTATTTGCAAAAATTCAAAGTTTGTAATAATTTTCTAACTTTTGAAAACCACATTTTTATATTTATTAAAATCAATTGAAAGATACAGAAACATTTTACAGAAATGACTTTTCACAATATACAAAATCTTTTCAAAAAACTTATTTACACAAAAGGCTATCCACAACAAGTCGTTAAAAATATTTTTTTTAAATTCTTGCCTAGATCTAATTCTTATAATTTTTCAAACTTAGGTGTTAAACCTTTAAAACAAGCTCAATTGACTGCGAAGAAAGAGTAAATCCACTGCAATTATATCCACTGTGACTAATATAAACTATCCAAAGAAAAAAAAAGATTTAAAAAGAATAAAATTACAAATTCAGTCGTGCAAGTGTTCTTCATCGGAGAAGTAGCCATCTCTGACGTAAAGCTTCTTGCTCTTCTTCACCTCAGAACTGCAGACTGACTCACCTTTGGACCCTCCTGCTCTTGTTTCCTGCTCATCCTTCATTCTCTGCATCGGGTGGTCGAATTATCGTCTTGCAAATCATTAATTAATTTAGCGGTCATGAGTTGACGAATGCGCTATATAAATTGATTTGATTGATTGATTAATAAATATAAAGTGGAGATTTTTTTGAGTAAATCAATGATAAACTCTATTTCAGAGATGCAAAAAATCTAATGAAATATCTTAAAACGTCTAAGTGATATTAATGTAAAACTGAAAATATTATAAATAAAATGTATTTATCAAAAATATTTACAATAAAAAGATAATATTAATCATCATTATCGTCATCATAACTTCCCACCTGAAAAGCTATGGCTACCCCTAAAGTTTCGTCATCATTATCATCATCGTATTCTTCATCTTCTTCATCATTTCTACTTGAATCATTGCTGAAAAGACCCGAAATAATACTGAGATTGCATCAGTTTCAAATATAATATTAGAAATTATCATCATCATCATCATCATCATTATCATCATCATTCCCGTCATATCCCATAACATCATCATCACTCCCTTCACGTCATCATCTCTTCCATCCCACCACCACCATTATCATATCATCATTATCATTATCACTTCCATGAAATCATCACCATCATCATCATCATCACTAACATCATCATCATCACTCCCACCACCACCATCATCATTATCATCCCTCCCATCATCACTCACATCATCATCACAACTCACTCCATCTTCTTTTTCTTCTTCTTCTTCTTCTTCTTGACGGGTGGCTCTCGACTGCCCAGCAAATTCTTGCTGCACGAGTAACTAAGGTGACCAGCCTCCTGATGAACATTTTATTATTATTACTTTTATTATTATTTATAATTATAATAATTATGGAATAAATGAATAATAATAATTAAATAATATGAAAGTTAATAAATACAAATACTTTAAGAAGTGTAATAAAATTAATAAATATTAGTATTAAAAGTAATGAAGACTAATTAATGATATTTATTTATTTATACATCTGCTTCATCCCCATACCCCACCAACCCACACCACACACACCACCCAAATCCCACACCCAAACTCCCCCAACCGACCCCCCAACAAATCCCCCCAACCCTACCCACACTACACCACACCCTAACCCTACCCTACACCCCACCAAACTCCACTACACCCTCTTCCCAAACCACACCCCACCCAGCTCCACTACACCCTCCCCCCCAACCACACTCCACTCAAACTTCACTACCCCCCCCCCCCTAACCACACCCCACCCAACTCTACTACACCCTTCCCTCAAACCACACCCACCCAAACCACACCCCACTCAAACTCCACTACACCCACGCAAACCACACCCTCCCAAATTCCACTACACCCCCCACCCCCCAAACCAAACTTCACTACACCCCATCCCCCAAGCCACACCCACCCAAAACACACTCCACCCAAATTCCACTACACCCCCTCCCCCCAAAACCAAACCCCACCCATCCACCCACCCACACCACATTCAAAGCATCTGCTCTTATCCCCATACTCCCTCTTCTTCATGAACTCGGTGGTTCGGCCATTGTTCTTTGCTATGCTGCACTTAATTGTCCTGCCCCCAATCTGTGTGGGTGGTGCTGGGTGGGGTGGGTGGTGGGTGGGGTGGGTGGTGGGTAAGGTGAGTGGTGGGTGGGGTGGGATGGTTGGTGGGGTGGGTGGTGGGTGAGGTGGGTGGTGGGTGGGGTGGGTAGTGGGTGGGGTGGGTGGTGGGTGGGGTGGGTGGGTGGTAGGTTGGTTGTTGGGTGGTTGGTGGGTTGGTTGGTGGGTTGGATTGGTGGTTTGATTGGTGGGTTGGATTGGTGGGTTGGTTGGTGGGTTGGTTAGTGGATAAATGGATGATTGGGTTGGTAGATGGTAGGTGAATAGGTAAATGGTTGGTGGATTGGTGAGGAACAACAACTTATACAACAACATTTACTACAGCACCTAAAACAATAATATCTTCAACAACATCTTCTACAACACCTAAAACCACAACAACAACACTAAAACAGAAACAACCACCACATCCACAACTCCCTCTACTACAAAAACAAAAACCACAACATCTGCAACAACATCAAAACCTGCGTGTCATTGTGTTCTTGCACACAGGCAAGTGCACTTGTCGGCTCAGAGTATAAGACAAAGGCGACACCCTTGCTTTGTCTGCTCTCTTTGTCCTTTTGTATGGTCACTCTGGTGGGTGGGTGAGTGGAATGAAAATTCAAAGTTTAAAGATATTTTAAAATTCAAATAAGCTGAAAAGAAACTACTAGACAGAAGATGCATACTTCAAAAATTTTCGTTTTTTAATCTTTAATTTCTTGGTAGTTTGCTTTTTACGTTTATTTGAAATTTAGTTTTTGAATTTACTTAGTTTTCTAAAGAGAAGAAGGCAAACCTGGCGATTTTGCCATGGTGACAAAATAGTTTGTGTAGATCATTGTTTGTGAGAGAGAATGGAAGATTTGAAATGTAGACTGTGCTTTTGCTTGGCGCTAGAGTATTTGTGTTAGTATGAGACATTTCTAATTTAAATCATTACTAAATGTGAATTCGATTAAAAAGGTATGTTTTAAATTACGTAGCGATGTACATCAAAGTGTCTTTTTACCATCTTTAAGTCTAATTTTCTAAAAACTTTTTTCAAAATTAGTTTTTCATTTTCAAATTTAATACATGTTAATAATTTAAAATCAAGAATAAATAACTAACAATGTTTTTAGGAGTAAATATAAATTTAAATTTAGAAAAACACAAAAACTCACACACAGAACACACACACAGAAACACACACACAAAACACACACACAGAAGCACACACACAGAAACACGCACACAGAAATACACAAACAAATACACACACAAAAACACATATATTATATAAACTTTATATAAAAACTTACAAAAACAACTGAAATATTAAAAACTACCAAATCTAACATAAGAACACCAACAAGTCAATCAATCAATCAATCAATCAATCAATCAATCAATCACAGACATTTATTTAGCGCTTTTTACCACATTCAAAAGCGCTTTTCAAATAAATTTGTTAAATAAAACGGTTTTAGACCACTACCAATATATGTATATATATATCAATTTAAATATATAAATAATAAAAACAATCAACCTCAATAATCCAAACTCACTCACACCACGATGACATCACCGCCAAAAAATCACTATCTCCACCAATAAAAAATTCAATCATCACCACAGTACCAACACTCATACCACAGCACAATCATCATCACATCATCCTCAAAACCACAAAGCACAATCATCATTCTTCTCAATTTTCTGTCTTGCCACAAACAACAGCCTGTCAAACCATCCACAACAAGTTTCAACAACAAAAACTGCAACACCAGCAACAACAATAGAGACCGACCGAAACATATATTTTTATTTCAACCGAAACCGAAATTAGGACGAAATTAAAATCCCATTTTCGGCCGAAACCGAAATTAAGCCGAAATTGAATATCAAATTTCGGCCGAAACCTAAATTAAACCGAAATTGTAAGCAGATTTTCGGCCGAAACCGAAGCCGAAACCGAAATTTTTCCCAACTTTTATTAAAAATGAAAAAATAGTATTCAATGATGACAATGCCAGTTTAATAAGTAAATCCAAACAAGCGTATATTTTAAGCAAAAAAATATAAGTTAAAGTTAAAGTTTGCTTTGGTCAGACTGACATTTTGTAAAAAACTTCCAAATAGGATTCAACGACATTCTCACAATTTATTTTTGAATTAATTAATCGAAGCCAAATCTTCTCGTTCTTTCGACTTGTATATAGTGTTTTTCAAAGCATGGATATCTAGAATTCCACATGCTTGTATATCTTATTCGAATAATGTGTGTGTGTGTGTGTGTGTGTGTGTGTGTGTGTGTGTGTGTGTGTGTGTGTGTGTGTGTGTGTGTGTGTGTGTGTGTGTGTGTGTGTGTGTGTGTGTGTGTGTGTGTGTGTGTGTGTGTGTGTGTGTGTGTGTGTGTGTGTGTGTGTGTGTGTGTGTGTGTGTGTGTGTGTGTGTGTGTGTGTGTGTGTGTGTGTGTGTGTGTGTGTGTGTGTGTGTGTGTGTGTGTGTGTGTGTGTGTGTGTGTGTGTGTGTGTGTGTGTGTTTGTGTGTGTGTGTTTGTGTACCTCTAATAAATCGACCCTCTGGATCATTGCCAAAGATGCATTTAACTTTCCCATCACATCTAATAGATATCTAATAGAGATGAGAATCGAACCCAAACTTAATAATTCTAGTTCGATTGAGGATATACAGATACTTACTTTTGACAATAAAAAAGTTTTTACCAAATGTTTTAAGAAATAGAATTTGCTTAAAAAAAGTTTTGTTAAATATCATCATTGAACGTATGCCAATTACTTAAATTTCAAATACATGATTGTTGTTCCAGATGCTTGTATATGTTATTCGATTAATTAGTCTGATGACACCCATAAATCAATCAACCACGATAACTAATAGATATCTAATAGAGAATCGAATCCGAACTTAATAGTTCGATTGAGGATACAGATATATCAGATAAACTACATAAATAAATAAAAATTTCGGTTTTTCGGTAAATATGAGATCCATTTCGGTCGAAACCGAAATTGAGCCGAAATTACAAAATTGTTTTCGGCCGAAACCGAAAAATGGGCAAAATTGTAAAATTAGATTCGGCCGAAACCGAAAAATGGCCGAAACTAAGAAAATTGGCAATTTCGGCGCCGAAACCGAAACCGAACCGAATTTCGGTCAGTCTCTAAACAACAATAATAAAAATAAATAAAACTTTTAAAAAAATTTAAAAAACGAATAAAGTTTTTAAACTACTAACAAGAACAAAAAAAACGAAAAATAGTGACACAAAAAACTGCAAGTTTACTCGCAAAAAAGACGCATAACAAATTTTCAGAATAAAAACCGCGGCATTTATAGCAGGACGTCTGCCGTGGAGCAATTAAAGATTTAGTGTCTTTTAATAGAAGTTTACTTTTGAAACCTGTGAACCGGAAGTCGTGACGTAACTCAGGAATAGCGCTCAATTTAATTTCGAGGCTACTTTAAGTCTTTCAATTTGTCGAATTTACTTTTAAACGTTTTTTTTTCGTTTTATTTTATATCTTTTTAATGGCTAGACAGAAAAAAGGTATTTCACAGTTTCTCTAAATTTATTTTTATCTCTAACAAATTTTTAATCTTAATATATATATATTTTTTTAATTTAAAAAAATTTACAAAAAAGAGTAAATATGAAAAATAATCAATTTATTTTTGCGACGTGCAATATCGCTAAGAGCATTCAGGCTGTCAACTAGACAGACGGAAAAAACTTGTCTTTATTTCAATAAAAATATTAAAATATATTTTTTTTATTTCGTTCAT
>OX030970.1:4022104-4037104 GCA_943735955.1 Piscicola geometra | reverse complement strand
AAGAAAAAATATTTAAAGTTTAAAAAAAAATATTTGTAACATATTAAAAAGTTTTTAAGATATTTTTATTTAAAAAATAAGTTAGAGATATTTTTAATTAATTGAATAAATCAATTTAAATAAATGCATAACTTCCTTCACCACTCCGATTTGTATGGACCTCCTCTAATCTCTCTTCACGCCATATAACATCCGAACAATATATGACGTACTACTATGTCTACTTGAATATAAGTGTGATTTCATATTTGTATATATAATGTATATGTGTGTGTGTCGCTGAATATATATGTATGATCTTATCTGTATTTCTAATACATGTATGTGTTTATTTGTATATCACAATATTTTTATATACCAGTAGTCATTTATAGATTAAAGTATAGAAGGTATGAAAAGTTTTCGGTATAAAAGCTGCCAGCGCACAGATTCTATTGTAAACGTCGGCGTCGTCTTTGCTGGAGATTTGTTAGCCTAAGATTGCGTATTTTAATCCAATAATTTACATTTTGTGCTTGGATTGATCTTCATTTATGTAGTAAAATGTTTTTTGCGTGATTTCAATTTCATCCGTTTGACTTGCCTATCTTGAAAACGTTGGAAGAAAATGTTTTGCTAGTTTTTCCAAAAAAATTCATGTGAAAAATTAAAAAAAACTTGAAATGACATCTTAAAGACTGCAAAAATGACTGCAAAAGAAAACTTGACCATCTAAAAAAACATTTTCGGAAAAAACTATTCGCTATTAAAAAAACAATTGTTCGACCAAAAAGAGTCAGTTGAAAAATCCGTGTTAACAACAATCTTCAGCGCAACAAAAATACTATAGAAACAAAGTTGATCTCAACATTGTCTTCAATGCAACATTTACAGCAAGACTCTAAGATAAATATTTCTCAACATTACTAACAGCCACAGAATGTAACAGCACTGAAAATAGGAAAAAAATATTTTACGGAAACAACAATCACTACAATACTAACAAAAGTACAACTACCACAAAAACCCTAACAACAACAGCAATAACATCACCACAACTGCAACATAAACAACACTAACAACACTACTACAACTACAAAAACTAAACACAAAGAAAGTTATTGTGATCAATCACACAACAACACAACGCGCCGTCAGAATGTCGTCTTTGAACCTGCTTCTTGTTTATGTTGTGTCTGTTCTTAATATGTCATCATCCTCTTCTTCCTTCCTCCCATCATCATCATCCTTATCATCATCATCGCCCTCATCATCATCCTCCTCTTCCTCATCTACCCTCAAACTCACCCTAACCGAAGAGTTACCCGCGGGAACGTTCATCTCCTCCCTCCCCACCCACCCCCTCGTTCTCCCCCACCTCCCCCCCAACCACCCCGTCAACTTCCTCATCCTCCGAAACTCCACCCACTCGCACAACCTTGAACTTGACCCAATTACTGGAGTGTTGACCTCTAGAAGGGTCATCGACCGTGACCTGATTTGTCCGGGGATGGAGGAGTGTGTGGTGAGGATGCAAGTGGCTTTGCATCCGGCGCAGTTCTTCAGTGTCTTCAATGTGGAGGTGGGTTTGTTTGTATGTGGGGGTGGGTTTGTTTGTATGTGGGGGTGGGTTTGTTTGTATGTGGGGGTGGGTTTGTTTGTAAGTGAGGGTGGGTTTGTTTGTATGTGGAGGTGGGTTTGTTTGTATGTGGGGGTGGGTTTGTTTGTATGTGGAGGTGGGTTTGTTTGTATGTGGGGCTGGTTTTGGTTGAAGGTGGAAAGTGTGAAAAAGGTTTTTGATAGTGGGTGGATGTAAGGGAGAGAGCTTATACAATAAAATACGATACAAAACAATAAAATACAATACAATACAATTTAATAAAATACAATACAACACAATAGAATTTAATAAATACAATACAATTTAATAAAATACAATACAACACAATAAAATTTAATAAATACAATACAATTTTATATAACACAATAAAATAAAATTTAATAAAATACAATAAAATTTAATATAATAAAATACAATACAATACAAATTAATAAAATAAAATACAATACCATTAAATAAAACACAATACAATACAATTAAATACAATACAATAAAATACAATACAATAAAATACAATACAATAAAATACAATACAATAAAATACAATATTTTGTATTTGTTGTTGAATTTGATAGTACGCGGTGTTGTAATTAGCGGCATCCAAAAGTGGTAATTTAACATAAGAATCGGCCTCTTTTGGTCTGAATAAGTGTCATAAATTACAAAAAAATTGTATAATTATATTTTAATGCCAAACTGTTTTCAAATGTCTAAAGTTATTATATTTTAAGCATTTTACTTCTTTCTTTTAAACTTTTCAGCGGTAAAAAATAAGTTTAAAAAACTATTTTTTATGGACAAGTAATTTTTTACGTTTTTATTTTGTATTCATAAAATTGTTGTACAAATTTAATTTCAAATGTTTTAAAGACTGTACAAAAAGCATTTATTCAATGCGATCTCTTCAAATGAAATCATCTAGCCCTTATTATCCCTTAAATAAAAACAAAAAAACAAAACTTAATCTTAATCTTAAAAAAAAATGTTAATATTGAAGCACAAAAAATAAACAAAAAGATTAAAATAATCAAAATAGACAAGCAGATAAAAAAATATAAATAGATTAAGAAATCAAAATAGACAAAAAAGTACAGAAATAAAACATAAAAAATAAATGAAAAAGTGTTAAATGTGGAAAAAAATGTGGAAAAAAAGTAATAAAAGTCAAAAATGTGAAGACTAAATAGAGATGCGCCTAAGGTGCCTATGAAGATGCTTTTATCGGCGCAATAAAAGAAAAGACGACCCTTGTTCTGGACTCGGAGTATTTAAAATTGAGGTAATTGTGGTAGTAGTAGTGGTGGTGGTAGCGGTGGTAGTGGTGGTAGTAGTAGTAGTGGTGGTGGTGGCGGTGGTAGAGGTTGTAGTAGTAGTAGTGGTGGTAGGGGTGGTAGTAGTAGTAGTAGTAGTAGTAGTAGTAGTAGTAGTAGTAGTAGTAGTAGTAGTAGTAGTAGTAGTAGTAGTAGTAGTAGTAGTAGTAGTATTAGATGGAAGATTTAAGTTGGAAACAAAGATAATTCAGTGAGTGTGACAAAAATAGAGGCTTTCATCGTTTTATTTTAATCTAGTTAACTTTTATTGAGATATAATTGAGTTTATGTAGCGTAATACATTCAGAATAAGTGAATAATTAATGGATTTGAAGTTTTTAAAACTATTTTTCCTGCCTTCACTATTGCTGTAGCAACCAAGCTACAACAACGACCAACCACATCATCAACACCCCCACTACCACCAACAGCATCATCACTACACCAACAACAACAACACCACAAAAAATATTCACCAACAACCCCTTTTTCCACACCACCAAGACCAACACCACCCAAACAGGTCACAATCGAAGACACCAACGACAACGCCCCCCTCTTCGCCAAAGCCTCCCACCACCTCAGCATCCCAGAAAACAACGCCAAGCACCGCTACCCACTTCCTCTCGCCATCGACACAGATAGCCCCGCTAACGGCATCTACGACTACCGCCTCACATCCTCCCCAAACGAATTCCAACTGATCGTTGATCGCTCGGTTCCGCCCGTTCCTTTTTTGAAACTTAACCGCGAACTCGACCGAGAAAGCACCGGTCAATACACGCTCAAGTTGAGTTGCTACGACCGAGGCCGACCGAGAAGGCTGTCGGGAGAGACGACGCTGGTGATTGAGGTTGAAGACGTCAACGATAACAACCCGGTGTTCGAGCGGTCGTTGTACAGCGTTAGCGTGTCTGAGGACGCGAAGACAGGTTCTGTGGTGGCGCGGGTGCATGCTACAGATGCGGACCATGGTCTGAATGGAAAGATCAAGTTGGTGGGGGGTGGGAGTGGGTGGGATAGTGCTGTAAGGGTGGAGAATATGAATGGGTGAGGTGGAAGAAGTGTTACTGGAGGGAAGGGTGGGAAATAGTTGCGAGGTTTGGGGACTGATGATGATGAAATGGTGTTAGATAAAAAGAGAAAAAATAATTAAGAGATGCAAAATACAGGCGGAGAACAATAAACGAAAAATAAATAGATTGATAGAAATAAATTATACAAAAATAGTTTATGAATCAAATATTATTATTTGTATGACTACTTTTTAATTAAATAATATTTTATAATAAAATGTTTAAAAAGTTGAAAACCTTTCGTGTTTGGAGGCTTAGGAATGACGTTTCAGGTCTGATTGCGCGGGAAAAGACTAATGAATTGAGAGTGGTTCGTTGAAATGGCTCAATCAGTCAATCATGTAATGGAATGTTTTTGTGATGGGGGAAGAAGTTGAAAAAATTGTTGATTTGATTTGATTTTTTTTGAGGAGGGGTGAACGTTTTAAAGAGTGGCTTATGATGATTCAATTGACATCTACATTTTTGCACAAGCATCATCATCATGTGTCACATATTCTAATAGTTCAGTTACATTTCTCCATCACACTAGCTAAATATCTTCACCCCATCTCCAACCTCTCCATTCTCACATCCATCCCTTCCACATATCTTTTTCATATCTTTTAGTCCCACCCATCCTCATATTCCATTATCCCTACATCCCACACTCCAACCCCCAACCACCTCATCCTCCTCCCAACCACCCACCAGATACAGTCTCAGCTCCAAGA
Organism: Piscicola geometra; assembly: GCA_943735955.1. NCBI lineage: Eukaryota > Metazoa > Annelida > Clitellata > Hirudinida > Piscicolidae > Piscicola > Piscicola geometra. The sequence continues at coordinate 4,032,405 of OX030970.1, read as the reverse complement.
GTCACGCCAACTACGGCGACACGTTCGCCATCGACGAAAGTCGCGGCGAAGTGGTCCTACTCCAGAAACTCGACTACTCCAAACAGACCGCCTACAACATCAGCCTCCTCGCTCACGACATGGGAGAGAACTCGTCGCCGGCGGTCGCCACTCTGTCTCTCTCGCTCGAAGATGTTAACAACCACGCGCCGGTCATCAGCGTCGACTACATCACCGAAAGCGGTCGCATGGAGGTGGCCGAGAACCAGGCGATCGGGAGTTTTATAGCGCACGTGTCGGTGAGTGATCATGATGGAGGAGAGAATGGAAAGGTCGAGTGTTGGGTGGAGGTTGATGGTGTTGGTGACGGTGGTGGTGGTGGTGGTGGTGGTGGTGGTGGTGGTGGTGGTGTTGGTGGGTACATGAGAGATGGTTATGATGTAAAAAGGTATGGTGATGGTTATGATAATGGTAATGGTGATTATAATGATGGTAAAGATGATGGTGATGATGATGATGGAAAGATTTATTACGCAAAGGATGAAAGTGATGTCATGAGTAACTTTGGGGAGAATGAAAAAGACATTTACAAAGCTGGTGATGATGATGGTTATGAAAATAATAAAAATGGTGATGATGGTAGCGAAAATGGTGGTGGTGGTGATGATGATGATGATGATGATATTGGTGCCGTGGTGGAGTTATCTTCAATCTTCTTGGGAGAATACAAATTAGTGTCGAGGCGAATTTTTGATCGGGAAATGAGGAATGAATACCAGATGATGCTGAGGTGAGCTTATCGAGTTAGATTAATTTATTCATTTTTATGATTTAATTAATTATGATTTTATTGATCATTAATTGATTTGTTGTTAGTTAGCTTTTTTTATGTATTTTAATGATACAGATTAATTTTTTATTTGTTGTTGGTTACTCATTATCATGAGGGATTTGAAGTTAGAAAAATTAGTTTGATGAATCTTTTTCAATCTTTCTCTCCTCTTCTGCCTCTTCATCCCGACTTTTTTTTGAATTATTAAAAATATAATTTTTTATAAATAATTTTATCTTTTTCTTTCAATCTTTTCAAAGTATCATCGTCCATATTATCTCACTTAAAACTCTTCATCTCATTCCAACTCTCCCAGTCACATCCATTTCCCCCATGCATCCATACAAGCCCATTCCATCTCATACAACCCCATTTTACCTCAACCAACTTTCCTCCAGCCCATTCGATTTCATTATAAACTCAACCCATTCCAAATATCCCATCTTAACCAAACAACTCCCATTCCATTCCATCACAAACCATTCAAACCCATCCCATCCCATTTCATTCCATCTCACTTCATCCCATCCCACTTCATCCCATGGCAGATGTCACGACAACGGCTCCCCAAGTCTGCTATCCAACAAATCCCTAACCCTTTCAATCCTCGACCAGGACGACAACCCCCCCATCTTCCAGCAAGCCACCTACGAAACCACCATCCCTGAAGACTCAGAAACCGGAAGTTACGTAATGAAAGTTGCAGCGACTGACCGAGATGAGGGGGTGAATGCAATGGTGGTGTATTCGATTAGGGGTGAAATGGTGGGGGGTGAGAGGAGGGGGGAGGGGGTGTTTGAAGTGGATGAAGTGAGTGGAGTGGTGACGCTGGTTGGGAGGTTGGATCGGGAGAGGGTGAGTAAGTATAGGTTTGAGGTGTTTGCAACTAGTGGGGTAGGAGGGGGGAAAGAGGGAGAAGGGGAGGGAGAAATAAATAAAAAGACAAAGAGACATACAGATGTACCAACAAATACAAGAAAGCAGCAAAAAAAACACAAAAAAACACATATACACACAAGCATACAAGCACACAAACAAACACACATAGACACAAAGACACAAGCACACAAACACCCAGCCTCACAATCATCATCAGCAACACTCATCATCCATGTTGGTGACGTAGACGACAACGGACCGAAATTCGTCGATAAAGAGTTCACTTTTAAAATTCTAGAAAACCAACCAATCACGAGCCGGGTCGGAAAGGTCAAGGCTGTTGACCCAGATTCGTCGCCCAATGAAAAGTTCAAATACCTGTTCACTCACTCCAAAGAGGAAGTTCATTTTCACCTGGATTCCACTACAGGTGAGATAATCACCAACAAACACCTGGATAGGGAGGTAAAAGAGTACCATTACCTGAGCGTCGTGGCCATTAGCAGCACCGGAAACAGTTTAAACGACACTTGTGACGTCATCGTGAAAGTACTCGACCAAAACGACAACACGCCTGTTTTCATATTCCCAGCATCACTATCATCACCACCATCCTTCTCATCATCATCATCATCATCCTCTTTCCCATCATCATCATCAGGAGTACCCATTCAAACCCTCCACCTCCCCCTGGACCATCCCCTGGGAGCGGAGGTGACGTCACTGACGGCTAGTGACGCCGACGTGGGCGACAATGCAGACCTCAGCTTCGAGATTCTGCCGGAAGGAAACGCCTCCAAGTACTTCCGCTTTGATGGCAGAACCGGAAGTATCCAACTAGGTTCGGAAAAATGGGGGAGGGTGGGGGGAGGGGAGTTGGAATATAATATAATTAATTATATTATTATTATCATTATTATAAGAAATGTAAAGATATATATATATAAACTATTATACGCCTAAATCCTCATAGACTTGAGTGAGTCTCTTTGTGCAAATAATTCGATAATTAGAAACACTCGGTTCTTAAATCGGTTTTAAAACTGTTTATCGAGACTATATTTGTGGTAAATGATCAACAAATTCATTAAATAATAAATGACATCCAAATAAAATAATTGGGTCATTAATCACACCAATCACCTGCGAAATGCAATCCAGGTAAGGCGTTCCAGGTGAATGACGTGAACGAAACGTTGGTGATGAGGGTGAGGGTGTACGATGGTGATGATGATGATACGCGTCGTCATAGTGACGTAGACCTGCACTTTATTGTGGTGGACGGCAAGCAGTGTGAGTTTTTTTCTTTACAATTTTTTTTTCTTTCAACATTTAAAACTTTTTTACATTTATTTATAATTTATTAATTATTAGTTTATACTTACCATCACCTAAAAAGTCTTCTTCCACCCCCCCCCACTTCTTCACCCTTCACCACTCTTAACCTGTTTCTCTCTCTTTCCAATATCCCATTCTTTTCACCAACCACACACAACCCAGTCTCCCTTCCTACTTCTTCACAATCTCTCTTTCTTAATCTCTTCCCTCCATCATTCTTTCTAATTTCTTTTACTCATCATACTTTCTTTTCGAATCTTTTCTCTTTTTTTTCTTCTTTTATTCCCCTTCCTTCATCACGTTCTCTCCCTACCCCCCCCCCCCTTCCAGTCGCCCCTCACTCACTATCTTCCGCTTCACTTGGCGGTTTCTGGCATCACGTGGACAGTTCCATCCTGATGATAGTTGCGACTTTACTCCTGATAATGATCATCCTGGTGGCATTCATCATCGCTTTCGTTTTTGTGATGAGTGGAAGAGAGAAGAAGAAGAAAAAGAGTAAAGCCTTGGTTGAGGTTAACATGGGTGGGGGGTGTCAGAGAGGGGTGAAGAATGGTGGGGGTGGTGGGGAAGATAGGGGTGGTAGAGGTAGTTGGGGTAGAAGGATAGATAGGGGTGGTAGAGGTGGTGGGGGTGGAGGGATAGATGGGGGTGGTAGAGGTGGTGGGAGTGGAGGAATAGATGGGGGTGTTAGAGGTGGTGGGAGTGGAGGAATAGATGGGGGCAGTGTAGGGGGTTTTGGGTGTTTGGGAAAAAATGAAAGCTCAAGAAAAAGGCGTGCCTATGGTGGATATGAGGGTTACAGAAAGGATGGTGATGACGTTGGTGAGGATGATGATGGTGGTGCTGGTGCTGATGATGATACCAAAAGATTTGAAAAGTCTGTTTCGACCGCGGCGGAATTAGTGACTAATAAAATGCCCAATGTGAACAATCAATGCCGCGAAAAGGCGAAAAAAAGCAAAAATAAAAATGAAAATAATAAAAACGATAATGATGAGGATGATGATGATGATGATGACGATGCCATTAACGACGATGATGATGATGATTATGATGTTCATCGTTTTGGCACTTTGGATGGTGAGAATATAAGTGAAGGAGGTGTCATCAGGAGTAATAGGGATAATAAAAATAAATATAATAAAAATAAATATAATGGCAATAACAACAATGATAATGATAAAAACAACAACAACAATAATAAGTATAATAAAAGCAGCAATAACAAAAGTGATGGTGTTAATGGTGGAGAGAGTGGTTTGTTGGCTTTAGAAAGTGATATGTTGATGAGAGGCAGAGATTACATCTCGGAAGTTAGCAATGAAAACAACATTAATAGGAATAAAATAACTAATAATGATTGTAAAGTTAATAATAATAATGATAATAATCGTAATAATAATAATGAAAGGATCAATGACATACCCGATATTCTTGACTCAAAGACTAAGCTTTCCAAAATGAAGGTCAGATTTTGAGATTTCGCGATTTTGTCATTTTTTCATCGTTTTTTTCGATTTTTTTCGATTTTAAATTTCATCCTTAATTTGAAAAAAATGTTTTTTAATGCGTATTTGAGAACTTTTCGTTTTTGAATCGTTTTTATTTTATGTTTTTTTTGGAATTATTTTTAAATAAACGAAAATTCAATAAGACATTCACTGCAAAATAAATTAACGAAAAATAACTATTCTTAGTATTTTTGCTTTTTTATTAATAAAAATGATTTATGTTTTTAATTTCGAACCGAGAAAGCCTTATTTTCCAACTCATTTGCATTGAAACAATGCGGAGTTATCCCTCCACCTCCCTACCTTACTCACCCTCCTTTCTCCACCCACCCTCATTCCACCTCCATTCCATCCCAATTCTCTTCCTGCCCTCACTCCAGCCCAACAGTTTTATCCTGTTCCAGTTTAGTTTGCTTTTCACTTTTCCGTGGTTCATTTTATCCTCTTCTCAACCATTCCAGACCACTTTTGTATACTTTTATATTTTATTTTTCTGAAAAATTCTTCTTTCACCAAACCCTTACCACCCCATTCCACTACAACCTTGTCCATTAAAAATCCATTCAATCCAAGATTGGCACTATATTAAATAAACATCATCATCATCATCATCATCATGCCATTAGTGTTTGAGTGTGTATGTGTGCGTGTGTGTATATTTGTGAATGTATGTGCACGTATGCATGTCTGTGTGTGTGTGTGGGGTGTGTGTGTGTGTGGGGTGTGTGAGTGTGTGTGTGTGTGTGTGTGTGTGTGGGGGGGGGTGTGTGTGTGAGTTTGTGCATGTATGTATGTACGTGAATGTGTGTTTGTGTACATGTGTGCATGTTTGTTGATAACCCTTAATCTACTTCCCACCTACAGAGTAAGTGAGTTTTCCTTCTCTCACTTATAAGACGTCCCCTATCAATCCCTATTAACACCAATCATTTACGCCCCTTTCTTTGACTTCTGTATTCAAGCCTCTGCTTCTCAGCCGTTCATTTAATCGTCTGTTTTTTATATATATTCCTTTTCACATCCATCCATTTATTCATTAATCCAACCATTCATCTTTTCATACATCCACCAACCCACTCATCCATCCATCAACCCTTTTATCCATTAATCCATCCACTCATTTATCCATTAATCCATCCATCCATTTACTCACCCATCTATCCATTTATTCATTCATCCATCCGTCCATCTATCCTTCATCCATCCATCCATCTACTCATCTACTCATTTATCCATCCATCTACCCATCCATCCATCTACCCATCCATCTATCCATCCATCTACTCATTCATCCATCCATCTACTCATCCATCCATCCACCCATCCATCCATCCATCCATCCACCCATCCATCCCTCCATCCACTTATCCACACATCCATCCACCCATCCATCCATCCACCCATCCATCCATGCATCCATCCACCCATCCATCCATCATCACAAAAGACTTGGAAACCAAAACATAACTGTCAAGGAGATGCTGAGCCCTTCCTGCAATTTAATAACAATAAGAAGAACAACAACAAAAAATTAAATTATGATAAATACCAAGAATAATAATGATAATTGTGACTAATAACTAACAATTATGAAATAAATAAATAATAATAATGATAACACAATAATAATAAATGTATTAACGAAATTAAAGTTTTAGTATTTTTAAAAACTCCAAGGCTTTAAAGAACAGACAAAACGAAAATTATCAAAATAATGATAATTATATTTATAATTATAATAACTTTTATTAATCTTAAATAACAAATATAAATTGTTAGCAATAAAATAATTGTCACTCATCTTATAAAGATAAGAAATCATTTTTAAAAAATTATTAAGATAATTAAATTATTTTCTATTTTAAAATAATTGAATTAATATAATAATTTTCATTATTAAATTCATTAATATAATATAAGACAACCTTTTATTGAAAATATTCATTAAAATTAATTTAAAAAATTTCAAGTAAACCCAATAAAAGTATCATTAAGAATAAATAATAGACTCTGTTCGGTGTCATTTGTCATTTCAGTATAGGTATTAAATAGATGATCACTGTTCCTGGTGATGATGATGATGATGAGAAGGAGGATGATGTGAATTTTTATAAAAAAGTTAGTATGTTATTAAGTAAACGTATCTTTTTGTCTCTTGTATTAAATTGTATTTCATTGTATGGGATTTAATTAAAAAGTATTGGTATGATATTGTATAAAGTTGTATATCATGATGAACGGGTAGCTGAGTCGGTAACGACTCTCGGCTTGACCAATAATGAAAGGTCCTAGGTTCAAGTGCAACCAATGCCCTAGTAGCCCATAGGCGCAAATGAAAGTATGCAGCCTAAGTGGCCTGGAAGCCCGTTTGGGTTATACGCCACTATAATAATGCTCGTCATTATTATTATTATTATTGAAATTATTATTATTATTATATCATTTCAAGGTATATCATTGTATTTCATGGCATTGTATTGTATTGTATTATAGGCTGACGGGACGTGCATGTGTGTTTTGACTGACTTCTCCAAACACTCAGTGATCCATCACCCCACTCCGCTATAGCGATGTCTTCCATTTATCTTCTGATATTATTATATTCTATTAATAAACAATAATAAAAATATAGTTTCTTCAAATTTAAATTTATTTTTTATTTTTCATTGATACATTTCCATTAATTTAAATCCTTTTTTGTATAATCTTAGATGAGTGTCTATATGTGCTGTTGTATCTTTTTTTGTATGATTGCACAAGCGGATTTATGTGAGTTATGTGTAATTGTATGTGTAGTTGTATGTGTAGTTGTATGTGTAATTGTATGTGTAGTTGTATGTTTAGTTGCATGTGTAGTTGTATGTGTAGTTGTATGTGTAGTTGTATGTGTAATTGTATGTGTAATTGTATGTGTAGTTGTATGTGTAATTGTATGTGTAATTTTATGTGTAATTGTATGTGTAACTGTATGTGTAATTGTATGTGTAGTTGTATGTGTAATTTTATGTGTAATTGTATGTGCTGTTGTCAGTCTGAATGTATGTGTTGTAATGGATGGTGAAATCGGACAATGTGTTGAATATCATTTGTTAGAGATGAGACGTCGAAAAGTGTTTTTAAAATATGCCAGGTAGATGGATGAGAAAGTAGAGAAATCATCATCATCACCCCCCACCATCATCATCATTATAACCATCATTATCTTCATCCTCATCATCACCGCCACCACCATCATCACCATCCCCATCATCATCTTCAATATTCCATCATCATCATCACTACCATCATCATTATCATCACCCTCACCAGCATCATAATCATCCCCGTGACCACCACTACCATCATCATCATCATCACCCACATCACCACCACCATCATCATCATCACTATCATGCCCACTACCATCATCATCATCACCACCACAATCACCACCACACCATAACCATCATCATCACCACTACCATCACCATTACCACCATCACTACCATCATCATCTTCAATAATTCATAAATGAGAAAATAAATAACAAAATCAAACTTTTCAAAGCAATTTTCGTCGAAGCGTTTCACTTTTAGGGCATCAACAGCTTCTTCCGTGCTTCACGCTTCATTGTTTTTGTTTTTTTGTTTTTTCGTTTTTTTTCTTGTAATTAATGGTGAAACCGTTCAGAACCTATTTGGCCTACCTATTTTTCATCTCTTTTTTTCTGTTTTTTTGTTGATATACATAATTACTTTTTTAAAACTTTTTTCATTTGTATTATACTTTCAAAATAGAAGTTTTATTTTCAAATTCTATTTTTACAGAATAGAATAGTTGGATGAAAAATGCATTTTTTATAAATTGCTAATAAATCATCCCTATATAAAGAAATAAGTTAATTTTAAATAAACAATGAAATAAAAATATTTGTAACTCCCACCCCCCCTTCCCCAAAATTTTGTTATAACTACTTTCTCAGTAATGTTTGTGGTTCATTAATTAAGGTTGAAGACAACATCATGATGGGGTTGTGGAGGGGGGTGGGGTGTTTAAGGTGTATAAAAACAAATTTAGTCAATAAAATACTACTAATAATAAGGATAGTAATAAATAATAATAATAATAATAATAATAATACTTATACTAATAATAATAATAATAATAATAAAAAATAAATAAAAAATAATAATAAACGAGAATAGGAACAACAAATCAGCGCAACGGTCCGTAAGGAAAAGTTTAAATATGATTTTAAATTGGAGCCCCGGGCAGGCAGTTTTCTCATTATCCACGACTACTACCACGACTACTACTACTACTACCACGACTACTACTACTACTACTACCACGACTACTACTACTACTACTACCACTACTACTACTACTACTACTACTACTACTACTACTACTACTACTGCTACTACTACTACTACTACTACTACTACTACTACTACTACTACTACTACTACTACTACTACTACTACTACTACTACTACTACTACTACTACTACTACTACTACTACTACTACTACTACTACTACTACTACTACTACTACCACGACTACTACTACTACTACTACTACTACTACTACTACTACTACTACCACGACTACTACTACTACTACTACTACTACTACTACTACTACTACTACTACTACCACGACTACTACTACTACTACTACTACTACTACTACTGCTACTACTACTACTACTACTACTACTACTACTACTACTACTACCACCAGCACCACCACCTCGACTTCTACAATTACCAGCTCCATTAGACCCTTAGAATTATCTACTTTTCTGTGAAAGTATCTGGAACGGCTTCTGTATCTTTCTTATCTGGCACTCCTTCTCTCCATCTCCTCCACTCACTCATCCAAATCCCCAACTCTTTTATTACCATCTTTTTTATTTATTCATTTTTTAGCTTTTTCCTACTTTTTTATCTCAATTTCTTCTACTCAATTACTCATTTTCTCCATTCCCTTCCAACATATTCCTTCTCTCCTTCCCTCCTTTCTTCTTCTTTTCACCACATCCCTCCCACCACCCTTCCTCTTCTTCTTTCCATCTCATCCCCCCCTTTCTTCCCCTCACCTCAACCGTCATATGCTTTTCCTTGAAGCCTTCTCTTCCTCTTTCCAAACTCTGAAACAACCTTGACTCTAACCCGACTTACGTCACCCCATCACTTAACCAGCCCTGCGCCACAATATCACTTACACAACACGTCAAACATGAAACCTTTTTATTACAAAAGTACTTTTTCACATAAATCTCTCAATTCAAGCTCCCTTTTACCAGTTTACGCAGGAGCGGTATGTTGTAACGGTTGCGAATTGATGTTTTGAGTAAGACCAATTAAAAGGATAAAATTTCATTAAATTGTGTTTAATTAATTAGTTTAGTTTTTATTAATCAAAACAATTTCAATCTAATACTTTTTTGTTTAATTAATTTGTTTAGCTAATTAATGACCAAATTTAGGCTCGTCTAGGAATATATTTTAATGATTTACCTCATTTATTTTTCAAACGCACTGAATGACACTCAAAACGAATTGTTTTTTTATATTTTAAATTTATCTTTTTTGTGAATTATTAACTTTTTGCACCAATCTTTGTTTTTTATTATGTTTCAAATGTATTAAAATGTTAGACTTATGGGTTTGTAACTAAATAATAGCAAACTTCTTCATTTTCTTCTGTTCCAAAAATGAAAATTAGTTTCATAAATTATTTTACAAATTAATTAATATACATTTTTTTGCC
>OX030970.1:3994604-4017104 GCA_943735955.1 Piscicola geometra | reverse complement strand
TTTCATTTTTCTATCCATCCCTTCATCCTTCCATCCTTTCATCATCCCTCCATCCCTTCATCCCTCCATCCCTTCATCCCTCCATCCCTTCATCTTTCCATCCCTTCATCATCCCTCCATCCCTTCATCCTTCCATTCCTTCATCATCCCTCCATCCCTTCATCCTTCCATCCCTTCATCATCCCTCCATCCCTTCGTCATCCCTCCATCCCTTCATCATCCCTCCATCCCTTCATCCCTCCATTCTATCACTCATTGATCCATTCGCTCATTTATTCATTCATCAGTATATCAACAACATAAATCACAAAAACAACACCAATCCCAACAACCACAACAACCACAACAACAACAACAACTCACAACAACAACAACTCACAAGCATGTTTTCAGCGTCTTTAATGGCTCCCCGTCAAATCCGTCTTTGTTTAACGCACTTTAATCTTTATTCCTCTCCATCATCATCATCATCATCATCATCATCATCATCATCATCATCATCATCATCATCATCATCATCATCATCATCATCATCATCATCATCATTATCATCATCATCATTATTATCATTATCATTATCATTATCATCATCATCCTCTTCACCATCATCATCATCATCATCATCATCATCATTATCATCATCATTATCATTATCATCATCATCCTCTCCACCATCATCATCATCATCATCATCATCATCATCATCGCTTTCGACAGTCCTCCACATCTCTTGCAAACACCACTGATGAGCTAGCCACTCGAAAAATGAGAATTAATGGCAAAACTTTATATTTAATTAAAATTTAAATAAATTAAAAACAATAAAATTAATTAAAAAAGTAAAAAACTTTTAAAATGCGACGGATTAAGGCATGAAGGGAGGTAAATCATTCGATTAGAAATGTATGTAGCGGTGTAATCAAAGCACAATTTCATTAGAGTGACTTGGGAAAAGGTATCATTCATACTGAAGTCGCTCATATATTTTAATAAAAAGTGAGCGCTACAAAAATTAAGTGGTTCCCGCCAAACTACTTTTGGGATAGAATCCTTCATGTGGACAAGTGTGTGCAAGAACTTTAAGGGAAAAAAGTTCTTAAAATAACGAAATTACTTTTTTCTTATTTTTCTTTATAAATAATGATGGTGGTGGTGTTTATGATGATGGTGATGATGATAGTGAGATAATGATGATGATGGTGATGATGATTATGATGATGATCATGATGATCATGATGATGATCATGATGATGATGGTGATGATGATTATGATGATGATGAGTATGATCATGATAATGATAAGGCTGATAATGATGGTGGTGGGGTCTTAAAACTTTAACGGATTGAGCGCCACCTTAACTCAACTAACACGTCTTTGAAATTAAAATTTGATTTACTCTTGACTCGAGAAGAAATGTTCTTCTTGATTCTCTATTTTTCCCGCTCTTTTTATGTTTTTTTATTTTCTACATTCAAATTAAAATGATGTCTATTTAAGTCATAATTTAATATTTTATTCATATTTAAAAATGATTTTAAAATATATAAATGTAGATTAATGAGAACAACTTGTGCGTAGAGATTACATTTGTTGGTGGGTATCTGTGTGTTTAACCTTTCATGCGTGAAAAAAGATGTGTTTTTATGTAAAACGCACTAACAAAATTTCCAACACACACACACACACACACACACAAACACACACACACACACACAAACACACACACACAAACACACACACACACACACACAAACACACACACACACACACAAACACACACACACACACACACACACACACACATACACACACTTAGAGTGCTTCTTTGATGTTGAATATGATGCCTTCATAAGAGTGTGTTGCTTTCCTTGGTGTTTGGAGAGGTGATGATGATGATGATGATGATGATGATGATGATGATGATGATGATGATGATGATGATGATGATGATGATGATGATGATGATGATGATGATGATGATGATGATGATGATGATGATGATGATGCTGATGATGATGATGATGATGACGATGATGATGATGATGATGATGATGATGATGATGATGATGATGATGATTATGATTATGATTATGATGATGATGCTGATGATGGCGATGATGGTGGTGATGATGATGATGATGGTGATGGTGATGATGATGATGATGGTAATGATGATGGTGAGGATGAGAGGGGGGGATGCTGATGATAATTGTAAATAGGATAGGAATGATGATAGTGATGATGATGATCCAAGGTGGGGTCAGTTATTAGAGGTGTTGACTGTTTTAAGCGATGTCAAATAACTCTAAGGATCCTAATTATAGTATTTACCTCAATATTAATATTAAAGAATAATATTATCCTTCTCTAGATTTAAAAAAATTAATTATAAAAATAGAAAAATAAAATATTGAAATTAAAAATGTTAAAAATTAATATAATAATAAAATTAAAACAATAAATAATAAAATTAAAACAATAAATAATAAAATTAAAACAATAAATAATTGAATTAAAACTTAAAAATTAATATTATAATCATGTTAAGAGGAAAATCATTTCAATTTTAGTTTTAACAACTAGTTTTGGAAGAGGAGGTAATTGGCACTTTAAAAATAATTTGGCGTCTGCTACATTTTGAGGCGACTAATTGATTAAGTTTATTCAAAAAATAATAATATTTCACTTTTCAAATTAAATTGTTTTTATTTCAAGAACAAGTTTTTCTTTTTAAACACAATAATAATATTTTTATATATAATCCAAAAAATATTTTTTATTATTAAAATTGTAAATCTTTATTATATTTTATACGATAATTTCCTTGAAAAGTCGTTTACTTTTTCCTGCTTGTTTTTATTGACGGCGTTACGCTTGCAGGGTTAATTAATTGGTTGAGACTCTCCATGAGGGAGCATGCCTTAATTAGGTATAATTAATATGATATAATTAGAAAATTATTTTTATTATTAATACAATAATAGTTGATAGTATTAATAATAAAATTGATAAAAATAGGAATTATCATTATTTAAATTTTTTTAAACATTTTTTAAATATTATACAACACTATTAATATTTGTATTTTTCATATTTTTTTATCTATTATATAATACTATTATTATTATTAAATAATTAAATACTTAATATCTAATCTTTTCGAGTAAATCAAAGTTATTTGAAGACGATGAAGAATGAAAAGCGGATGATAAAAGGGAGATAAGTGAGGGGAATATGGACCTGATAAACCATCGTAAAAATGTTTTAAAAGAAATATTAAACTTATTTGTTTTTTATTAAAAGAATTTAAAAGATTAAAAAACAATTGAAAGAACACGTGGAAGCAACAGGCTTCGATGCATATTTTGTGAACCACCTTCTAGGGATCATCGTCGCGTTTTTTGTTTCCCTCAAAATGTAGCAATATTTTTATAACTTATTTTGTTTATTTGAAATAAAAATACTTTTAAATAAAAGTTATTTAAATAAAACAAACATTAAGAATTTAGTCAGGTCATAAAATGGTTGCTAAGGTCTCTAATAGCTCATAGCTTAAAACATGGTGATAAAATTTGAGTGAAAGTAAAGCAAGGCTGAAGTGGCTGCGAGTGATTAAAAGCGAACTGTGCTTAAATGGGTGTAAAAGTGAAGTTTTTAGGGATGGGCGGTGTTAAGGCAGACTTCCATGACGATTTTACGAAGCCTCAGAGGTCAATCATCATTTACATTTTTTAAAATGATTTTTTTTAAATAATCATTTTCACTCAATACTATTATTTTATTGTATCATTATTATTATTTCAATTTTTATCTGCAACAGTTTATTATAATGATATAAAATCAATTTAATGTTTAAAAAGCTTTTTTATCAACTTCTTGTGCAATCAACGGTCTAAAACAATGACGCATAACCTAGAAAGATGCAGAAAATAGTTCAAGCAGGGTGGTGAGGGTGGGGGAAGGTAACAGAGGTAATCTGCAAAAAAAATTTGCTCCAAATATGTTTTCAAAGATGAGAGAGAAATTGTATAAGAATGTTGTGCGCCTCGGTGTGCTTTGGATGCATTGAGCTAGAGACGAGAAGCAGGTCTGGAGGTGGCAGAACTCGAACGGATGTTGATGTCTTCATGTCGAGGTTTTGAGATTTTTTCTAGGGGTGAGTTTACATAAAAAAAGAGTTCATTAGAGCGAGAAAAAAAGAAGATGCATGGAAAATATAATTCTCTGTGCTACCCCTACCGTATTTGTTTAATCAACGATATTTTCTCAATCATCATCATCAACATCCACCGCAAAAACCCAAGAATAAAAGAATCTTGTAAAATATTTTTTCTCGAAATTGTTTCGTTTTTAAATTTAATTTTTCAGCTCTAAAAAAGCAAACGGCAGAATTAGAGAATCGAGACGCAGAAACAGAAGTCATCAAAATTTCACGCAAAATTAAATTTAAATTTCAAAAACGCAATATAGTTTTTCCTCTTTTTTTTTTATATTTGTTTTAGCCTTTAAAATTTAGATAAAAAATTTTATATGTTTTTTTTTAATTTTTGAGAAAAAAAATTTACAATTAATTTCTAGGAAAAAAGTTAAGTTAATTATCGTGTCGGAAAATAATGAACGAGTCAAATTTGAAATGTTTTTTTTAAATGAATAAATGAGATTTCATATAATTTCAATAATAATTTTTTCTTATTTTTTTCTTTTTCACTATTAAAAATGTCATTCAAAATAATTAATGTTTAAAACTACTACTAACACTGCAAATACTACTACTACTACCACAACTACCACTACCACCACTACCACAACCACCCTCCCCCCCACCACTACTACTACTATCACAACCACCACTTCCCACCATCCTCAACACAACCCCAATTACTACTGCCCCCCCTCCACCACCACTACCACTACCATCAGCCCACTCCCCCCCCCACTACTACCAGCACTCCCATCTCCAACTTTAAAATTCCACAAATTCAAATAACCTCATCCTGCTTTCTTGCCGCACACCTTCTAATATAGTTCCGCTCTCAGCTCAGCATATTCAATCACCCGTCATGCATTTCATGAACTCACACACACACATCCACATACAAAAACACACGCACACACATCCACATACAAAAACGCACGCACACACATCCACATACAAAACGCACGTATAAACATCCCTATACAAAACGCACATACACACATCCACATATACATGAAAAAGCACATGTGCCAAAATATATACTGTATTATTTATGGTATGTATTTTGTTTATTTAATGTATTAACTTTTTTTCCCATCCACGCATCCATCTACCCATCCAATCACCCACCCACTCACCCACCCATCTACACACTCATGCACTCACCTACCTATTCACTCATTCACGCTTAGACCCATCCACCTATTCATAAATTCAAAAACACATTAATCACACTAAACCCAAATCGCACCCACTTCCACCACCCTTCACTACCACCGCCTTCCACCACCTTCCACTAACCTCCACCATCTCCACCACCCTCCACCACCCTCCACCTCTCTCCATTTCAGTCTACCTTCCTCCACATTCCTCCACTACCCTCCACCTCCCTCCACCACCCTCCACCTCTCTCCATCCCCCTCCACCTCTCTCCATTTCACTCTACCTCCCTCCACCTCCCTCCACTTCCCTCCACCTTCTTCCACCACCCTCCACCTCCCTCCACCACCCTCCACTTTCCTCCACCTCCCTCCACCTCCCTCTGATGCTTATCTGGTTGCCATGGAAACTAGAGTTCATCAAAACAATCTTTCCATATCTAATTCGTTTCAGACGCTGACGAATTCTCGGTTCACTTCACTTCACGTACCTAGTAAATTTATGAATTTATAAATATTAATTCAATTTTTGTAAATTTGCGTAACTTATTACATTTATGCATATTAATTCAATTTTTGTAAATTTGCGTAATTTATTACATTTCTAAATATTAATTAAGTTTTTGTAATTATAATAAATTTCTGAACTTTCATTAAATTTATGTATGTTGAATAAATTGAATGTATTAAATATGTATTAATATTTATTTGATTCATTTATTAAATGTTTCAACATTTGATTTATTTAATGATTCAACACTTGATTTATTCAATGTTTTTAAAACTTAATTATTTAATATTTCAAAAATGTACTTATATTTTGAGACTCATTAAAGATGGATAATGTTTCAAAAGGAGGTGGAAGAGTGATGGAGTGGCCGACTGTAATTATATTCTATTGATTGTGCTTCTTAATTGTCGTTTGATTAATCATTTTATCTATTTATTCAAATCCTATTTAAACTAAATAGATTATTAACATATCTATTTATTCTAATCTTATTTTAACTAAATAGATTATTAAAATATTTAAAAACAAAAAACATAACTAGGAGAAAAACCACTTAAAGCTCGAAAAAGAAAATAATTTTATATAAAATCCTAGTTCGGAATTAGTAAGCATGGAGTGTTTAATATTCAGGTTTTTTGTTTTTCCTATTTTTTTTACATTTGAATTTTCAATATTCAATAATAGAAAATAATAATATTAGATAGGATCGTGATGATGATGACGACAACGATAATGATGACCATAAATGACCATGATTATGATGATGATGATGATGATGATGATGATGATAATGATGATGCTTCTGCTGAGGATGATGATGACGATTTCAATAACACTGATGATTATGATGACATTTCGACGCGGGAAACCTAGCGATATTTCAATTGGTTGCGACCTGGGTCACGTGATGAAGGGAATCTGACGTCATATCGACCTTCCTACGTCATCATTTCAACTCTTTATCGCCCATACTTTAATTATTATTATTAGCCTTATTACCGTTCTGATGTCTGCTTTTTTCGTTTTGCATTGTTTTATTATTATTATTTTATTATTGGTATTGTATAAAGTGTAATTTATTAATTTAGATTTAATAATTATTAATTTGAATTTGAATTGTACGCTTTATCATCTTTTTCTTTAATTTAGTTTTTTGTTTTTATTTTAGAGTTCTGGTGGAGTGGTTATTTTATAGAGGTGTCCAATTGCCTTTATTGGTTTAGCTGTCATTGTGAAAAGTTCATTATTAAATTTATTCATTTACTTATATAATTCTATTATTTATTTATATTTATTTATTCCTCCACCTAATTATATAATTAATTGATGTCTTTCCCATGGTCATTATCGTCGGCACTGGGCTGTGCCTCTTATACCCTTCGGTATTCTGTGGTGAAACGAATTCCTATTTGAGAGAATAGTTGTGCTTTTATAGCTTTAAAGTTTGAAAATTAATTTTTCAAAAATATCACATTGTATGTCTCAAAATTGTATTATTATCTAAATATTTGAATATTCTGAGAATATTTTAATAATCAATGGAATAAATGCCAAAAAAGCCGAATGAACAAAAAGCATGGTGGGTGTTTAGCGCTAAGTAAATGCGTTTAAGATTGGCAAGCCTATTCAGTGATGCTTTAGTTTTGGAAAAACTGTTTTTTCCCAGTTTCATTATCTTGTATCTTTTACACATTTTTAGTATTTTAAATATTCACAAACCTTTCCTCTAATCCTTTTCAGCGTATTAGTTCTCAAAACTTCAAAAAACTTTCATTCTTTCAGTTTCATTTTCTCTCAACTCTCACTCATTTTATCTTTTTAATAATAAAATATTTAAAAAACTCTTTTTCAGATCGATGATGATAGTGATGTTATATTCCTACCTGCCTCTGAACCAACAAACCACAACAACAACAACAACCACAAAAACAACAACAACAAATCAACAACACTAAGCAGTTTCAGACCAATTAACAACAACAAATACTTGAAAACCTTGCCCACCAATCAGGTGCAAGACTACGATGACGTCATTCTACGAGGCAACCAATCAGGCCTCTCCAAGTCCTTGAGTAGGCGTTTTTGTGAAATAATAATAAGAATTGTTATTAATTTATTAATTAAATAAATTACTTCTTATTATTTTTATTTTTTTAATTAAATCAATTATTTCTTATTATTAATTAATTAACTTTTTGGCGAGCGGGTTGGCTTAGAGGGTAAGTTGTCGGGCCTGCTACCCGAAGGTCGCAAGTTCGACCCGTGAGCTATCATATACCTAGTGTATTTGATAAGGTGTTTCACGACTTATGTCGTGTGAGTAGCGCCTCAGTTGCGTGCCTTGGCGCATTATAAATAGAAATACTTATTTTTTTATTTTATTTGTATTACTTTTTTTAAATATTAATAATAATAATTGATTAATTTATTATTATTATTATTAATACTTAAATAATTTATTATTAGTAGTAGTATTTAGTATTCAAGTATTACTACTAAAATTAAAACTACAATTACTACTACTACTACTAATACCACTACTACTACTACTACTACTACTACTACTACTACTACTACTACTACTACTACTACTACTACTACTGCTACTACTACTACTACTACTACTACTACTACTACTACTACTACTACTACTACTACTACTACTACTACTACTACTACTACTACTACTACTACTACTACTACTACTACTACTACTACTACTACTACTACTACTACTACTACTACTACTACTACTACTACTACTACTACTACTACTACTACTACTACTACTACTACTAATACCATTTGTAAATTTCCAATCAATGCAGTCGCAGGTGCTACTACAAATAGGAAAGCTCCGTTGAACCAAAACAACAACAACAAAATCATTGGCAACGACTACAACAACAGCAACACTTTGAAAATGTCTTGCCACCAACACATCGACCCACGTCCCTCACCCCACCCCCCAACCTTCCACCCCTCCATCTCACCCACCCATTTTCAACCCCTCCACCATCATCATCATCAACACCACCTGCCCCAACCCCCCTTCCAATCAGACATCACCAATTTAGGTCAACCCTTTCTACCCCTTCTCCACCAAGACCTACCCACTCTCTTCTTTCCTTCTCCCCATCATTCTTCTCACCCGCACCCCCATCCCCATCATCACCTATCCCACCCTCAACCTCTTCCTATCTCCGACTTTTTTCCCCAAATTTCCTCCCATCTGTTTCCGGATGACCTAGTTGAAAACGCAAGAAAGGCTGAAGAACTAACTGCTTCTCTACTACAACAACAAAAACAACAACATCAACAACAAAATAATAATAATAATAATAATAATAATTTAATTATGGGTGGTTATGATAAAGGTGGCAAGGATGTGGAAGTTTATTTTTCTGCTTGTAGTCGAGTCTAAAGATTTGTTGTTGTTGTTGTTGATCCGAATAGAAGGTTACAACAATAACAAAGTAACGACTACACCCACACTACAACAACACACTACCACACCACACTACCACAACACACTACCACAACACACTACCACACCACACTACCACAACACACTACAACACCAAACTACCACACCACACTACCACAACACACTACAACACCAAACTACCACACCACATTACCACAACACACTACCACAACACACTACTACACCACATTACCACACCACACAACCACACCACACTACCACAACACACTACCACACCACACCTACCACACTACACAACCACACCACACAACCACACCACACTACCACACACCCACTCCCAACTTCATCTCTTTCTCATCATCTGATTAAGTCGATTTTCTGATCTCAATTAAATTTATATTGTAGTTTACACATTTCAATAAAAGTCTATCATAGTTAAACACATTGATCGTTACAATGTAACTAAATTTTTGTTACTTTATTAACAATCTATCGTTACAATGTAATTAGATTTTCGTTACTTTATTAACGATCTATTCTAGTTACACACACATTTTCGTTACAGTTTAATCTGGTTCCGCATGGTTACATGTGTGTTACAATGTGAAACTGTTACATCAACTGTTATATATTGTGTTGCAAAAGGAGTAAGCAAGCCCTTGTAACTTGTGGTGTAAAAGAAAATACCTTTTACTACATGGTATTCATATTATTATTATTATTATTATTATAACATGGTTTATTTTATTGGTATATATTGTAATGTGTGTATTGATACAAATATACTGGTATGTATCTTATGGTATTCTAATCTACATTGTGTTATAGGAACTTAGTGTTACAGAGAGTGTTTTATGTAAACTGAATAAGTTGAACAATTCGATCTTGCATAAATGCTGTTTTCCATTGTCTCTGTTCAACATACGCAACCACCCCGTTTAAATAAATACCCAACTTTCATTTTTATATTTCATTAATGTATTATCTTTCCTCTGATTAAGAAAAGTCCTTAATTAATTGACAATTATAATTAATTGATTTAATTGATAACGCGATGTTTGTTGCATTACTTGACGGAGTGGTTTGTGCTTGTTTGTGAAGTTGAGATGTCATTTGAAAGAACAATTGTTTTGAAACTTTTGGATCTTTTTGATCGCCTAGTAGAGTGGATGGTTAATGAAGTAATTATAATTAATGTAGTAATAAGGCATTTCAATTATGATTATTTAAACAAGTATTTTAATGGTTAAGTGGATCGCTAAAAAATGAATCTTTTGAAATTGTGTGTTGTGAGCTGATGCAATTAGTACTATTAGTTTTACTACTACTACTACTACTACTTCTGCTACTACTACTACTGCAAATAATACTACTACTACTACTACTACTACTACTACTACCACCACTACTACTACTACCTATTAATTTCCATTCAATGTTCTGTCTTCACTACCAATGCTTCTGTAAAAGCCGAGCATTTATAGAACTCTTGAAAATACAATTTCATAGAAAATATATTTAAACTTTATAAAAAATCATTTAAAATTTAAAATTGAGTTTTATAATTTCTATCTCAATTTTAGGAAACATATGAAATATTTTATAATTTAAATTTAATCAAAAAACAACTCAAGCACTAATCAAATAAGCTTTAATGATTAAAGTTTAATTTAACTTAAAATCAACAGAAAGTTGAGACCAACCACCATTTATGCTCTAATTGAAACTAACAACCAATTCAACAATCTAAAATTCAAATGTAAATAAGTTTTAATCTACGATTAAGTTAAGTTTAAAGTTTAAATGTAATAGTCAATTAAACTCAAATGTCATATTGTAATCATATTGAAATCTAAGGGTAGTTGTGGCAATGCTTTCTTGAACACTGTAGCAGTTTTTTAATTGCAAAAATAATTATTTTTAATGACACTTGATTAATTAAAATATTAATTTTCTTGTTTATCGATTTTATTTTCAATATTACCACTTTTTTAAATTGACATTAAAAAAATTAACTGCTTTTTAAAATTTAAACATTATAAAATTATTTTTAATTTTCTCTATTTTTCATGCAATTACAATTTATGTAGCGTTCAATTCACTTCTTTTGGTCGTTCAAGCAAACCATGGCATTTCTGTTTTTGCAAGGACAAAAGAAACCTATATTTTCGGCTCTTTATTCTAAATCGTTGATCTTTGTCTTTGTATGCAACAAAAAAGTGTTTTCTCGCTACGAACAGATCTGAAAATATGCTGTAAGTGGAACTAGAATCGGGAATAAAGATGAAAATACAAAAGATAAGTAATAAATAATAAAAAATTATAATTATTATTGTTAAAATTGAAATATTTTCAATATAAGAATAAATGTAATAGAACTTTAAATAATAAGAATAGTTAAAATAGAATATTTTTTAAATATTATTAAATACAATTGAGTTTAGAACACCATTAATAATTAAGATTATTATATTAATTATTTAATTTTTTTTATAGTAATTATAATTAATAAAAACAGCAGAAATAATAGAAAAAAGTAAAGATTATATGAATAATACTACTAATACTATTAATACTGTTATTACTACTATTAAGTATAAAATAATAAGAATAACAACAATTATAATAATAATAAAAACAATAATAATAAACACAAAGAGCAGAAATCTCGTCTTAGATCTCAAAGGTGTGAGGTGAAGGTGGTGGTGGCAATGTGTTCTCGATTATTGGAAGCTGATTGGCGCACTTATCAGGTTTCTTGACGCTCCTGAAGTGCATCAATAATTTTAATATTTTCATATTTAAATATATTCGTATAAATTAAATTGTTCTTATTTAAATATAAATAATATGTTTATATTTCAAAAATTTTAATTATATATTTTTAATTATAAAAATTTTGTTTGAATTTTTATATTTTAAAAGCATAATGAAGTGAGAACTTTCAAATACACCTTAAAATGACGACTTATTCATAAATAAACAATCGATTTATTGAATTATTTAAGTTTAAATCTATTTAGGTAAATAAATCAATCAATAAAACTACTTACGGATTAATAGTTAAATCTGATTAATCATTCAATCAAAACTAATTGAATAAAAGTTTTAAAATAAACTAAAAAGTATTTACAATGTTTTATATAACTAGATTAATTGTCTTAACTTGTGGTCTTTTCACGTTCAAAACAAAAGGTTTTCCAGATCTTCACCGCAGTTTCCTTTTGTTTTCCTACTTTTCGCCACCATTGCCACATTTTCAAGTCATTCTTATAACCTACTGACCTGACTACCCTAACTACCGCCACAACTACTACTACTACTACTACTACTACTGCTACTACTACTACTACTACTACTACTACTACTACTACTACTACTACTACTACTACTACTACTAATATTAATACTACTACTACAACTACTACTACTAGTACTACCACAACCACATCTACTACTTTCGCATCTACCACATCCATCACCCTCACAACTACCACTACCACAACCACAATCTTAACCATAACCACTACAAACTCAACCCCAACCATCACAACTTCATCTACGATTCAAAAAATGTTAACCACAACCAACACCACAACACCAACCACAACTACCACTAATTCACCCTCAACCAACACCAAAACTTCAACCACAACTAACACAAACACAAAAACGACAACCCCTACTTTAAACACAACCACAACTAGAAAAACTCCAACACTACAAACAACACAACCAAAACTTCAACCACAACAACCACAACTTCAACCCCAACAACCACAACTTCAACCTCAACTTCAACCACCACAACCACAACAACCACTTCCACTCAGGCAACTACGTCAAATACTCCTCAACATCTGTGGCCACTGCCATCTCCAACCACACCAAACCACTCAACATCACGCCACAAACACCCTATAGTGGAGTTATAGAGATCGATGTTAGATTTGTAATTCATAGTTTTCAATTAATTTAATCATTCTAATCAATTACTTTCTTTAAAGATTAATTGAGATTTTAATCAGCAATCTAATATTTAAATAGATAATTTAATATTTAAATAGATAATTTAATATTTAAATAGATAATTTAATATTTAAATAGATAATTTAATATTTAAATAGATAATTTAATATTTAAATAGATAATTTAATATTTAAATAGATAATTTAATATTTAAATAGATAATTTAATATTTAAATAGATAATTTAATATTTAAATAGATAATTTAATATTTAAATAGATAATTTAATATTTAATGGTAAATTTTCTATTTTAATAGGTAACGTAATATATTAATCGGCGGTTTGATAGTTTTTAAAATTAGAATCAATTTTATTTAACTAATTTCTTTTGAAGTTTTAACATTCGTATTAAATTAAATTTGATTACTTGAAAATGAGTTAATTTGTTCAATTAACTAATAATTATAATACACTGAATGAATAAATTAATTTTAAATTTTCAGAATCCCAACAGTCCCTTTTACATCGAATTCAAAACCAACTACAGAGAAATGAGTAAGTTCAAAAACTACTACTACTACTACTACTACCAATACTACTACTACTACTACTACTACTACTACTACTACTGCTACTACTGCTACTACTACTAGTACTACTACTGCTTCTACTACTACTACTACTACTGCTACTACTACTACTACTACTACTACTACTACTACTACTACTACTACTACTACTACTACTACTACTACTACTACTACTACTGCTAATACTACTACTACTACTACTACTACTACTACTACTACTACTACTACTACTACTACTATTACAACTACTACTACTACTACTACTACTACTACTACTACTACTACTACTACTACTACTACTACTACTACTACTACTACTACTACTACTACTACTACTACTACTACTACTACTACTACTACTTCTACTACTACTACTAATACTACTACTACTACTAATACTACTACATCATCATCATCATCATCATCAGAAGCTGCTTCCGTCTTGATGACCGAATCAGACCTACCAAAACTGAACACAGGTCAACAACACAATATATAAAACAGTATTAATTTTAAATTACTACATAATACTCAAAATTAAAAGATTTTGATCAATATTTATTTCCATAATTTTTATTATTGTTTTTTTTATTAATATTATTATTTATTAATATAATTGTTTAGCAACCCCAATCGACTTATGCTAATGAGAAAAAGTGACGTTTTACAGTAAAATTATAGAAAAGTCTTAAAATTTAAGCTATGCGTTATTCTATCGAAATAAAAAAGCAAGTGCATGAAAGACAATTTTATTATCTTTTAAAGAGTATTTTATCAATAAATTATACATTATGTAAGCTTTCAAATAAAAGGATTTTAATCAAAATATCCCTTGAATCTAGCGTAACATTAAAAAGCTATAATTTAGGGACTGCTACTTTTTATACGTACTTATTCATTTCTTAATGCGCTAACCAAAAAATTACGTATAATATTGAATTATACATAAATAGATTCGTCTTTAAATAATCTATCATTATGTTTTTCTTAAGTAGAATAAATATTAAGTGAGAAGCCAGAAAACTCGAGGCAAAGCTTTAAATTTAGTATTTCGGGAATCAAAAAAGATAGTTTTTACTTAAGAAAGTTATTGAAAAATTATAAGTTATACTCAATAAAATTCTGTAAAAAAAAGTTGTGAAAAAACATTTTTTAAGTATACGAAATACATTTTAAAGTGTACATGCTTTCGACTTAACACAAAATTGTTAAGTTATTAAGTTAAAATACGTATAACTTTTTTTTAAACAAACAAATTAAAATTTGGTTAACGTATTTAAAATCAGTAAATCAAAATCTACAATTTGAGCGTTTCAATTTTAAAAAATTATATAATAATTAATAAGAATAAACTACTGTAAAGGTTGAATTCTTCCGTAAGTGAAGCTTTTAAAATGTTAATAACTTTGTCATTTTGAAAGATATTAATCTTTTAACTTTTAATTCTGATTCCTTGTATCAAATTAAATAAAACTATTGATTTTCAACAAAAATAAGAAAAAAAAAACAAAAGTTATGACAAAAAAACAAAATTTCTGTCTTGTGAGGGGGCCGTGAATTGCTTATAGATTATGACGTAAAAACGGTACAAAAAATGTGTTCTTTTTAAATTTTAAAATAGGTATAACTTTTTTTTGAACAAAAAAATTATAATTTGGTTAACGTATTTAAAATCAGTAAATCAAAATCTACAATTTGAGCGTTTCAATTTTAAAAAATGAACAAGTTTTAAAAATCGATTGGGGTTGCTAAATTGTTTTATTTTTATTGTGATTGTATTTATTAATATTATTATAAATTCATTTATTATTATTTTTTTTATTCATTTAAAATTACTATTATTTATTCATTTATTATTATTATTTACTCATTTAATATTATCCTTATTATTTATTCATTCATTATTATTATTATTATTTATTCATTTATTATTATTATTCTTATTACTTACTCATTTATTATTATTATTATTTATTCATTTATTATTATTATTTTTATTATTATTGTATTTAGGAAGACATTGGAGATGTGCTTTGAAGAAGCAATTCTTGAAAGGGTTCAGAAGTTTAAATTTACAAAATTTTCACTTTTAATTAAAAAAAGCTTTTAATATGATGTAATTAAAGTAAAATTATTTAAGTAGTTAGTATATAAATAATTTAATTAACACATACTTTTTAAAAACAATTAAATTAAACTAATTTCATTAACCATTCTAACTTGCGATTAAAATTGTAATTAAACTTTGACCAAAAGCTTGTTATTAATCTTTCTAAAACAATGTTTAAAACATTTGTTAAGTCTTTTGTTCAAGCCGAAAGAGTTTGGAACGAATGAGAACAACGTGGGAGGAATTCCTAAAAGAGGTTTATATGTCATACAAGTATTAAAGTTGATTGTTTAAATGTTTTGAGTTAACTACAATTTTTATAATTTGTTGATTTATTTGGTTCCATGTGATTTATTAGAATAGCAATTTAAAAGTTTTAATCTTGATATAATTTAAGAAATATAGTAAAATAGGTGTCATTTAATATACAATAATATATATTTTTATACATTAATAAATTATATATAATTTTTGAAAAATATAGTAAAATAGGTTACATTCAATAAATAAAGTAAATGAATATAATTTAGTGAGTTTTTTTATACCAAATACAAAAAATGCCACTAAACCTAATTATTTGTTAATTCTGAAAATATCCATGTATAAGACGCATTTTTTCATAAATAAAAATTTGCTTTTCATTCATTATTATTAACAATAAACTAAATCAAAATAAAAAAGGCTACAATTTAAATGTTAAATTTTTTTTTAAAGTTTGTAAATCTCAACAGACTCCATAAAGGCAACTGCTGTATACATTGGTGTGACTAATGTCATCAATGAAGATGAGTATGCGTGTACCCCGTTCCGTGAGTGGTTGGGTCGGTGGATGTGTGGGTAGGGGCGAGTTGAGTGGGTGGATGGGTAGGTAGTGGGTGGGTGGATGGTTGGGTGACTGTGTGGGTGTATGGGTGGGTGGATGAATGTGCTGGTGGGTGGACAAGGATAAGTGGGTGAAGCTGATTACTGAGGCTAAGAGGGTGGGTATAATAATTGTTATAATATAAATAATAATAATATTTACAGCGGACTTTTACAGGTATTATCAATTTATCATAAAATACCCTGATTTAATTATATTTATTTAAATTGTCAGTTTTTTAATTCAAGCTTCTATTATATTCAAAGCTCGAATGCCAATTATTTTTAATTTAATCTATATGGTCCATTTCCCCCAAAGGTCTCAGAAAGAATGTACGAATCGCTAAGGCATCATATCATCGTTACCCCTATTCATTTATATCTATTCTAGTATAATAATTATACAAAATCATTTTACCACAATGTCTAGTTTGTTGGGGCATACTTTGTTTAAATCTATTTGGTCCGAGGTTTATTTATATTAAGATCCGTTTTTTCAATATCTATTTATTTTTATTTTTTATAATATCTATTTTGTTCCGATAAATACAACAACAACCATGGTTTAGGTTGATATGATGTTTACTTCCTATTTGTTTAACACCTGATTAAAAGTAGAGCTGTGCTTTAATCTACGTTAACTTTCGATAAACGGCGTTAAGAAAATTTAACGCATTTTAAATTTATTACGCATTTAAAAATTTCAATGCATTTGAAACTTACGATGATAGAAAGACTAACTGATTTTAAAGAATCTGTTTTGGCAGCGTTGTCAACAAGAGAACACAAACACTCTATCAATGTACTGTCAACAAACGAATGGGAGAAATTGAATTTCATCAAAAACCTCTCAGTCCTCGTAGATTTCAGCCGAACTTCTAGGGGGTGAAAAATACACAACATGTTCAATAGTTTACCTGCAATTTGCCCCCTTACACAAGAGTTGGAGAAACTATTAGAAAAGAAAAATCTCCATAACTATACAGCCTTCACCAAACAAAAGACTACAAACATATGTAACTTCAGATTCTGAAGATGAAGATACCTCAATGATTAATAAGTCAATCATTGAACCTTATAGAACAGAATCTCAGGTAGGCTTTGACAAGAAAGTACTTGTCATCTCCTGCAAGTACAGTTCCATGTGAACGTCTATTCAGCTTGTCAGGACACATAGTTAGCAAGAAAAGAGCCTCTTTAGATCCAACTAATGTTGAAAATCTTGTTTGCTTGAGTAACTGGTTCAAAAGGATGTGTGACAAATGCATTTTTCATCATTTATAGTTTCGTTTTTTTCTTTCAAATGTGGATTACTTTTATAAATAAATTCTGATAAATTTTCCATAGCATTTGCAAAAATTTGTTTATAATACTATTTTATACTAATGTCAAACATGCTAAAAACGTTGCGTTAAAATACGATTAACGCACGATAAAAATGTTTAATCGAACGATTTACGGCGATTGAATTTTTAATCGTGGAGCAGCTCTAATTAGAAGTTGACTCATTTGTCGACTTCCAAGCTAGCAAAATTGTAAATATAACGAATGAGCTTTTTTATACTTTTAATGACTAATTATCCCAATTATGCTGACTCAATTATCCTAATATTATTGTATAAATTATCCTAATATTATTGTATAAATTATCCTAATATTATTGTGTATAAATTATCCTAATATTATTGTATAAATTATCCTAATATTATTGTATAAATTATCCTAATATTATTGTATCAATTATCCTAATATTATTGTATCAATTATCCTAATATTATTGTATCAATTATCCTAATATTGTATCAATTATCCTAATATTATTGTATCAATTATCCTAATTTTATTATATCAATTATCTTAATTTTATCGTATCAATTATCCTACTTTTGTTGTATCAATTATTCTAATTTTATTGTATCAGTTATCCTAATATTATTGTATCAATTATCCTAACATTATTGTATCAATTATCCTAATATTATTGTATCAATTATCCTAATGTTATTTTATCAATTATCCTAATATTATTGTATCAATTATCCTAATGTTATTTTATCAATTATCCTAATATTATTGTATCAATTATCCTAATATTATTGTATCAATTATCCTAATATTATTGTATCCATTATGCTAATTTTATTATATCAATTATCTTAATTTTATTGTATCAATTATCCTAATATTATTGTATCAATTATCCTAATATTATTGTATGAATTATCCTAATATTATTGTATTAATTATCCTAATATTATTGTATCAATTATTCTAATATTATTGTATCAATTATCCTAATATTATTGTATCAATTATCCTAATATTATTGTATCAATTATCTTTATATTATTGTATCAATTATCCTAATATCAAACCCAATTATGATTACTCAACCAATTACAGACTTGATACCCGCCATCTTAATTATCATCTTGATAGTGATCTTTCTAGTTTGGCTCTACGTCAACAAAATATACACCCTGCCGCCTGACGATTATGGAAGAATTTAAGTTTTAATTTTTCCCAAATTTAAGTTATTAAAATTTAAGTTTTTCTATTATTTAAAAATATTTTTTTTGTTAGAGTTTTAAAAAAACCAGTATCTTGATATTAATTTAAATTATTTTTATTTATGATTTTGATATTAATTTAAATTGTTTTTATTTATGATTTTGATATTAATTTAAATTGTTTTTATTTATGATTTTGATATTAAATTAAATTGTTTTTATTTATGATTTTGATATTAATTTAAATTGTTTTTATTTATGATTTTGATATTAATTTAAATTGTTTTTATTTATGATTTTGATATTAATTTAAGTTGTTTTTATTTATGATTTAAATAACTTTTTGTGCTGACAAAAGTTTTTTAAATTAACAAGAATTCGTTAATTCATTAATTCTTCAAAAAATCTTTTTTAAATCTTCAAAAACGAAATTATTAAATAATAGTCAAAGAAAATGTACAAATACAATGTTTAAAAAGTGTTCAAAATCTTTTCAAACAACTAAGAATTGCTGCATGACAGTCCTAGCAAGGTGGGGTGAGGTCTTAGAGTAGATGAGACACAAATTATACGCCGCCTCGCGTTTAAGAGAAAAATCCGGATTGTCGTTATCTTCAGGAAAAGAATACAGCACTTTTTCGTAGTAAGAAACGGCATGGGTCAGGAGGCCTAGCTGGTGCATGGCCCTGCCTAGATTGTAGCAGCACTCCTGGTGATTGCCCCGCAAGAGACGGTAGTGGTTGAGGAAGGAGACCGCCTGGATCGTGAGCAAGTGCCGATGCGAAGAGAACTTTTGCGAGATGAGATGCGTGTAGCAGACGCCGATCAAGAAGTGGTGCAGGGCGTTCAGTGGTTCTAGCTTCAAACAAACGAAGAATTCTCCCAACGCGTGTTTATAAGAGCCAGCCATTAGCGCGTTGTTGCCGTTCAGTTGGCAAAGCGCCAAGTGGTTGGGTTGCTTCATGGCCAGACGGATGAGGAAGCGGTTGTGTTTGCAGTCTTGCGAGACCGAAACAATGCGGCTTAGCAGGTTCCAGACCCGGTGGTTGTCGATGCCCTTGAGGATGAGCAGACGTACGGTGTAGTAGGCGAACGTGGCGCGTTTGTTCCAGATTCCCGCCACCATGCACATGAATTCCAGGTCATGTGACCTCGTCTGGTCGCTGAAAAAGGCTGGGCAGACGACCATGTGAAGCACTAGTGTGTCTAACTGCCGATACTTTCTGAGGCTGTGTAGTTTGATCTTCAGGTTAACGAAGAGCTCCCATATGTCGTTAGCCAGAGGTAGAAGATCGATTTTTTTCTTCGGTATGTCGTCTTTGTTGAACATTTCGTTCTTGGCGTGTTGGAAGACGAAAGCGCGCAGTCGACTTTGACGGTTGCCGATTATTTCTGCCTTGTTTTCCTCCACCAACGCCTGGTTGCAGCACATCTTTAACACCTTGTTTGCCAGCTTCAGATACTCCTTCACCTTGTTCTGCTTCTCCAGGAAGACACAATAGCCGAAGAGCATTTTCAAGTCACTCTCTGTTACGTTTTCGAGGTTGACACTTGAGTTGAGGATGAGGAGGGCTTGATCAATGTAACCGAGGTTGTGGTAGAGGCCTGAAAGGGTGATCCTGGCTTCCACATGGTCTGGTACCATCTCAACCACGCGAGAAAAAATCGCCACAGCTTCTGAAAGCTTCTGCTGCGACTTGACGGCCTCTCCGTACTTCAACCACACTGCGGGGAGGTTGTACTTGCTGGAGTTGACGAGTAGTTTGAGGATTTCTTCTGCCCTCTGGTTGTCGGTCTTCTTCATGAAGGCCTCAGCCACGTCCATGTATAGATCTCCCACCACGTCACAGTCCTCCTGCAGTAGTTTGTGCAGAACCACCTCGACCAATGGCTGCATTTCCAGGTGGATCAGACTGATGAGCAGTTTGGCAAGCAGATCGACGGGCAGGTCGTTCTCAAAGGAAATCGTTTGGATTTGAGTGTCCATGATGCATTCGTCGTGGATGCGAACGCCACAGTGCTTCAAGATGATGTCGAGGGAGGCTTGGTACTTACAATCCATGAAGAAGACCTCGATCAGAAGGTTGATGTCAGAGTTTGTCACCAACCCGGGATGCCATTCTAGCGCTTTCAGCATTATTTCCTCGGCTTTCTCGTTCTCCTTCAACGATACGTACTCCATGAAGATTCCTCGCGCCATCAGAATGTACCTGACGCCATCTTGGTCCTTCACGATGTTCAGAATGTTGCAGTACGATTCGAGAATCTTCTTGCTCTCGAGACCCGCTTTTTTCATCAGTTCGCACTTCGTTTCCCAGTGTTTCTCGCAGAGAGGCTCGAGTTTGCACACCTTTTCATAACACATGCAGGCGAGTTTATAGTTCTCGAGGATGAGGGCTTTGTTCGCGACGCCAAGCCACTCATCAATGCTGTTCTTGGTGAGGAACGCAGCCACCAAACTGTACTGCACACTCTTTTCCATCTGCCCGGATTCCTCGTAGATGATGGCGAGCAGTTGGAATGGGTCAGGAGAGTCTGGTGCACTCCGAATCACCTCCATACTCATCTTGATTGCTTCGTTTGTGCAGCCTGACGCATACTTTATATTCGCTTCTCCCATCAAACCTGCAACTGCGCTCTTCAACTTCTTTGGTCGTCTGATTGGTCC
The DNA here is from genome assembly GCA_943735955.1 of Piscicola geometra. Lineage (NCBI taxonomy): Eukaryota > Metazoa > Annelida > Clitellata > Hirudinida > Piscicolidae > Piscicola > Piscicola geometra. Next base: position 3,995,081 of record OX030970.1, on the reverse strand, counting down.
TTTTTTGATTTCACTGTCCAGCTCGAGTTTGATGTCTGGAATGAAGAGGTCAAACTGACCCATCTCCTCCACACTCACCTCCTGCTCTTGATACTCCTCTGAGTTTACGTCTGCTCTTTCATTATTTTCCTCCATTGTAATTAATTTATTTTAAACTTGTTTGATTAATTAATGATTGTTTGACTAAATAATTACAGAGAGAATTTTTAAATAAGTTTTATTTAGCAAAATGTGAACCTATGTTAACATTTTTTTTCTGAAAATATTTTTTATTGGAATTAATTACAGTTAATTTAAAAATGTGAAAAATTAATTACAAAATTTATCATACTTGTTAAAAAAATAATAATAATATTTAAGTTCAGCGCTAAGATTAATTTTCACGCCAAAATTTAAATATCAAAAAATCTTTGTGACAAACTATCCAAGAATAATCTAGTGATATTTAAGAAGTTTTTTTCAAATTGTAACAATGGT
>OX030970.1:3977104-3989604 GCA_943735955.1 Piscicola geometra | reverse complement strand
CCATCCCATCCAACCACGCACCCATCCCATCCAACCATGCACCCATCCCATCCAACCACGCACCCATCCCATCCAACCACGCACCCATCCCACCTAACCACGCACCCTTCCCATCCAACCACGCACCCATCCCATCCAACCACGCACCCATCCCACCTAACCACGCACCCATCCCATCCAACCAAGCACCCATCCCATCCAACCAAGCACCCATCCCATCCAACCACGCACCCATCCCATCCAACCACGCACCCATCCCATCCAACCACGCACCCATCCCATCCAACCACGCACCCATCCCATCCAACCACGCACCCATCCCATCCAGCCAAGCACCCATCCCATCCAACCACGCACCCATCCCATCCAACCACGCACCCATCCCATCCAATCACGCACCCATCCCATCCAACCAAGCACCCATCCCATCCAACCATGCACCCATCCCACCTAACCACGCACCCTTCCCATCCAACCAAGCACCCATCCCATCCAACCACGCACCCATCCCATCCAACCACGCACCCATCCCAACTAACCACGCACCCATCCCATCCAACCAAGCACCCATCCCATCCAACCACGCACCCATCCCACCTAACCACGCACCCTTCCCATCCAACCAAGCACCCATCCCATCCAACCAAGCACCCATCCCATCCAACCACGCACCCATCCCACCTAACCACGCACCCTTCCCATCCAACCAAGCACCCATCCCATCCAACCAAGCACCCATCCCATCCAACCACGCACCCATCCCATCCAACCACGCACCCATCCCATCCAACCACGCACCCATCCCATCCAACCACGCACCCATCCCACCTAACCACGCACCCTTCCCATCCAACCACGAACCCATCCCATCCAACCACGCACCCATCCTATCCAACCACGCTCCCATCCCACCTAACCACGCACCCATCCCATCCAACCAAGCACCCATCCCATCCAACCAAGCACCCATCCCATCCAACCACGCACCCATCCCATCCAACCACGCACCCATCCCATCCAACCACGCACCCATCCCATCCAACCACGCACCCATCCCATCCAACCACGCACCCATCCCATCCAAACACGCACCCATCCCATCCAACCACGCACCCATCCCATCCAACCACGCACCCATCCCATCCAACCACGCACCCATCCCATCCAACCACGCACCCATCCCATCCAACCACGCACCCATCCCATCCAACCACGCACCCATCCCATCCAACCACGCACCCATCCCATCCAACCACGCACCCATCCCACCTAACCACGCACCCATCCCATCCAACCACGCACCCATCCCATCCAACCACGCACCCATCCTATCCAACCAAGCACCCATCCCATCCAACCACGCACCCATCCCATCCAACCACGCACCCATCCCATCCAACCACGCACCCATCCCATCCAACCAAGCACCCATCCCATCCAACCACGCACCCATCCCATCCAACCAAGCACCCATCCCATCCAACCAAGCACCCATCCCACCTAACCACGCACCCATCCCATCCAACCACGCACCCATCCCATCCAACCACGCACCCATCCCACCTAACCACGCACCCATCCCATCCAACCACGCACCCATCCCATTCAACCAAGCACCCATTCTATCCAACCAAGCACCCATCCCATCCAACCACGCACCCATCCCATCCAACCACGCACCCATCCCATCCAATCACGCACCCATCCCATCCAACCACGCACCCATCCCATCCAACCACGCACCCATCCCATCCAACCACGCACCCATCCCATCCAACCAAGCACCCATCCCATTCAACCAAGCACCCATCCTATCCAACCAAGCACCCATCCCATCCAACCACGCACCCATCCCATCCAACCACGCACCCATCCCATCCAATCACGCACCCATCCCATCCAACCACGCACCCATCCCATCCAACCACGCACCCATCCCATCCAACCACGCACCCATCCCATCCAACCACGCACCCATCCCATCCAACCACGCACCCATCCCATCCAACCACGCACCCATCCCATCCAACCAAGCACCCATCCCATTCAACCAAGCACCCATCCTATCCAACCAAGCACCCATCCCATCCAACCAAGCACCCATCCCATCCAACCAAGCACCCATCCTATCCAACCAAGCACCCTTCCCATCTAACCAAGCACCCATCCCATCCAACCATGCACCCATCCCATCCAACCAACCACCCATCTCATCCCATCCCATCCAACCAACCACCCATCCCATCTGAAGGTCTTCAAACCAGACAAGATGAACGGCTTTGATGTCCAGGGTGAGGCTGACGCCTTGTTGGAAAGACAAGCCAGGGAGATAACACCCAGATTGCTGGGCAGGGGGGGTAGTAGGTGCGTGGGTGGGGGTGGAGGTGGAGTGTGGGAGGGGTAATAGGGGGTGGGTGGGTGGTAGTGAGTAGATAGACGGAAAGAACTGAGAAGGTGGGTGGGGGTTATTTTGATTTGCATGTACTAAGGGTGTTGATTATTATTATCCATCAACCATCTCACCCATCCCATCTTACCCTCTTTTTATTTCATTTACCTCCATCCATTTCACACACCATCCATCTTTGATCCCCCACCCAACCACTCATTTCTCTATTCATTCCTTCATCCACCACCACCACCCAATCACCATTTCTCTCAAACTTACCACCCTCTCCTCCATCCATCTCTCTCCACCACCCTCTCTTCCATCCATCACCACCCATTCTGCATCCAACATTCATCCACTAACCACTCCACCACCCATTCTCCATCCACCATCCAACATTCATCCCCTAACCACTCCACCACCAACCACCCCCACCAACCACCCCCACCAACCACCCCCACCAACCACCCCCACCAACCACCCCCACCCAGACTGAGCTCATCCACACCCAACATCAGTACCGAAACCTCCTGTCCGAAAGTTTCGGACCTCGATTACGACTCCTCCTACTCTGTCTTCGTGACGTACGTCCAGGTGTACAACAATTATGTGTACGATCTGCTGGAGGAACTGCCATTGGATGCTGCTTCCGGATATAAGTGGGTGGTGGATTGTGGGTGGTGGAGGGGGTTGGATTGTGTTGGTGGAGGGGGGGGGGGGAGGATTGTGTTGGGGGAGGGGGTGGATTGTGGGTGGTGGAGGGGGTGGATTGTGTTGGTGGAGGGGGGTGGATTGTGGGTGGTGGAAGGGGGTGGATTGTGGGTGGTGGAGGGGGGTGGATTGTGGGTGGTGGAGGGGGGTGGATTGTGGGTGGTGGAGGGGGGTGGATTGTGGGTGGTGGAGGGGGGTGGATTGTGGGTGGTGGAGGGGGGTGGATTGTGGGTGGTGGAGGAGGGTGGATTGTGTTGGTGGTGGAAGGGGGTGGATTGTGGGTGGTGGAGGGGGGTGGATTGTGTGGGTGGTGGAGGGGGGGGGGGGTGTTTTTGTGGCGAGAGTGGGTTGTGTGTGTAGTTGTAGGGAGGGAGTGTGTAGTTTTTGCGGGTTGAAGGTAGGGGCAGGTTGTGTTGTTGGTGTACCTTTTTAACTTTCACAAAAATCTAATCCTCATCTCTCCCTTCCCCCCCCCCCCCTCTCTCTTTCTCTCTTTCCCCCCTCCTCAAGATCTCTTATTATCCAATCTCCTTCATTATCACAAACCATTCAATACCCTTCATCCCATTCATCTATTTATCCATCCCTTCATCAATTGATCCGTACATCCATCTTTATCCTAAATTCATTTGAACTCTTTATTTCATTCATCAATTTCCGAAAATTAAACGTTTATACCCTATTATTATTTTTATTATTATTATTATTATTAAACAACATACTCACCACTATTTCATATATCCATCCACCAATCATCATTCTTCATCCCCTCTAACCCTTAAATCACCTATCATCCAAACATCACCCACCATCCAGCCTCCACCCTCCCATTTCACCCACCATCCAACCTTCCTCCACCCATCTCCTCAAAATCATCCACTACCCCCCTTTTCCCTCTCCCCCTTCTCCATCACCCACCATCCAGCCTCCACCCTTCCATTTCACCCACCACCCATTCTCCACCCATCTCTTCAAAATCATCCACTACCCCCCTTTTCCCTCTCCCCCTTCTCCATCACCCACCATCCAGTCCCCCCCTTTCATTTCACCCACCATCCAACCTCCCTCCACCCATCTCTTCAAAATCATCCACTACGCTCTTTTCCCTCTCCCCCTTCTCCACCACCCCCCTCCCATCCCCCCCCCCCCCAGATCACCCACTTCTAAGAACGTGCGTGAAGACTCGGAACACCACATGTACGTGAGTGCAGTGGTCGAGGTGGAGGTGATGAGTGCCGAGGATGCTGTGGAGGTTTTCCAGAGGGGTGAGTGGGTGGAGGGGAGAGGGGGAGGGTGGGAAGAGTGGGTGGGTGAGGAAGGGAGGGGGAGGGTGGGGTGAGTGGGTGGGTGAGGAGGGAGGGGGAGGAGGGGTGAGTGGGTGGAGGGGGAGGGTGGGGTGAGTGGGTGGGTGAGGAGGGAGGTGGAGGGGTGAGTGGGTGGAGGGGAGAGGGGGAGGGTGGGGTGAGTGGGTGGGTGAGGAGGGAGGGTGGAGGGGTGAGTGGGTGGGGAGGAGGAGGGGGAGGTTCAAGGGTTGATGCATGATGGGTAGTTGATTTTGGTCTAGAATTTGTAATTGTTTATTACAAATTATTTTTTTAATCCATATTTGTATTTTTTTCCAAAAGAAATTTTGCATCTTATTATCCACCAACGCAACCTTTCCACCACCCAACAAACCACCGAGTATCACCCTTCCCCTCTACTACCCTCCACTACCACCAGCCCATCACCACCCCATCAACCATTATCATCATCCTCCCATCTCCCTATTATCATCACCCCCCCATCTCCCTATTATCACCCCCCCCTCCCCCCACCACCACGCCACAGGTCAAAAGCGTCGCAAGGTGGCTGCGACCACACTGAACCACGAGTCGAGCAGGAGCCACAGCATATTCTCCTTGAGACTCGTGCAGGCGCCACTTGATTCGAACGGAGACCACGTGTTGTTGGTTGGTGGGTGGGTGGGGGAGGGGGGGGTTTGTTGGTTGGTTGGTGGGTGTGTGAGGGGATGGGGGGGGGTTGTTGGTTGGTTGGTGGGTGAGGTGAGGGGGGGTTAGTTGGTTGGTTGGTGGGTGAGGGGAGGGGGGTTGGCTGGTTGGTGGGTGAGGGGAGGTGGGGTGTTGTTGGTTGGTTGGTGGGTGAGGAGGGGGGGTTGGTTGTTGGTTGGTGGGTGTGTGAGGGGAGGGGGGGGTGTTGGTTGGTTGGTGGGTGAGGAGGGGGGGTTGGTTGGTTGGTGGGTGAGGAGGGGGGGTTGGTTGGTTGGTGGGTGGGTGGGGGGGGAGGGGTTTGTTTGTTGGTTGGTGGGTGTGTGAGGGGGGGGGTTGTTGGTTGGTTGGTTGGTGAGGGGAGGGGGGTTGTTGGTTGGTGGGTGAGGAGGGAAGGGGGGGTTGTTGGTTGGTGGGTGGGTGAGGGGGGGGTTGTTGGTTGGTGGGTGGGTGAGGAGAGGGGGGTTGTTGGTTGGTTGGTGGGTGAGGTTTTTAAACAGTGCGTATTACAAACCTTTCACCACCAAACACATTCAACTTTACCATTACCCACCCTTCCACACACAAGCCTCTTTCCCTTCCCCAATATCTGCCACACCACAACCCCTTCACCACCACACCAAAATCCTTCCCCATCCACCAAAGCACACCTTTCACTCAACATTTCAGCCACAAAAATTTACAAAATAATTTCCCACTTAACATAATTTCCAAACCACACACACACACACACACACGCACACACACACACGCACACACACACGCACATACACACACACCTAAAGGACAAGAAGAAAGTGCTGGTGAGTCAACTCAGTTTGGTGGACTTGGCAGGCAGTGAGAGGACTGCCAGGACCAACAGTAATGGCGATCGCTTGAAAGAGGCTGGTCAGTTGGGGGGGGGGGTAAGGGAAGGGGGCTGGTCAGTTGGGGGGGGGAAAGGGGCTGGTCAGTTGGGGGGGGGGGAAGGGGGCTGGTCAGTTGGGGAGTGAGAAGGGAAGGGGGAGGAGGAAGGGGGTTGGTCAGTTGGGGGGGGGGGGGAAGGGGGCTGGTCAGTTGGGGAGTGAGAAGGGAAGGGGGAGGAGGAAGGGGGTTGGTCAGTTGGGGGGGGGGAGTGAGAAAGAGAAGGGGGCTGGTCAGTTTATTGGAATGGGTTTAGGTGGTTAAATAGGTGGGTGAAAAGGGGTCAATGCTTTCAGAGTGAGTCGCCATTTTCATTCTCATTACCATCATTTCAAATATCACTCCACCAACATCATCACTGTCATCACTATCATCATCACCATAACGATCATCATCACCACCACCACAGGCAACATTAACCAGTCTTTGATGGTGTTGAGGTCGTGCATAGAGGCGCTCAGGGAGAACCAGAAGAACTCAAGTGGTGGTAGTACTAAGGTTGGTGATAGTAGTAGTAGTACTAAGTTTGGTGGTGGTAGTAGTAGTACTAAGGTTGGTGGTGGTAGTAGTAGTAGTAAGTATGGTGGTGGTAGTAGTAGTAGTACTAAGGTGGGTGGTGGTAGTAGTAGTACTAATGTTGGTGATAGTAGTAGTAGTACTAAGTTTGGTGGTGGTAGTAGTAGTACTAAGGTTGGTGGTGGTAGTAGTAGTAGTAAGTATGGTGGTGGTAGTAGTAGTAGTACTAAGGTGGGTGGTGGTAGTAGTAGTACTAATGTTGGTGATAGTAGTAGTAGTACTAAGGTTGGTGGTGGTGGTAGTAGTAGTACTAAGGTGGGTGTTGGTAGTAGTAGTAAGGCACGTGGTGATTATAGTAGTAGTAAGAGTAGTAGTAGTACCTACCCTCCACCTACTTTGCTGCACCCTCTATTCACTTTACCCCTCCACTCCCTCACCCCTACCCCACCCCCTCTCACTCCTCCCTCTCACTCCTCCCTCCCACCCACCCACCCGCCAGCTGGTCCCCTACAGGGACTCTCGCATCACCCTCCTATTCAAGAGCTACTTCGAGGGTGAGGGCAAGGTGACAATGGTGGTTTGTGTCAACCCGAAGACTGTAGAGTACGATGAGACCATGGTTGGTTTGGTTTTCGGAGGGGGTGTGGTTTGGTTTGAGGTTGAGGGATGGTTTGGTTTGGGGTTGGGGGTAGTTTGATTTGGGGGGGGGGGTGGTTTGATTTGGAGGGATGGTTTAGTTTGGGGGGGTAGTTTGATTTGGGAGGGGGTGGTTTGATTGGGGGGGATGGTTTATTGGTGGATTTGGTGGTTTTTTGGCTTAGTGGTTTTTTGGAAGGTTATTTGTGGTTGGTGGGTTAGTGGGTGGGAGGGGGGGGGGAATAATGTTTTTGGTTGAGAAGGAATGGTGGTGAGGGGGTTTTTTTTTGTGCTTTTTCTAATAGTTTTTAATTGTTTTTTCATATTTTTGCTTTAAATTTGATATATTATTTCTTGCCACTCACTCCATTCATCTCACCCACCCAATCTTCACTTCCCTTCCCCTCCCCCCCCCATTAGAACGTCATGAAGTTTGCAGAATTGACGCAGGAGGTGCAAATAGCCAAGGCTCAAGTTAGTGTCCAATTATCCAATTAATTAATTATACAATCAATTAGTTACGTATTCATTAATTATAATTATCCAATATTCGAGCTTTCCATTAATTAGTTGTTCATTAAATTAGCTCACTTAATGCTCCTTCACTGTATTTCTCATTTGTTTGGATTTTATCAGTTTTATTATTCCATAATCCATCACTCCATCCATCGTTCATCCATCCACCATCCATCCTTCCCCACCCACCATCAATTCTTTCCACCAAAACACCCACTCATCCACCCATCCGTCCATCCATCCACCCACCCCATCCATCCATTCATACATCCATCCATCCATCCATCCATCCATCCCAGGTGACCAGGCCTGACACCGGCTTCACACCAGGCAGACGACAAGCCAATCTCCAGAACAGGGATGTTGCTAGGCCTTTGAGTGGTGAGGGGGGGGGGGGGTGGTTTGAGGGGTGAGGGGGGTGGCTTGAGTGGTGAGGGGGGGTGGTTTGAGTGGTGAGGGGGGTGGTTTGAGAGGGGGGTTTATCAATCCATTCATTTCAGGTATTTTTTTCATAAATTTTTTATACACACACAGAAGTACACACACACACACATACACATGCACGCACATACACACAGACATAACCAACCACAAAGTCATGGTGTACAGTCTGGGACCTCCTTTCCCCTCTCTTGTGGTTCGTATGCGCCACTTAATAATAATAATATAATAATAATAATAATATTATTATTATTATAGTATTTCATATCTTTATCCCAGCTACATAATACCTTCCATCATCATCATCATCCTCATCATCATTTCCATCTTCATCCTTATCATTCTCACTGCTATTATCATCATCATTATCTTCCCACTCACACCAATATAATTATCGTCATCACCTCTCCCCCACCCAACATCATCTCCATCATCATCATCATCATCATCATCACCCCTCCCCCACCACCTATCAGCATCATCATCATCATCATCCCTCCCCCACCACCTCTCAGCATCATCATCACCATCACTATCACCACCACCCATCAGCCCACCATGATCCCCTCCCACCATCACATCACCCAACACTCCCCCCACCATCAGCACCCCCCTCCCCTTCCACCCATCAGCCCACCGGACCACACGACGACAAGACCACGCTGGAACTCCTAACCTTTCTCAGGGACCGCCAATCCAACAGGGCGTCCCTACTCACCGATGTGGATGCCAAGCGTTTGTGGGGGGGTGGTTGAGGGGAGAGGGAGGTTTGTGGAGGGGGTGGTTGAGGGGAGAGGGAGGTTTGTTTGGTGGGGGGGTGGTTGAGGGGAGGGAGGTTTGTATGGTGAGGGGGTGGTTTGCAGAATTGGGGTGGTTGAGGGGTGAGGGAGGTTTGTTTGGTGGGGGGGTGGTTGAGGGGAGAGGGAGGTTTGTTTGGTGGGGGGGTGGTTGAGGGGAGAGGGAGGTTTGTGGAGGGGGTGGTGGTTTTTGGGGGGAGAGAGAGGTTTGTTTGGTGCGGGGTAGTTTGTGGGGTTAGGGTGATTGAGGTTAGAGGGAGGTTTGTATGGTGGGGGGGAGTGAGGGAGGTTTTGGTCGAAGGGTTGCCGTAATTGTTTGAGAAGATACCCATATACCGAATACGTCCAACAAATTATTGACCACCATCATACCATCCACCACCACGAACACATCTCTCCCATCACGACCAGCTCCACCACCCACTACAACCATCCCCATTACCACCCCCATACCATTACAACCAAAACAATCCCATCCCACTTACACCACAAGCAACCAATCATTCAATCTCCACCACAAGCAACCAATCATTCATCCCATCCCATCCCACAACCATCCCATCCCATCCCACCTCCATCCAACAGAGGATAGTTTCAGAGGCAGGTTGGTGGGGATGGAGAGGGAGTTGGAGGGGGTGAGGGATGCCTTGGCCAAGAATCAGCAATTGCTGGAGCAGAAAGAAGAAATGCTGGTTGAGTTGAACAAGGTTGGGGGGGGAGTTGGTGTTGGGGGTTGAGGGGGGTGTTGATGTTGATGTTGAGGGGGGGTGTTGGGTGTTGATTTTGATGTTGAGGGGGGGGGGGGGGTTGGGTGTTGATTTTGATGTTGAGGGGGGGGATTGGGTGTTGATATTGATGTTGAGGGGGGGGTTGGGTGTTGATTTTGATGTTGAGGGGGGGGGGGTGTTGGGTGGCTTTTTTTGGGGGAAAGGAGTAGTGTTGTTGTTGAATGGTTGTTGGTGATTGGGGTTGCTGGGAGAGGGGAGGGCTTGGGGTGTTTTTCTGTTGTTGGTGTTGGTTTCTGGGCTTTTGTTGTTGTTGGTGTTGGTTGCTGGTGCTGTTGTGTTGTTTGGGGGAGGTGTGGTGGTAGTTAGTGCTGTTGGTGGATGGCAACCAAAAAAACAACAAAACAACAACAAAAATAACAAGACTACAACCACGACAGAAAAGCCAAGAGAAAGACCAAGCGATCGAGGCATTAACACAACGCATGCAGATGTATGAGCAAGAGAGGGTGGAGTTGAAGAAAGAGGTGGTTGTGGTGGTGGTAGTGGTGGTGGTGGTGGCAGGAGTTGAAGAAAGAGGTGGTTGTGGTGGTGGTAGTGGTGGTTGTGGTGGGTGGAGTTGAAGAAAGAGGTGGTTGTGGTGGTGGTAGTGGTGGTTGTGGTGGTGGTGGTGGTGGTTGTGGTGGTGGTGGTGGGTGGAGTTGAAGAAAGAGGTGGTTGTGGTGGTGGTGGTGGTGGTTTTGTTGGTGGTGGTGGTGGTGGTGGTGGTGGTGGCAGGGGTTGAAGAAAGAAATAGTTGCGGTGGTGGTGGTGGTAGTAATGGTGGGTGGAGTAGTTGTAGTATGCGTCTATCCATCAATCCATCTTTCTATTCACTCACTGCTTTATCCATCCATCAATTTATCTGTCCGTTTATTAACCTATCCATTCATCTATTCACCCACTCACCCAACCTCCCACCCCCCTCCTATCACCCAACCATCCTCTCTCCCCACCCACCCACCCTCCAACCCACCCACTTCTCCAACCCACCCACCCACCCTCCAACCACCCACCCACCCTCCAACCCACCCACCCTCCCGCCCACCAAGGTCGGCGAGAAGAGTTGGGCGATATTACAGGAGAAACTAAGAGTGAACAACTTGCGCATGGATTTCAACGCCAAACTAGACATGAACGCCAGACAGTTCAACCAGAACATTGTGAGGTTTTGGTGGTATTGTTGTTGTTGTTTTTTGTTGTTGTTATTGTTGTTGTTGTTGTTGTTTTTATATTTTTTTTTCCATCGCCCAACCATCTGCCAACTCACTCCTATTCCACCCACCCTCACCTACTTATTCCCTCTACCCCACTCATTCTTTCCTACTCCCCACATACACTTCCATCCACCCACTTACACACTCTATCAACCTACCACTACTCACCAAAAATCACAACATCACCCACAAACCCCCTCCCCCTCCACTCATTTCTACACTCTTTCACCCTTCGCCCCCAACCCATCAACCAACCAACCCTCTCCACCCCTCCCCCCCAACCTCCCCCCCCCCTTCCCAACCCCAACCCTCCTCCCCCAACCAATCAGGAGCAAGCCAAACGCAAGTTGAAGGAAGAGGCGGGGCTAAAGATGCGGGGCAAGCAACAAAAACTCGATCTGCTCAAGTCCATCATCAATGATTCGTCGAACCCGTCCACCCCTGTGCCAGACACCCCTCGTTCCAGGTGGCTGGGTGGTTGGGGTGGGGTTTGTGGGTTGGGTGGGGTTTGTGGGTTGGGTGGGGTTTGTGGGTTGGGTGGGGTTTGTGGGTTGGGATGGGGTTTGTGGGTTGGGGTGGGTTTTGTGGTTGGGGTGGGGTTTGTGGGTTGGGTGGGGTGGGTGGTTGGGGATGGGGTTTGTGGGTTAGGGTGGGGTTTGTGGGTTGGGTGGGGTGGTGGGTTGGGGTGGTTGGGATGGGGTTTGTGGGTTGGGGTGGGGTTAGTGGGTTGGGATGGGGTTGGTGGTTTTATGGGTGGTTGTGAAAGTGGAGATGGTGAGGGTGTGTGGGTAAGGGTGGGTGTGAAAGTGGAGAGGGTGGGTGTGTGGGTAGGGGTGAATGGGTGAAAGTGGTTGTGTGTTAGGGGTTTATGTGTGTGGGTTGGTGTGTAAAAAGTGAGTGTGGTTAATCGCCACTACAACCATCTCAATCACCACCATAACCACTCCCACCACCATAGATACGCCAGAAACGAAGCAGCAACAACAACTGCCCCAAACCCCTTCAAAGTTCCCTCAAATCCCTCCGCCCCCACCATCGCTTCGACCAATAGGAACAGGGCAAGGTCCCCACCCCCTGTCAAGCCCGTTCGTGGGGGGGGGGGGGTGGTTGGTTTTGGTTGGTTGATGGGTGGGAGGAGGGGTGGTTGATGGGTGGGGTTAGGGATGGAGGGGTGAAGAGAGAGTGGTGGTGGTTACATGGTTGAATTTAAAAAGGGATATTCTAATATTTATAGCGTTTGACCAACGTATAATGGTCACACTGTGTAACGTCAACGTCATCATCATCATAACCACACCGTCATCATCATCATAACCACACCATCATCATCACCACCACCACTACCAGAAGCCACTGTCAATCCATCGTCGACGATCCAAGTCGACGGAGAACTTGTGGATAAGCCACAGACCCGACCCCGTCGGCCCCTCCACCCCCTCCATCCTCCACCCCAAACTCAAGACACTGAAATCTGTCACCAGGATAACTGAAAAGGTGCTCTTACTACTACTAATACTACTACAATCACTGCTGCTACTGCTGCTACAACTACTACAACTACTACTAATACTACTACTACTTCTACTACTACTACTACTACAACTACTACAACTACTACTACT
>OX030970.1:3967104-3974604 GCA_943735955.1 Piscicola geometra | reverse complement strand
ACTTTTAAACGTTTGAGATGGTCGATCACTGTTCATAATTCATAATTAAACCATTTTTAATTGATTTAATAGCTACAAATTAATGTATTTAATTCAGATCAATATTTTTTTTCATACTCTATTTTGTTTCCATGATTATTATTAATAAAATATAAATGTATTAATCATTTTTAAGTTAAATGAAATTCAATTGTCTCAGATTTTCTTTTCTAATTAAATTACAAAGTCGTTTTTGCATCGAAAATCGTATATAAATAAATATATCGAAAATGAGATATAAATAAATATATCGAAAATGATATATAAATAAATATATCGAAAATGATATATAAATAAATATATCGAAAATGATATATAAATAAATATATCGAAAATGATATATAAATAAATATATCGAAAATGATATATAAATAAATATATCGAAAATGATATATAAATAAATATATCGAAAATGATATATAAATAAATATATCGAAAATGATATATAAATAAATATATCGAAAATGATTAAACGTTTCAAAATCAAGTATTTGTTTTTTTATTTATTCGAAGTTAAAAGTTGCAGAGTTTGAAAATTTATGTTTTAATTTAAGAGACTAATTAAAGTATCATGGTACTTGTGTACTATCGGTTAATTGATTAATTGGTAATAACCGTCATCATGTCATCACCAAATCGTCAATCCCACTCCTATTTTCACACCACCCCTACTACCCATCATCACTACATCCACTCCTACTAACCACCATCACAACATCCACTCCTACTACTACCAACCCCCACTCCATCAAACCAAACGCCACCCCCGCACTACTCAACACCACCCCCATTATCACTACTCAATGGCACAGAAGTAGTAGTTCATGGGGTCGTAGGTGTCCCTGATCCTCTTGTGTGCTCTGACGTGACACCTGCGGAAGATGCCGAAGCTGGTTTCACGCCCCGGCTTCTCCTGCAAACTCGTCTTGCCGTCCCATTGCGAGAATGTGGCGTGGAACTTCTCGACGCAGTCTTTCTGGCTTGGTTTGTCTTTAGAGCCGAATTTGAGCTGGTTCGTTGTGGGGTTATGGGGTGTTTGGGTGGGTGTGGTTTGTGAAAATGAGGTGGGTTAAGGAAGGGTGGTTGTGCTTTGTGAAAATGAGATGGGTTAAGGAAGGGGGGTTGTGGGTAAAGAGTAGTCACGAGAGAAGGGAGGTGGGTTAAAGAAGGAGGGTTGTGGGTAGAAGAGGTGGTTTTGGGTGGAAGAAGGGTAAGGGGCAGTATTGGTTTTCGGTTCGAATTGCCAGTTTTAAATTGGTCTGATTGTCCCATCCTTTAGAACGACTATGAATATATCCAGCCCTAATACACAAGTGCTCAACCAAAACAATAATAATAAAAATTGTTCATCCTAATAACATTAATAACAAAACCCATACTAATATTAATAAAACAAATAAACAACATAGGAATAATAGAAGCACAAATAATACTAATATACAACAACACAAACAGAACCCAGACAGTCCCCACTCATTCCCCAAGCAACCACACCCACCTTGCTGACAATACTCGAAGCCCTGAGACTGCTACGGGACACCTTCCCCACCGTCACCCTACTACTCCTCAGGGAAGACTTGCGCTCACTTGCCACGTTGTTGTTTGAGGTGCCCACCCTTGGTCGTTTTCCCTTGGGTGCCTTATCTTCGCCCACGCCGTTCGGGTAGGACATGCGGGAAGTGAGTTTTTTTAGTTTCGTGGTAGTTTCGCCTTTTGTGTTTGTCTTGTTGGTCTTGTAGTTGTCGGAGGTTGTTGATTTGTCCATTTTGTTGTTGGTGTGGTTGTTTAATGGAGTTGTTGTTGGTGTTGTTGCTGATTCTCGTAAATTCGTTTGTGGAAGCGGTGGTTTGAGAGTATTAGTAACTAGAATTTGTTTATGCTTGAGCGTTTAAGTATTTTTCAAAGTATTTTTGAAGTTAAAATCTTGAATTTCAATGAAACAGTTTGCAATTTTTAATTCCAAGTATATGAAGCTTGCTTTCTATGCGATTTTTTCTTTATTCAATTTTTTCTTGTTTGCGGATTTGTTTTGTGCTTTGTTAATATGACGTCAATAATGCGTTAACAATATCAATTAATTTAACTAATTCAACTTTTATAATTTAGAAATTATATTTTGATTTATTAATTACACATAAAAAATAACTCTTAACCAAAGTTCATTTTTAGCTTAAAAAAGCACATGTGGTAATATTTTCAAAATATTATATTAAACCGAATTAAGTTTAATTAATTACTTAATTAATTAAATACTTATTCATAATAATGGAATTAAATGAAGTTGAAGACAGTGATATTCTCAAGAAGGTTCCAACAAAAACGCTCAGAAAGTGGAAAGAATTGAAGACATCAGCGTGAGGACTCTCCACATGCCGTCTCAAACCTTTGAATTTATATTCATTAGTAATAACTAATTAAATGCTTTCAATAATTTGAGATATTGGTAAAATTATTTTGTAAGCCATAAACTCCTACTTTAATTGATTGACATGTGAATAATTTAAAAAAAACAAAATTATTAATCAAAATTATTTTTCAAAAAGAATTATGATGAAATTTTTTTTTAGAGGGATATAAATAACCGCATTTTGTAAAAGAATAATGATAGAAATTCCAAAGTGGGAGGAGTTTAATGACTGTGAATATATTAAGGGATTACAAAACAAAGTTATTTTATTAAAGTTATTTAAAACTTGAATTTCAAGTTGTTAGTAATCTATCAATATATTCTAGTTAACTTCAGTGAACTATTCAGTGAAGTTATTATTTGGGATATTGTTAATTATTAACTGTTAATTATTAACTGTTAATTATTAACTGTTAATTATTAACTGTTAATTATTAACTGTTAATTATTAACTGTTAATTATTAACTGTTAATTATTAACTGTTAATTATTAACTGTTAATTATTAACTGTTAATTATTAACTGTTAATTATTAACTGTTAATTATTAACTGTTAATTATTAACTGTTAATAATATATATTCAATATTGCTAATTGTTTTTTCAGACTATCGAAAATCACCAAGCCAAAGAATCTCCAGGTTGAATAAGTTTGCAATCAATTTAATTAATTATCATTAACATAGGTTCATTATTATTTTATATTAATATTATTGTTAACCCTATTATCATTAATAATAATAATAATAATTTATTCTTTTAATTATATTATTCTTTTTTTCCCATGGCAGTCGTCATGGAAGAAGAAGATGGAGGATCGAGAGAAGAGTAAGAGTGTGAAGGAGATCGAGACGGGCATCAAGCAGGGCAGGCAGGCTAAGAGAGAGGTACGAGGGAGAGGGGGTGTGAGGGGAGAGAGGAGGAGGAGTGGTGGAAGAAAGGGGGAGGGGAGATGGAGAGGGGGTGTGAGGGGAGGGAGGAGGAGGAGTGGTGAAGGAAAGGGGGAGGGGAGATGGAGAGGGGGTGTGAGGGGAGAGAGGAGGAGGAGTGGTGAAGGAAAGGGGGAGGGGAGATGGAGAGGGGGTGTGAGGGGAGAGAGGAGGAGGAGTGGTGAAGGAAAGGGGGAGGGGAGATGGAGAGGGGGTGTGAGGGGAGAGAGGAGGAGGAGTGGTGAAGGAAAGGGGGAGGGGAGATGGAGAGGGGGTGTGAGGGGAGAGAGGAGGAGGAGTGGTGAAGGAAAGGGGGAGGGGAGATGGAGAGGGGGTGTGAGGGGAGAGAGGAGGAGGAGTGGTGAAGGAAAAGGGGAGGGGAGATGGAGAGGGGGTGTGAGGGGAGAGAGGAGGAGGAGTGGTGAAGGAAAGGGGGAGGGGAGATGGAGAGGGGGTGTGAGGGGAGAGAGGAGGAGGAGTGGTGAAGGAAAGGGGGAGGGGAGATGGAGAGGGGGTGTGAGGGGAGAGAGGAGGAGGAGTGGTGAAGGAAAGGGGGAGGGGAGATGGAGAGGGGGTGTGAAGGGAGAGAGGAGGAGGAGTGGTGAAAGAAAGGGGGAGGGGAGATGGAGAGGGGGTGTGAAGGGAGAGAGGAGGAGGAGTGGTGGAGGAAAGGGGGAGGGGAGATGGAGAGGGGGTGTGAAGGGAGAGAGGAGGAAGAGGAGTGGTGGAGAAAAGGGGGAGGGGAGAGAGGAGAAGAGATGTGGTGGAGGAAAGGGGGAGGGGAGAGGGAGAGGTGAGGGATGATGAGGGGAGAGAAGTGTGAGGGTGAAGTGAAGGATAGAGGTGTAAGGGAGGGAGGGGAGGTTTGAGGGAGGATATAGTAGTGCTAGTATAATTATTATTATTGGTACTATTCATTTGGTATGTGTTATTGATTACTAGTTATAGTTGTAGTATTAGTAGTAGGAGTAGTAGTAGTAGTAGTAGTAGTAGTAGTAGTAGTAGTAGTAGTAGTAGTAGTAGCAGTAGTAGTAGTAGTAGTAGTAGTAGTAGTAGTAGTAGTAACAGTAGTAGTGTAGTAGTAGTAGTGTAGTAGCAGTAGTGGTAGTAGTAGTAGAAGTATTAGTATTAGTAGTAGTAGTAGTAGCAGTAGTAGTAGTAGTAGTAGTAGTAGTAGTAGTAGTAGCAGTAGTAGTGGTAGTAGTAGTAGTGGTAGTAGTAGTAGTAGTGGTAGTAGTAGTAGCAGTAGTAGTAGTAGTAGTAGTAGTTCTCTACTTCTCTCCTGAAGGACTTGTTACGAAGACAGAAGATAAACAGGGAGAAGAAACTCTTGAACGAACGCAAGGCTGAAGTGGTTCAGAAGGTGTGTGTGTGTGTGTATGTGTGTGTGTGTGGTGTGTGTGTGTGTGACGTCATTATATTGTGAAGTAGTTAGTCTCTGTGGCCTTTGAAGCAGGCGTTTGAAACAATAATGATTATTTTAATATTCGTAGGATGATCAATTTCTTTTATTGTATAAGATTATCGATTTTTAATTTAAGTATTATTCTATTATGATATCCATCAAGACTATTAATTTAATAATCATAATTTTTGATTAATTGTTAAATTATGTTTCTATTTTTATTTGTATATTTTCATATTTCTTCAAATCTCTTCCCAGATCACGAATCCGAATAAGATCAAGAGGACGAAGAAGAAGTTTTTGAGGAAAGTTGATGAGAAAAAATAAAATGGCAGTTTAAGATGTTTGCAATGTCATAATAAGTTTTGTAATAATTCTGAAAATTATTATAATTATTATTATAATTAACGTTATTCTAATCAATAGTGATGTTATTGTAAAATAATATTTGTAAACAAAAGTTCGTGGTAAATTTTATAAAAGTAATATATTAAATAAGATTATTATATATGGAATAATATTATTATATATGAAATAAAATTTATTATATATTTAATAATATTATTATATATTAAATAATATTATTATATAATAAATAATATTATTATATATTAAATATTATTATATATTAAATAAAATTATTATATATTAAATAAGAATAATTTATCATTGAATATCAATAAAATGGAAAGTATAACTAAATGCATTTTAAAGCACAAAAGCAACCGAATGGTGACTACACACACATGTTTATTGTATATTTTAAATACAAGATTCGATTCAACACAAATGACATACAATACAAAACGTCTTAAAAGAATATTAAGATCTTTATCATCAGCATGATAATTAGAAGCAAATCTAAATTCAAGATCTAATATAATTTTAATTTAAAAATGGATCAATTAAATAAATGTAGAGTTAATGTAGGCGAATATCATTAATGTAATGGTGCTTATGGCCTTACTTTGGAATACATTTAATAATTAATTTTTATTAATATATTAAAATATATTTAATACAAAGAACAGAGGAAAAGAATTAAATGAAGTGACTTGACTAATTGATCAATTAAGAAACAATTGAAAATAATTGAGCGTATAAAAGCGTTTCATTTTATTTTTATAAAGTTTTTTTTGGTAGCAAAATTACATCATTATAGGAATTAACCTTTTTAAAAGAGTAATTCATGTATATTTTTTCAAAATCTAACAATTTATTTAAAATAAATTTATTTATTTAAGATAAAATTCATTTATCAATTTATTAATCTAAAACAAAATTCATTTATCCAATTATTTATTTAAAATAGAATTAATTTATCTAATTATTTATTTAAAATAGAATTCATTTATCTAATTATTTAGTTAAGTTAAAATTCATTTATCTAATTATTTAATTAAGTTAAAATTCATTTATCTAATTATTTATTTAAAATAAAATTCATTTATATAATTATTTATTTAAAATATAATTCAATTAACTAATTATAATTTAATTGATTGCCAATTAGGGCTCTCTCTTGAGCCTGTAGTACCAGTAGTCGTTGGCGAATACTTGCAAGTTCTTGCAGAAGGAGGGAAGATCCTGAATAAGGGATAACATGACGTCAGCATGGGGTACTACTTCCGGCGGATTCATCACACTCTTCCATCCATCCATCTGCCCATCCATTACGTCATCCATCCATCTGCCCATCCATTACGTCATCCATCCATCCTGCCAACTCATCCATCCATCTAAGCTAATCTAGCCATCCAAACTACTAAGTGATTCAATTCCCCCCTAGTTACCCAACCAACCGGTTAACTGCGTTAACCAACCAATTATGCGTGCCCCATCCACCCAACCGACCCACCCAACCAGCCCACCCATCCACCCAACCAACCCATCCACCCACCCAACCAACCCACCCAACCAACCCACCCACCCAACCAACCCATCCACCCAACCAACCCACCCAACCCATCCACCCAACCAACCCATCCACCCACCCAACCAACCCACCCATCCAACCAACCCATCCACCCACCCAACCAACCCACCCACCCAACCAACCCACTCACCCACCCGACCAACCCTTTCATCCTGCAATCGAGTCGCCAACGCCATCTTCTCTCCCTTCTCCAACCCCTCCATCCCTCCCAAGAAGGCGGGAACGAATGTAGAGAAAAAAGAATCAAAATCCACCGCCGCCATATTGAAAATGGCCGCCATGACGTCATCACGATGGAGGTCATGTGACCTCTGGAGTAGGACGTTTAGTAGTACCCTTAGGAAGTCTTCTAGCAGGTTGTTTCGGAAGATGTCCTGGTGCGGTGGTGATGATGATGTTGTTATTGGGTATACACGCATGTCTTAATACACATAAACATACACATGCATACATACATACATGCATATAGAAATACATACAAATACAAACATATACACAAACAGACACATCAACATACATAGCACACAAACACTCATACACACAAAAACATAAACACACTACAACACACATACAAACACACACAAAAATACATACACACCTTGTTGTATAGTTGGAAATGTGTGTTGAGACTATGCAAGCACTGAAGATTTTGCCTGAATAGATCAATGTCTGTTTGTAGAAAGGTCTGTCCTATAGCCTGTGTGTGTGTGTGTGTGTGTGTGTGTGTGTGTGTGTGTGTGTGTGTGTGTGTGTGTGTGTCTGTGTATGTATGTGTGTGTGTTTGT
>OX030970.1:3919604-3962104 GCA_943735955.1 Piscicola geometra | reverse complement strand
AGTAGTAGTAGTAGTAGTAGTAGTAGTATTAGTAGTAGTGGTAGTAGTAGTAGTAGTAGTAGTAGTAGTAGTAGTAGTAGTAGTAGTAGTAGTAGTGGTAGTAGTAGTAGTAGGAGTAGTGGTAGTAGTGGAACTAGTAGTAGTAGTAGTAGTAGTAATGGTAGTGTGGTAGTGGTAGTGGTAGTAGTAGTAGTAGTAGTAGTAGTAGTAGTAGTAGTAGTAGTAGTAGTAGTAGTAGTAGTGGTGGTATTAGTAGTAGTAGGGGTAGTAGTAGTATTAGTAGTAGTAGTAGTAGTAGTAGTAGTAGTAGTAGTTGTCGTGGTAGTAGTAGTAGTAGTAGTGGTAGTAGTAGTAGTAGTAGTTGTCGTAGTAGTAGTGGTAGTGGTGGTGGTAGTAGTAGTAGTAGTAGTAGTAGTAGTAGTAGTTGTCGTGGTAGTAGTAGTAGTAGTAGTGGTAGTAGTGGAAGTAGTGGAAGTAGTAGTAGTAGTATTAGTAGTAGTGGTGGTAGTAGTAGTAGTAGTAGTAGTAGTAGTAGTAGTAGTAGTAGTAGTATTAGTAGTAGTGGTAGAAGTAGTAGTAGTAGTAGTAGTAGTAGTAGTAGTAGTAGTAGTAGTAGTAGTAGTAGTAGTGGTAGTAGTAGTAGTAGGAGTAGTGGTAGTAGTGGAACTAGTAGTAGTAGTAGTAGTAGTAATGGTAGTGTGGTAGTAGTAGTGGTAGTAGTAGTAGTAGTAGTAGTAGTAGTAGTAGTAGTAGTAGTAGTAGTAGTAGCAGTAGTAGTAGTAGTAGTAGTATTAGTAGTAGTAGTAGTAGTAGTAGTAGTAGTAGTAGTAGTAGTACACCAACGTTGTTCCCTGTACAGGGGTTCTGAGGCCAGTTTCTGGAGTTGGCCTACAGCGGTGAGACACAAATAGGGTTGCAGAAGGTGGTCGATGAAAGACGAGACCATCTTTCCCCTGTTCTCCCATTCCTGTTAGATCATCTCATGGTCATCATCATCATCAACAGCAGCATCATCGTCATCATTATAGTCATTATCATCATTATCACTATCACCATCACCACCACCACCGTCATCTTTATCATCACCACCACAACCATCTTCACCACCACCATCGTCATCATCATCATCATCATTATCATCATCACCCTCATCATCACCACCACCATCGTCATCATCATCATCCCCACCACCATTATCACCACCGCCATCATCATCATCATCATCCCCACCACCATCATCATCATCACCACCACCGCCATCATTATCATCACCTGATCTTGCACAGAAGGCCACGGAAGAATGAGGCAATATATGAGAGCTCTGTACGTCTGATGTTCAACCTGGATGCATGCATGCATGGATGGATGGATGGATGAATGCATGAGTGATGGATGGATGAATAGATAGATGGATGCATGGATGGATGAATGCATAGATGCATTGATAGATGAATGGATGCATGGTTGGATGAACGGATAGATGGATGAATGGATGGATGAATGGATAGATGAATGAATGAATGCATGGATGAAAGTATGGATGCATGGATGGATGGATAGATAGATGGGTGCATGGATGGTTGGATTTATTGATAGATGGATGCATGGATGAATGGATGGATGAGTGATGGATAGATGGATGGATGGATGGATGGATGGATGGATGTATAGATGGGTGGATGGAGGGATATATAGATGGATGGATTCATAGAAACATAGAAAGATAGATGAGCGAAAAATGAAAATAATATTTGCAGAACTAGATCGATTGATACACCAAACTTCAACAACAACACACCAACAACAAACAAAGCAACAACACCAATCACAACAACTTCAACAACCCCAACAACACCTTTTTGGGCACATTAGGCAGTAGTATTTGGTGGTGGTAGAGTTGTTGCAGCAGTTGGTTGTTGTTGTAGATGGCGGTAGGCCTGACAGTGGTTAGGAGAGTGAAGAGGGATTGGCTAGCTGCCATTATCAACTTGTCAGGGATCTGTGGGGAGGTGGTGGTAGTGGTAGTGGTGGTTGTGGTGTGATGGGATGGTGGGTGATGAATGGATGGATGGATGGTATCTGTGAGGTGGTGGATGTGTTGAGATGGGGTCTAGATGTAGGGAGGGTGGATGGATAGATGGGTGGACGGATGGATGAATGAATAGATGGAAGAATGAATGATGAACGGATAGAAGGATAAATGAATGAAAAAATGGGTAGGTGGATTAGATTAAAGGTAATAAATGGAATTTATTTGAAAATTCAAAATCCGACATTTTCAGTTTGCAGGAAGAGGGGGATGACGGAATTCAAGATGGTTTCCACCATCCAATCATATTTCACTTTCAGGGCGTTGTGGCCATTCGCAGCCACCGAGCTACGGTATTGGCTGAGCAAGGAGTTGTAGACTTTGACGGTGGCCAGTGATTGGGTGAAGCTGTTTTGAATGGACGAATAAGCTTTGAGTATTCAAAAGGAGTGATATTATCAATATATCTACACAGTATTGTTGAAAAATAAAAAACACACACAAACACACACACACACACACACACACACACACACACACACACACACACACACACACACACACACACACACACACACACACACACACACACACACACACACACACACACACACACACACACACACACACACACACACACACACACACGCACACACACACACGTAAACGTACACATCGACAAAGTCTGCACGCAGGAGTTCTGGCATGGCGGTGTGGACTTGGTAGAGTTTGGTGGTGGCGCTGTACTTGAGGAGGTTGATGAGTCTGCGTGGAGGGGGGTTGTTTGGAGAGAGTGAGGTGGAGAGAGGGTTGGAGAGAGTGAGGTGGAGAGAGGGTGGAGAGGGTAGGAGAGAGTGAAGTGGAGTAAGGGTGGAGAGGGTTGGAGAGAGAAACGGCGGAGTAAGGGTGGAGAGGGTTGGAGAGAGTGAAGTGGAGTAAGGGTGGAGAGGGTTGGAGAGAGTGAGGTGGAGTAAGGGTGGAGAGGGTTGGAGAGAGTGAAGTGGAGTAAGGGTGGAGAGGGTTGGAGAGAGTAAGGTGGAGTAAGGGTGGAGAGGGTTGGAGAGAGTGAGGTGGAGTAAGGGTGGAGAGGGTTGGAGAGAGTGAGGTGGAGTAAGGGTGGAGAGGGTTGGAGAGAGTGAGGTGGAGTAAGGGTGGAGAGGGTTGGAGAGAGTGAGGTGGAGTAAGGGTGGAGAGGGTTGGAGAGAGTGAGGTGGAGTAAGGGTGGAGAGGGTTGGAGAGAGTGAGGTGGAGTAAGGGTGGAGAGGGTTGGAGAGAGTGAGGTGGAGTAAGGGTGGAGAGGGTTGGAGAGAGTGAGGTGGAGTAAGGGTGGAGAGGGTTGGAGAGAGTGAGGTGGAGTGAGGGTGGAGAGGGTTGGAGAGAGTGAGGTGGAGTAAGGGTGGAGAGGGTTGGAGAGAGTGAGGTGGAGTGAGGGTGGAGAGGGTTGGAGAGAAGATTTGAGAAAGAGGGTGGCGAGGGTTGGAGAGAGAAGGTTAGAGAGAAGGTTGGAAGGAAAGTGTAGTAAAAGAAAGCAGGTTCGAGAGAAAATATTCGGGTTGGAGAGAGAGGGTGGAAAAGGGTTGGAGAGAGGGATGTGGTGGAAAGAGAGATTTTAGGCGAGTGATTTGAGGTAGTTAATGGGTAATTAATGGGTAGTTGATGGGTAGTTGATGGGTAGTTGATGGGTAATTAATGGGTAGTTGATGGGTAGTTGATGGGTAATTAATGGGTAGTTGATGGGTAATTAATGGGTAGTTGATGGGTAGTTGATGGGTAATTAATGGGTAGTTGATGGGTAGTTGATGGGTAATTAATGGGTAGTTGATGGGTAATTAACGAACCAAAACTGTTTTAACGATTGGCCCAAAGACCCATCCACCCCCCATTCCCCCACTAACAAACCCATCCCTCACCCGCCTACAAATCCATTCAACTATCATCCACTTACAAGCTCACCAGCCACCCAACTTAACCCCCCCACGACTCCACCACCAATCCACCCATCACCTACCCCCCCCCCCCACACACACGCCACAAACTCACCCCAAATTCACGCAACACCAATCATCCACCCCCCAACAACTAACCCCAAGCCATCCCACCCAACAACTAACCCCAAGCCATTCCACCCAGCAACTAATCCCCAAGTCATCCCACCCATCACACCTTTCCAGAAGCACGAGCAAAGAGTGGGAGGGTTGGTGGGGAGAGAGGAAGGGGTCGATGAGGGATGAGTAGAGGTGCAGGCAGGTGGACAGGTCCCTTAGGGAGGTGTGGAGGCGTTTGCAGTCGTTCTCTGATTGGATGTTGAGTCGACGTTGGATGGTGGAGGAGGTGGAGGAGGGATGGTGAAGGAGGGAGGAGGTGGAGAAGGGATGGTGAGGGAGGGAGGAGTGGTAGTTGTTGGTTTGGATGGAATGTTGTTGTTGGTTTGATTTGTTGATGACGTTGTTGTGTTGTGCTCTACTGCTAGTTCTAGATGAATCGGTTGCAGCGTTGAAGTGTTGTTGTTGTAGATGTTGTTGTTGCAATTGTTGTTGTTGTGTTACTTCCTCCGTTACAATGTACTTTTCTAGGTCGAAGTAGATGTTACAGTGCTCCTCAAAGAGAGTGCCCTGTGTGGTGGTGGTTTGTTGTGTTGTGTGGTTTATAATAATAATAATATTATTATTATTAATAATAACAATCATCACCATCATCCTCATCATCATCATCATCATCAATATTGCTGACCACTTGCAGGAGAATCTCTTGGGGAAAGAGTTTGGAAACGCTGCTAATCAGGTCAAGGTTCTCAAACAGATAACCCGTCCATTCAGTCTTCAACTGGTGATGATGATGATTGTTGTGTGGTGTTGATGATGATGGTGGTGGTGTAGGTGACAAAGATGATGGTGGTGGTGGTGACGATGATGATGGTGGTAGTGACGATGATGGTGGTGGTGGGAGTAGTAATGATGGTGGTGATAATAATGATAATGATAATAATAATGATGGTGATGATGATGATTACGTCATCGAGGTGTTCTTCGTCATCCATAAGTTCTAGTTCTCTCTGGTTTGTCTTGAAGAGGATCTTGGCCATGACGTCAGACACAACACCCAACAACACTTTCCTGTGTCTGTGTTGTTGTTGGTGTTGGTGTGTTGTTGTTGGTGGTGTTGTTGTTGGTGGTTTTGTGGTGTTGTTGATGGTGGTTTTTTTGTATGGTAGTGGTGTTTTTGTTGTTGTTGGTGGTGTTTTGTTGAGATTTAAAAAAAAGTGATGTTGGTAATATTGGTGTTGTTAGGAGTGATGTTGTTGTTGTGTTTTGTTGGCGAGGTGCTGAGGTTGGTGAAGTTGTTGTATGGTGTTGGTCGTTGTTGTTAGGGGTGGTGTTGGTGTTGTTGTTATTTTTGTTGTTAAGGGTGGTGTTGTTTTGTAGGTGGTCTGTTGTTATTGTTGGTGTTGTTGTTATAATAGAGAGAATTTTAGTTTGTGTGCTATATTAGGTTTTTAATACGTCATTATACAATTATAAAAACATAAACATCATAAACCTCACTAACAAAACAAATTGCAAAAACCCAAACACAAAAATACAAACTTGTTTATGTATTCATTTTTGTTGCTATTGTTGTTGTTGTTGTTGTTGTTGTTGTTGTTGTTGTTGTTGTGTTGTTCTGCCTGGGTGACAATGGGTTCGACAATGCCACTCCACAACTCTAAGCATTGAAGGTAAAGCTCACTGTTTGGCTGGTGATGATGATGATGATGGTGGTGATGATGATGGTGGTGATGATGATGGTGGTGATGATGATGGTGGTGGTGATGATGATAATGATGGTGATGATGATGGTGGTGGTGATGATGATGGTGGTGATGATGATGGTGGTGGTGGTGATGATGGTGATGATGATGATGGTGGTGGTGATGATGATGATGGTGATGATGATGGTGGTGGTGATGATGATAATGATGGTGATGATGATGGTGGTGATGATGATGGTGGTGATGATGATGATGGTGGTGATGATGATGGTGGTGGTGATGATGATGGTGATGATGGTGATGGTGGTAGTGATGATGATGATGGTGGTGGTGATGATGATGGTAATAATGATGATGATGATGGTGATGATGATGATATCTATGATGAAAAAAGTAAACCAATAATAAATCGACTTCGAAGCGACGAACCTGCTTAAAAGTGAACGCCGAGATGATGGAGTGAAAGGGCGCCATTTGGAATTGTGGATGAGTTTCAAAATGGCGGAGGTGGTTGTGGATGAAGAGACTCAGGAAATGCATCAGTTTGCGTAGGTAGCTGGATGGATGGATGCATGGATGGATGGATGGATGGTGGATGGCTGGATGGATGGATGGATGGATGGATGGATGGTTTGATGGATGGATGGATGGATGGATGGTGGATGATTTGATAGGCGGATTGATGGATAAGTATAGATGTATGGATAGATGCATGGATGGCTGGATGGTAGATGGATGCATGGATGGATGGGTGGATGGATGGATGGGTGGATGTCTGGATGGTAGATGGATGGATGGATGAATGGATGGATGCATGGATGCATGGAAGGATGGATGGATGCATGGATGGATGTTGGATGATTTGATGGGTGGATGGATGGATAAGTAAATGAATGATTGTTGGATGTATGGTTGATATTGGGTGTATGAAGGAATGTATGAATGGGCAGATGAAGAGGTTAAGTACTTAGTGGATGGACGGATAATTAAATGAGGTTCATGTTGAGTAATTAAGTGGTTAATTGATGAGTTGATTACAGATAATTGGTCAATTAAATGCCAAACCTTTCATCCAACAAGGCAAGAACTCCACCACCACCACTAGCAACATCATCAACAGCACCTCGTTGAGGTTGTGGCAGCTCAAACAGCAACAACCACAACAACTGCATCACCGCGTGAATGCCTTCACACACAAAAGAATTTTCAACATTTGATGATGATAACGACGATGATGATGATGATGATGATGATGAGGAGGAGGAGGAGGATGGAGTGATGCTGATGATGATCCTAGCCATCGCCTCACACAGACAGTTCAAAGCTTTGAGAGATACACTACTCCTGCAACGTGTCTCACAAATGTGTATGTGTTGTTGTTGTTGTTTGTGTGCGTAGTTGTTGTTGTTTGTGTTGTTGTTGTTGTGGGTGTGTGGGTCGATGATGAAGGTGGTTGCGAGTTGGATGATTGTTGAGAACAAGGAGCGGTTGTTGCGGAAGATGTTGTCGCTATCTGTCGTGGTGGTGTTGTTGTTGTTGTTGAAGTGTTGGTGTGGGAGTGTTGGTGTGGGAGTGTTGGTGTAGGAGTGTTGGTGTGGTTTAAAAGTTATTGATGTGGTTGTTGTTGTTGTTGTGGGGTTGTTCTTGTTGTCGAGATTCAAGTTATTGTTAAGCACCACAACAACTACCAACACAAAAACCAAAAAATAACCACCAAAACAACAACAAAAACAACCACAAAAACCATTCAAAACAAACCAACCATTGTTGTTGTTGTTGTTGTTGAAGTCAATCCAGGTGAACAGGTCAGTAAGGCAATCAAGCGTAGAACAAATAATGGTGTCGCAAATGGTGGGAATGCAATTGGTACAGGTGATTGTCGTGGCTGTTATGTTGTTGTTGTTGTGGTTGTTGTTTGTAATGTCGTTGTGGTTGTTGCATGGCTTGTTTGTATGTATGGCTGACTCTTCTTTCATTGAGTTTAAGATGTCTGTAGTGTTGTTGTTGTTTGTAGTGTTGTTTTTGTTATTGTGGTGTTGTTGTTATTATTTTTATGTTTTGTTGTGTATGCTTAACTGAAAAATGTATATTTTATTTATTAATTTAACCATCCATCCCTCCATCCATCTATCCATCCATCAACCTATCATATTATTACTTTGGGTTATTTCTACATCCATCCAACCATGAATCTATCCATCCATCCACGCATGATCTGCTCTAATTCAATCCATCCATCCATCCATTCATCCACTCAAACTCAATCCAACAACCTCCCCTCCACCCCTCCACCCACTGTTCATCAGTTGCAGGAGCACAGGGATGTGCTGGTTGAACAAAAGATTCAGCTCCCTCTTCCTCTCCATCGTCACTCCTTCCCTCCCACCCATCATCTCCTCACTGGCCACCCTCACAAACGTCAACCCCATCAGGACGGTCTTCCCGTCCCTCAGCATCTGAATTGGGGGAGGGGGGGGGTGGGTCAATGTGATTAAATGATTTAAATTAATGAATGAGTAATTAAATAAAAGAGAGTATATTAATCGATGAATTGTGCAAATAATTACACTCTTCCACACCAACTCCTTCGTTCTCAAAACACACTTCTCCACTCAGCATCACCTCTCAACCACCACAGCCCCCCTCTCAACCACCACACCCCCCCTTTCAACTACCCACTAATACCATCACCACTCTTCCCTCAATCAAAGCACAAACCCCATTCAACCATCACAACACTACCTTCTTCAACCACTACCTCACCTAAAGAACAACCCCCAACTATCACACCCCCATCCACATAACCCCTAAACCACACCACACTACCCCCCCCCCAACCACACCCCCATCTAACTCCTCCCCCCCCCCCCCCCAAACCACCATGGTGACTTCATCGAAGAACCCAGGGTAGTCGTGGGGCCAATCACACTTTGCAATCGACACTATCAGCTGGATCATTTTGGCGCGTAAAAAGTTTGGTAGTGCTGATGATGATGATGATGATGAGGCGGGTGGTGATGATGATGATGGCGGTAGTGGTGATGATAACGATGATATGAGTATTTCGTAAATGGTGTTTCTAATTGCGCTTTTGTTCTCTTTGCTCAGACTTGACTTTGTGGCTGAGGCCTGCGTGTGATCATTATCATAAACAGCACAACCACTATCACTATTATCATCACCACCACCATCCTCATCATCTCCACAAACTTCATCAACATTTATACATTCATCATCATCACCCCTTTCACTACTAGCTTCATCAACACCATCATCATCATCATTATCACCACAACCATCATCACTATCACCACCACCATAACCCACCACCACAATCACCATCATCATCACTACCATCACCATCATCATCCTAACCCCCCTCCCATTATCAACAACACTATCATCATCATCATCATCATCGCCACCACCATCATCATCACCCCCAATACAATCATCATCACAACCATCACCACCTGTATAACATCCAGACAAAACAAGAGGACGTAGTGGTTGTGGGTGTGGGTGAGGAGGTGGAGGCAGATGGACCAGGAAGATGATTGGCTACGGAAGTCGAGAAGGGTTCGTTCTGATTGGTCGGTTCGTTGAAAATGGAGATGATGATGATGACGGTGATGATGATAGGGCTGATAATAATGAGTATGGTATTGATGATGATGATGATAGTGCTGATGATGATGATAATGATGATGATGATATGAGTATTTTGTAGATGGTGGTGATGGAAGAAAATGTGAATGATGGATTAGTAAAAAAAAAAGGTGGAGAAGTATTGAAATGATTAAAGAGGGTAAAAGATAAGAAAATAAATAAATAATCAAGTCAAGGCTTTTAGTAATACCCCAAAGAGTATGTTTGAAAAACCACCTATTTCCTTCTTTTTAAGGTTGACTGACAATGGAGAATGGAACTCTATGAGAAGAGACTCCAAGATCTTTAATGACTCGTCTGCCTGCAAGGTGTGGTAGAAATATGTATGGTTTTGAAGAAGGAGGGGGAGTGGTTTAACAGATGGGGTAAATATTATTTTCACTTGTTCAGCGCTACACAAATTGAATAATTAAGTTTAGTAGGGCGTGTTACGATGAATCTTGGGTGAAAGAATAGGAATGGTATTGATATTTTCAAAATTGTTAAATTAAAGATTTTTGGAGAGCGTCATTTAACCATTAAAGTTAAATTAGCTAGTTGCATGGCCCTTTAAATTGTATTAAATCGCGCTGATAGGACAATGCTAGTCACTTGTGTATATGCTATAAGGCTTATAGTATAAGCGATGGCTCGCTATCAACTTAATAGCGAGCCTTCGCCTGGAAATACTGTGTTTCGTTTATATTATTTTAAGAAATGTCACTTTTGCTTATCTAGTCATGGGGTACATCAATTTGTTCAGGATAGATAGGAGAACAATTTGGTTTGTCTATATAATTCCTAGGTTGCACGTGGGAAGAGAAATTTGCTTTGGAGGTGAGTGGTTTTTCTTTATTTATGTCTTTTCAATTTAGCCTTATTCTGCCTTTTGGGGTGAAGATGGAAATATTTTTTTATTCTTGAAATTGATATTCATCCTTGTACAATGTGATTTGAATAATTTCATTGATTGAAAGTCCATATTAGCCGATATATTTGCTTTCAAAGTTGATGCTCGATGACAAAATGGTCAAATTTGCATAACTTTATCAGATATTCTGCCTTTTGGGGTGAAGATGGAAATATTATTTTTTTCTTGAAATTGATATTCATCCTTGTACAATGTGATTTGAATAATTTCATTGATTGAAAGTCCATATTAGCCGATATATTTGCTTTCAAAGTTGATGCTCGATGACAAAATGGTCAAATTTGCATAACTTTATCAGATATTCTGCCTTTTGGGGTGAAGATGGAAATATTATTTTTTTCTTGAAATTGATATTCATCCTTGTACAATGTGATTTGAATAATTTCATTGATTGAAAGTCCATATTAGCCGATATATTTGCTTTCAAAGTTGATGCTCGATGACAAAATGGTCAAATTTGCATAACTTTATCAGATATTCTGCCTTTTGGGGTGAAGATGGAAATATTTTTTTATTCTTGAAATTGATATTCATCCTTGTACAATGTGATTTGAATAATTTCATTGATTGAAAGTCCATATTAGCCGATATATTTGCTTTCAAAGTTGATGCTCGATAACAAATTGGTCAAATTTGCATAACTTTATCAGATATTCTGTCTTTTGTGGTGAAGCTGGAAATATTTTTTTTTCTTGAAATTAATATCCATCCTTGCAATTATTATATTTTTGAATATTGATTGATAATTTAAAACATTTATAACTAATTTTCTTGGCAGATTCTCACAATTGAACGCAATTCATCTACAATGGAAAGAAAGAGCAGCGAGTGTGGTGAAGATTTTGATGTTAATGCTTACGTATTAGAAAATTTTTCAAAACCATCAGATCTACTTCTGAATGGTTTTGTTTATTTTCTTTGTCCTCGTAGGCCCTCTAAGCTGCCTAATTGGACATTAGCATTAAAGACTTTGCATTCTATGAATATGGTCTTTTCTGTTAGTGATTGCAATTTGTTGAGGTATTTTAAGACCGTTTATGACAAAGTTCGTATATTTAAAAATAAGAGACAAAATAATAACCGTATTTTGTAAAAGAATATTTAATAATAATATAATAATGACAATAAAACAATTATTTCGAATTTTTATTTTAAAATTAATTAATAAAACGTATATTCTTATATACAAGTCTATAAAGTTTGTATAATGCCGTTAATACAAGCCGCACACTTGATTTAAATCGACGCGCTGCAACGTGACTCACTATTTAGCCTAACAACATATGAGACCTCTAATGCTAATTTCCACTTTTAAATAGCTATATCTTCGTTATTTGTAATCGCTTAGTAATATATTTAGTATATTTTTTTATGTTTTAAACTCCTTTTTCAGAAAATAATAATTAAAACTCAAAAAAGTGAAAATAAAAAATCCGTGCAACTACCTAAGTTAAATGGAATGAAATTATCACATTTATCTTGAGAAAGAAGATGCGTATGATTGAATGGGACAGATGCAAATAATAAATTGTTTGAAAAAATATTAACATAACTTCATACCATTTAAGAGGATTACCACTGAAAAGAATATGTAAAGGAATTGAGAATTATGTGAAACAGGAACAAAACCGATCATTAAGAATTTGTAAGTGCTAAAAGTAAACTTAATAAATATGTCATAATTAGTTAATTTTTGTCAACCAATAAAAAAAAATTCATAATTATTATTTTTTTAATTTTAATTTTATAGAGTGATGGTTAATTTCATAACTTAATTATTATCTTTGAAAAGTAGATTTTGTTTCAACTAAAATTTTAAATATCGAATAAATATTTAAGGCGTATTTATTTTAATTGAGTGTGAAATTTGAATTAATAAAAAAATTTTAATTATCAAGATTTCTAATTAATTTTATCACTGGTCTTATCCATGAGTTCGTGAATTTTATAATACTCCTACTTTGGAATTTTAAACGTCTACAAAACCTTTGAAATTAAAAAAAATTTAAATTAAATATTATTTTATTTAAATTGTTTCAATTGATTTGAACTCTACATAAAAATATAAATCAGAAATAATAATTATTTTTAAAACTATCAAATAATTGATTCATATGCTACTGAAGTTCAGCCTCCATTTATCAATCCAGC
The DNA here is from genome assembly GCA_943735955.1 of Piscicola geometra. Taxonomy (NCBI): domain Eukaryota; kingdom Metazoa; phylum Annelida; class Clitellata; order Hirudinida; family Piscicolidae; genus Piscicola; species Piscicola geometra. The sequence goes on along the minus strand of OX030970.1, from coordinate 3,949,597 downwards.
AATGACTGGCAACTTCTACTTCGTGATAGTCGGCCATGAAGACAATCCACTCTTTGAGGCGGAATTTCTCACCCCTGCAAAAGCCAACGACCCCAAGGTCTAACTAGTTATCTCATTAATTTTATTAAAGAATATTAAATAATTATACTTAATTATAATTGATAATAAAAGTTTTCATCTTTGATTAAACCAATGACCAAGGTCTAACTAAGTGTTCATCTTTTATATGAAATCAAACGTCCTAAAATCATTTTTATATCCATTTTTAACTGTATAGTTATTTGTGCATAAAGATCATCTAATATCCCATCCACACCACTCCATCCAACCATCCCATCCACACCACTCCATCCAACCATCCCATCCACACCACACTATCTAACACCCCATCTACACCACACCCTCCCATCCAACATTTCACCCACATCACATCATCCAATTCCACACTACCCCATCCACACAGCATCCAACCACACCATCCAAACATCTCATCCTATCCAACCATCCCAACCCATCCCAACCTATCCAACCATCCCAACCTATCCAAACACCCCATCCTATCCAACCATCCCAACCCATCCAAACACCCCATCCTATCCAACCATCCCAACCCATCCCATCCTATCCAACCTATCCAAACACCCCATCCTATCCAACCATCCCATCTTATCCAAACACCCCATCCTATCCAACCATCCCATCCCAAAGAAAGAGGACCACAACCATCTGAACCAATTCATTGCTCATGCCTCATTAGATATGGTGGACGAACAGTGCTGGAGTTCACCCAATATGTACCTGAAGGTGCCTCGGTGGATGGGGTCTAATTGGGTGGAGGTGGATGGGGGTCTAATTGGGTGGGGGTGGATGGGGGGGGGGCTGAGTTGTTCGTTGGTTGTTGGTTGAGTGGGGGTTGTAGGGGGGCGGTAGATGAACAGTGGAGGGGGGTGTTGATGTGGGGGGTAGATGGTATTGGGACGGTATTGGATGGGGGAGGAGTAGATTGGAGGGTGGTGAACAAGGGGTAGATTGTGGTGAATGGACATAGGGGTGGTAGTGGATGAAGAAGGGGGGTTAGTGAATAGTTGGTGGTGGATAGGGAGTGGGCAGGAAGTGGATGGAGGAAGGGCGTATTAGATGTCATCTGGTGACCCATTCAATAAATATAGAACAATTAATGAACAGAAAGTTAAATAGGTCTTTCTAATCAATCAATCAAAAGGTGGTTGACAAATTCAATGAGTGGTTTGTTTCGGCGTTTGTCACTGCAAGTAGTGAGTAACATCATCATCATCATCCATCCACTCATCATCATCATCATCATCATCATCATCATCATCATCATCATCATCCATCCATCTATCCACCAATCCATCCATTCATCATTATCATCAACACCATCAGCATTGGTTGCATCATCATCCTTGAACAGACATGACATCTTTTAAATCCCATTGGGGCCATCCATAAAAGACGTCCACACAAAAGGGGGAGGTTCAGTAAAAAGTGGACAAGGGAGGGAGGGGTTTAGGACAAAGTGGATATCCGCATCGTAGTGTATTTGAGTGCAGTAGTTTTGCATAAATTTACTGCAAAATACTTCTAGTTTAATGACAAAAGAGTTGGGATGCAAACCCAAACAATCTTTCACAAACAAGTTATATTTAGAAACGATAGGTTCAATAATAATTAATACGCTTGGATATTATTTTTTAAATAGGTTGTTAAAGTTTGATTTGTCGAATACAATAAAATGTCAAATAACAATTCTTAAAAATTAGAATTTTTTGTTGATTGAACGATGGAAGACAATTTATTACATTTTTATTACACTGATTTACTAAAATGATTTTGAACAGTTATTATTTCGTTAAGAACTTTTCATGAAAATAATTGGAATTTCCAAATAAATATTTGTGAACACATACTCTTTATATGTTTGTAAATTTCCACACAATATTCATTGATTTGAGTCCGGTAAATTATATGTTTTGGACGTCCACAACTAGGAGGGGGGGGGTAAAAAAAGCAAAAAATTTGTGGACGCTTTTTATGGATAGACCTTTTCTGCTCATCCAAGAATTCACTTATCCATCCACTCATCTATCCATCCATCTACCCATCCATCCACTCATCCATCCATTCACTTTTCCATGCATCCACTCGCCCATCCATTCATCTATCCATTCATTCATCCATCTATCCACCCGTCCATCCATCAGGGATGCGTTTCTTAGTGCTGCACGACTCCAAAAACGAAGAAGGAATAAAAAACTTCTTCCAAGAAGTCTATGAGCTGTTCGTTAAGGTGATGGTGATGATGATGATGATGATGATGATGATGATGATGATGATGATGATGATGGTAGTGGTGGTGGCAGTGGTGGCAGTGGTAATGATGATTATGATTTTGATAACCACAACCCCCCCAACCAACCACCATCGACCACCCCCACAGCACTCGATGAACCCCTTCTACCACTTCAACTCGAGGATAAAGTCGAGCCTCTTCGAGAAGAAGGTGCAAGCCATCAGTCGCAAATACCTCACTTGATTCCCTCTAGCATTCTTGTATTATTTGTGCCATTTTTTATTTTAGCTATCTTTTTTTATTATTATTATTTTTTTATTTTTGTGTGTTTTGTGTGTTTTTGTATCATTTTTATCATTCCACTGGTTTGTTTATTTTATGTGTTTTTTGTATTTTTGTATCCGTGTATCATTTTATTGTTTTTTTTCTTTTGTTTATTTTTGTATTTTCATTATTTAACTGGTTTTTGTTTGTTGTATTTGTATTATTTTACTGTTTTATTGAATTTTGTATTTGTGTCATTTTATTATTCTGTGTATTATTATGTTGTTATTTTTATTTTCAGCATTTCCTTAATTATAGGATGATTAGATGCCCATTTTCCCCAAATTCGCTTTTTATGGTTGCTAATTATTTTTATTTAGACGCATTCGTTATTAATATTATTTTTTTATATATTATTTTTATTGTTATTATCATTGTTGTCATTATTATCATTTTTTTTTCCATAAATAAATATTTTCATTATTTATTCATCAAAAAGTATTAAACTGAGGTTGGTGTTGATGATGATGATAATGATGTTAGCCATGATGACAGTTGATAGTGTTGTAGGCATTTCAAACAAACTGAAGATACTTTTTCAAATCGATAGATATCCACAAAAGTACAAATCAGTGTAATGCAGTAGAATAATTATGAGCGTTACAGGCTTCCAGGTTATTTTGACTGCAAAATTTTCAATTCACGCCCATGGGCTACTAGGGCATCGGTTGCACTCGAAGCTAAGACCTTAGCCATTGGTCAAGAAGAGAGTCGTTACACACTCGGCCATCCACAATAATGCAAATAATTAGGATGAAAAAAAACAAATAATAGAACTGAGAGTTGTAGAAATGATGCTGACTCGATGATGATTTTGAAGTATCGAACGGTGTTGATAGGCTGTCAATCGAAGGTAGCCGTTGAAAATAATGTACCGAAACCAGTTAGTAGTTCTGCGCGGGAAAGTCTCTTGTGTCCGATCACTAAACTCTCTGTAACCACCTCCAGGCTGTTCCTCCATTTGAAGCACTTTCTTTCTCGGTAGGAAACCCACTCAACTTTTGCAAATCACCCAACCAATCCACCCAACCACCCACTAAGCCACTCAATTTCCCTCTACTCAACCCCTTTCCCTATCACGCTTTATTCATCCTACCCCATCTCATTCCACCACCATCCAACTTCTCCCTCATCCACCAATCCATCCCCTCCACCCCATCCAAACACCCATCCTTCCACCAACCCACAACCCTCCATCTATAACCCCATCCAAGCCAACCCACCCAACCCACCCACCCCCTCCACTACAACAAAGCAGCATAAGGGGTGGTGGGATGGGCTAGTTGAAGGTCTCGCAGTGGTCTGTAGTGTTTCGTCCTACGCGCCACACCAAGCCTCCGCACCACCGCCACGCACAAAACTATTACCAGGAGCATCAGAGTGATGAAACCAATGAAGAGGAATGTCTGCGAGGTGGATTTGATTTGGGTGGGGTTGGATTTAATTTGGGTGGGGTTGGATTTTATTTGGGTGGGGTTGGATTTTATTTGGGTGGGGTTGTATTTGATTTGGTGGGGTGGTTTTTATTTAGTGTAGTAATAGTAGTAGCTGTAGTAGCTGTAGTAGTAGTAGTAGTAGTAGTAGTAGTAGTAGTAGTAGTAGTAGTAGTAGTAGTAGTAGTAGTTATGGTAGTAGTTGTAGTAGTAGTAGTATTTTTATTATTATTATTAGTAGTAGTAGTAGTAGTAGTAGTAGTAGTAGTAGTAGTAGTAGTTGTAATAGTAGTAGTAGTAGTTGTAATAGTAGTAGTAGTAGTAGTAGTAGTAGTAGTAGTAGTAGTAGTAGTAGTAGTAGTAGTAGTAGTAGTAGTAGTAGTAGTAGTAGTAGTAGTAGTTGTAATAGTAGTAGTAGTAGTAGTAGTAGTAGTAGTATTACTTGTAATAGTATTACTTGTAATAGTATTAGTTGTAGTAGTAGCTTTAGTAGTAGTAGTAGTAGTTGTAATAGTAGTAGTAGTAGTAGTAGTAGTAGTAGTAGTAGTAGTAGTAGTAGTAGTAGCTGTAGTAGCTGTAGTAGTAGTAGTAGTAGTAGTAGTAGTAGTAGTAGTAGTAGTAGTAGTAGTAGTAGTAGTAGTAGTAGTAGTAGTAGTAGTATTAGTAGTTATAGTAGTTATAGTAGTAGTTGTAGTAGTAGTAGTATTAGTAGTTTTAGTTTTAGTAGTAGTAGTAGTAGTAGTAGTAGTAGTAGTAGTAGTAGTTGTTGTAGTAGTAGTAGTAGTAGTAGTAGTAGTAGTAGAAGTAGTTGTAGTAGTAGTAGTTGTAGTTGTGGTAGTAGTAGTAGTAGTAGTAGTAGTAGTAGTAGTAGTAGTTGTAATAGTAGTAGTAGTAGTAGTAGTAGTAGTAGTAGTAGTAGTAGTAGTAGTAGTAGTAGTAGTAGTAGTAGTAGTAGTAGTAGTAGTAGTAGTAGTAGTATTACTTGTAATAGTATTAGTAGTAGTAGTAGCTTTAGTAGTAGTAGTAGTAGTTGTAATAGTAGTAGTAGTAGTAGTAGTAGTTGTAGTAGTAGTAGTAGTAGTAGTAGTAGTAGTAGTAGTAGTAGCTGTAGTAGCTGTAGTAGTAGTAGTAGTAGTAGTAGTAGTAGTAGTAGTAGTAGTAGTAGTAGTAGTAGTAGTAGTAGTAGTAGTTGTAGTAGTAGTAGTATTAGTAGTTATAGTAGTAGTAGTAGTAGTAGTATTAGTAGTTATAGTAGTAGTAGTAGTAGTAGTAGTAGTAGTAGTAGTAGTAGTTGTTGTAGTAGTAGTAGTAGTAGTAGTAGTAGTAGTAGTAGAAGTAGTTGTAGTAGTAGTAGTTATAGTAGTAGTAGTAGTAGTAGTAGTAGTAGTAGTATTAGTAGTTATAGTAGTAGTAGTAGTAGTAGTAGTAGTAGTAGTAGTAGTAGTAGTAGTAGTAGTAGTAGTAGTAGTTGTTGTAGTAGTAGTAGTAGTAGTAGTAGTAGTAGTAGTAGTAGTAGTTGAAGTAGTGTAGTAGTAGTAGTTGTAGTTGTGGTAGTAGTAGTTGTTGTAGTAGTAGTAGTTGTAGTTGTGGTAGAAGTAGTACCTTAGAGCTTGAAAGATCATCATCAGGAGGAGCCAGAGAGTCGGTGTAGTGGTATTTGTTGTTTTTTTTGTTGTCATCATTGTTGTTGTTGTCGTTGTTTTCAATGTAGTTGTTGTTATTGTTGTTTGAATCACCTAGTGGACTCTTGTAATCTTCATAGATGTTTTTTATGACGTCACTAATATTCTCTTCATTGTTGTTGTCATCATCATCATTGTTGTTGTCATCATCATCATTGTTGTTGTCATCATCATTGTTGTTGATGTTGTTGAAGCCTTCACCAGTGTCACTTACAACATCATCACCATGAGCAAGTTTTGTGGTGGTAGTTGTCATGGTTGCAACAGAAGCAGTAGTAGTAGTAGCAGCAGCAATAGTAGAAGTAGTAGTTTTAGTTGTCGGAGTGTTGTAGTTGATGTTGTTGTTGGTTGTTGGCAAGGTTTCGTTGTTAGTTGAATCGGTTGTTTGAGGGCCTGTGGGAGGTTTGTGAGAGAATGAATCTATCGGGGAAGTTGAAAGATCTTCCAGTTGAATGAAACCTATTCACAAAACCTCGACCCACCACCTCCCAACCCACCACCCTCTAACCCATTTAGTCTTCAACCCATTCACCTTTCAACCCATTCACCTTTCAACCCATTCACCTTTCAACCCATACACCTTTCAACCCATTCACCTTTCAACCCATTCACCTTTCAACCCATTCACCTTTCAACCCATTCACCTACCCACTCTGCACCCACCCTGCAATCATCCAACTAAACCCCCATACACCAATCCAACCTAGCCCCCAATCCACCCACCCCATCTTTCAAACCATCAACTCTCCAACCCACTCACCATCCAAAAGTAATTTCTCCAACCCAACGATCTACCCACCCATTCATCCAACCCAAACCCATTCTACCAACCCTCACCATCCTATACAACCAACCCCACCAACCCTCACCTTCCAATACAACTCCACCTAGACCACCAACCCATCCAACCCCACCCACGCAATCCCTTCTCCCAAACCCACTCACTCACCCACCACACCCACCCACCCACCACACCCACACCACACCCACCACACCCACATCACACCCACCACACTCACCCACCCACCCACCACACCCACCCACCCACCCACCCACCCACCACACCCACACCCACCCACCACACCCACACCCACCCACCCATGCAAACTCCACCCACTTACCACACTCACCCACCCACCACACCCACCCACCCACCCACCCACCACACCCACCACACCCGCCCATCCACCACACCTACCCACCCTTCATTTGATCCACCTTTGCGGCATAGAACCCATCTTGGGTCTGCCACTCACAATGGTCAAATGGGACGCAAGTGAGTAGGGCACAAACGTAATTGGTGGGGGTGGGGTAGAAGGAGATGGCGTTGCAGAACTCTGAATGGAGGGGTGGGGTGGGTGTTGAGGGGGGTAAGGAGAAGTGGATGTTTGGGGTTAGGGGAGGTGGATGTTAAGAGAGGTTTTTTTAAATGCGTTAATTTTTTTTAAATGCGTTAATTTTTTTAAAATGCGTGAATTTTTTTAAAATGCGTTGTAATATTTATAGGTGTTAAAAATATATAACGGTCGTTAATTGATTAACGCGTTAATCGAAAGTTAACGTAGATTAGAGACCGACCGAAATTCGGTTCGGTTTCGGTTTCGGCGCCGAAATTGCCAATTTTCTTAGTTTCGGCAATTTTTCGGTTTCGGCCGAAAATAATTTTGTAATTTCGGCTCAATTTCGGTTTCGGCCGAAATGGATCTCATATTTACCGAAAAACCGAAATTTTTATATATTCATGTAGTTTATCTGATATATCTGTATTCTCAATTGAACTATTAAGTTCGGATTCGATTCTCTATTAGACATCTATTAGTTATCGTGGTTGATTGATTTATGGGTGTCATCAGACTAATTATTCGAATAACATATACAAGCATCTGGAACAACAATCATTTATTTGAAATTTAAGTAATTGGCATACGTTCAATGATGATATTTAACAAAACTTTTTGTAAGCAAATTCTATTTCTTAAAACATTTGTTTAAAAAAATGTTATTGTCAAAAGTAAGTATCTGTATATCCTCAATCGAACTCGAGTTATTAAGTTTGGGTTCGATTCTCATCTCTATAAGATATCTATTAGATGTGATGGGAAAGTTAAATGCATCTTTGGCAATGATCCAGAGGGTCGATTTATTAGAGGTACACACACACACACACACACACACACACACACACACACACACACACACACACACACACACACACACACACACACACACACACACACACACACACACACACACACACACACACACACACACACACACACACACACACACACACACACACACACACACACACACACACACACACACACACACACACACACACACACACACACACACACACACACACACACACACACACACACACACACACACACACACACACACACACACACACACACACACACACACACACACACACACACACACACACACACACACACATTATTCGAATAAGATATACAAGCATGTGGAATTCTGTATATAAGTCGAAAGAACGAGAAGATTTGGCTTCGATTAATTAATTCAAAAATAAATTGTGAGAATGTCGTTGAATCCTATTTGGAAGTTTTTTACAAAATGTCAGTCCGACCAAAGCAAAGCCTGTCAACAACAACAAATTTTATTTTTTGGCTTAAAATATACGCTTGTTTGGATTTACTTATTAAACTGGCATTGTCATCGTTAAATACTATTTTTTCATTTTTAATAAAAGTTGGAAAAAATTTCGGTTTCGGCTTCGGTTTCGGCCGAAAATCTTATTACAATTTCGGTTTAATTTCGGTTTCGGCCGAAAATGATATTTAATTTCGGCTCAATTTCGGTTTCGGCCGAAAATGGGATTTTAATTTCGGCCTAATTTCGGTTTCGGCCGAAATAAAAATATCTGTTTCGGTCGGTCTCTAACGTAGATTAAAGCCCAGCTCTATTAATAATGAAAGCTCAATGGAATATAATCTAATTAATTATTAAAATTTAATGATTATTTAAAATCTTAATTGATCAAATCAAAAGTAAATTATTATCACTTCACTTAAATTATTCAAACCTCAACCACCTATACAACCCACCTCCATCCTTTCCCTTGAAATAACAGCATGTCTCTATGCACAGGGAGTAACTGGATACCGTATCCAAAACTTGTAGAACATATGATGGTTCTTTAATGGAAAGAAGTGAGATGTTGGGATGTTCTTTGATGGCACACGTGTCGTTGTTGTTGTTGTTGTTGTTGTTTGTGTTGCTGGTTAAGCCATTGTTGTTATTGATGATGTTTTTGTTATACAAGTTTGTGTTGTTGCTGGAAGTCTCGTTGTAAAAGTTGTTGTCAAGAAAATCAGAATTTAAAGTGTTGTTGTTGGTGGTGGTAAGGTTGTTGTTTGAGCCAGTAACTAGATTATCACCATTACTAACCAGATCATTACTATTACTAACCAGATCATTACCAATACCAACTAGATCATAACTATTACCAACTTGTTTATTATCATCACCCATTTTCTCTGTGCTTTTCTCTAAACCATCGCCACCAGTATCATCACCATAACGACCACCTTTATCATCATCACCACCACCACCACCATCACCATAACCACCACCAGTATCATCACCATAACCACCACCCTTATCATCATCACCACCACCCTGATCATCATCATGCCTGCCTGGGCCTTCTCCTCCCATCTCAACCCCTACATGCGTCGTTTCTTGCTCTCCTGTTCCGACTTGCAACGGATTATTCTCTATGCCGTTTTCAAATGGATCAGCCGTTGTACTAGGAATTCCCGCCAAAATGATGGTGCTGATGATGATGACGACGTAGAGGTAGTAATAGTGGTTGTGATGGTGCTGATAGTAGTTGTGGCGAGGCATTTTAGCAGTGTGGGAGAAGGATTTGTGGGTGTTTAAAGTCCTGCAACCAAACGAATTGCCCTCAACTTTGGTTTGTAAATTACACTATTGTGTATCTTTATTTAAAATTATTTATTATTATTAATATAACTATGAATTAAAAATGTTATTTTTGTATTTATCCAACAAGTGGAACTGCAGAAACCAAGAACTTCAATCATTTACATGAAATCCTACAGCTATAGCTTTACACGTAACAAACCTACCGTCAATGGAAAAGCCCTTTTATTGTTTTAAAAAAGTACTATAATAAAAATCTATTATAATAAACAAATCCTATTATAAACAATTACTATACTAGACAATTAATATTATAAACAATTAATATTATAAACAATTACTTTTATAAACAATAACTATTATAAACAATTAATATTATAAACAAGAACTATTATTCCTATGATTCTTCCCATTAGCAGCCTATCAACTATCGCACCAAACGCCTAAAGCACTCACAGGTAGCTGTGATGACGTAACCAGCACGAACGTACAGTTTCTACCACGTTTCTAATCGCCATCCCATCTGTTTCCGAGTGTGTGTGTGTGTGTTTGTGTATGTGTTTGTTTGTGTGTGTGTTTGTGTATTTTTTGTATTGTTTCTTTTGTATGTGCGTATGGGTGAAAAGGGGCTTAAATGGTTTACGAACCTTTAAAACAATCAAATGCAACAAATACAAAACGATTAAAGCCTAAAAAGTGCATTGATATTTCATAGAAGCAGACATCCAATCGACCAAGTATCGCAGTTACAGACCCTTGCCATCGATCGCCTCAACATGTGCTATGTGCCCACGTTTCATAGAAAAGTAATAGCAAAAAGTAAACTTAAAATTCTCATAACCACCATCATGACCATCTTCTTCATCATCACCAACATAAACACCATCCTCATCATCACGTGCATAATGATAGACAGGTATAAGCACAGCTACTTTCCAATGCTCGATCACGGGAACTGATCCTACATTTACTTTCTATTCCAAGGTCCTAGCTTCGAGTGCAAATGACGCCCTGACAGTCAGCGTTTCATTGCAATCCCGGGCGCTACATACAAAACCCAAGATTTATTTGTATGATTTATTCAATACAAATTCTCGAATTTTGGACCGATTGTCTTTCCTAGTGTATCTTTAAAATCATTTAAATGCGTAGAAACATCTCTCGGCTCCACCAATAGTTTATGGATGTGATTTATTTGCGGAATTAACACAGTAGTTAATATATACACGCACATACACACAACAGACGAGGAGGAATTATTGATGGAGAGATGGATAAGCCAGTCTTTGGATGAACGGAGGATGAAAGTATAAAAGAATAAAGTGTAATAATTAATGAAATTGTAATTATTGTTTTAGATAATAATGATAAAAGGTGTTGGATGAATATCCATTTAATACGGCCGATCCCTTCTTTGCTCCCTGTCCCTGGAAAGGATGAATAATTAATAACGATAGTAACATAATAATAAAAATAATTTAAATTGCGCCATTTATAATTATTCGAAATTTCAAATAAAAAGAAAAAAATGATGGAATAATTTTACATTTAATCAAGTTTAATGATTTGGAAAAATGTAATTAGTCAATCAATCAATCATAAATTATCAAACCCTCCATATTCTCCACTCCTTCCTCTTGCCCCTCCTCCTCCTCCTCCTCTACTCCATCCACCACCTCCACCTCTGCCCCCACCACCACCTCCACCATATCCTGGATTGGTGGTTTAATTAAATGAATCACTAATGTTAATGATGATTAATTAAATGATTATTCATCATCATAATAATGATCCAAAACTATACACAATAATAATGAATAATTGCAATTAACTGCAATCATCTTCCTATTCCATATTATAAAATACAAATCATTTATAAAAAATATAAAAAAACCGGCTTACCTCCACCACCACCACCACCTCCAGAGAAGCCACCATCATATCCACCACCACCACCACCACCACCACCTCCTCCCCATCCACCACCACCACCACCATCTCCCCCGTCCCCGAGGCCCTCTGGCTTGGGCTCTTGACAACGGTGACACACTGTTCGCCATGAGAAGTTGCGATTGCCACACGATCTGAGTGGGGGGTGGTGGGTGGGAGGTGATGGGGGTGGTGGGGGGAGGGGGAAGTGGTTGGGTGGGTGGGGGGGGAAGTGGTTGGGTGGGTGGGAGGATTAAATGATGGGTGGTGGTGGGAGGGGAAGTGGATGAATGGGGTAGGGAAAAAAGGAGATGAGTAGGTGAATGGGATAGGGAGTGGATGGATGGATGGGCGAATGGTGTGAATGGGGAAGGGAGAGGATGGATGGATGGGCGAATGGTGTGGATGGGGAAGGGAGAGGATGGATGTCGAGAGGGTAGATAGTGTGTGAGCAAATAGGAGAACGCATGAGTGAATAGGGAAGAATGAACTGGGAAGTGGCTAGAAAGAGAAGTAGGATGAGATGGTCTATTATAGTGAAAAAATTGAAATACTATTTCAAAAAAACACTTTAAATAAAAAAAATCCTTAATATTAATGTGATCCTATAATTAGCTGATGATGACTCACTGGTTGGGGCATGGCCAATCTCCAGCCCTGCCTCCTCCTCCACCTCCTCTACCTCCTCCTCCTCCTCCTCCTCTGCCTCCTCCTCCTCCTCCGAATCCACCTCTGCCACCAAAACCACCTGCGCATTAATGGCGTGGAATGTCTGAGTTTACTGAACACAAAAAACTATCATCATCACTATCCTCATAATCATTATCATCACTATCCTCATAATCATTATCATCACTATCAATCTACATTCATTACGATTTCTTACTCAACCATCAAGCCTCAATCAAACCCTACACCACCAACATACACACAACCCAATACCCATCCACCACCACCCCTAAGCCATCATTCACACACCCCTAATCCCTGGCAAACACCCCTAATCCATGGCAAACACCACTAATCCATGGCATCCACCTTCTCCCACAACCCACCACTAACTCACTCTCCTGCCATAAAAAGCCACCAAGAGGCACCCACCTTCTCCACACACCTACCCATAATGCACCTTCACCACTACTACTACAAGCACCCACCATCAACACACCACTACTACAAGCACCCCCCATCAACACACCACTTTCCTCCCTACCCCCCCCCCTCAAACGCACCCTTCTGGTAGGAGAAGCCACCAGGGGGCACCTTGCGAGACGCCGTCATCACCTTCACCACCTTGCCCTCCACCTCCTTGTCTGCATGTTGTTTATTTAATTAATTAGTTAATTAATAAGTACAAATATTTTATTTAATAGATTAATTACCTGAGTTTAAATAGTTCAAATTACAATTATTAACGGATAAATCTTCAAATTCACTTTCTGCCTTCAAAAGATCCCCCTAACCCTTTTTCATCTAACCTCCCTGTCACATCCGACCTCGTTCCTCACCTAACCACCCCCCTTCCTTCCTTCCTTCCTTCAAAAAACCTCTTCTCCTCTCTTCAAACAACCCCCTACCTCACCCCACATTACCCCCCCCTGACGCACTATGGAACCACTCCCCTTACCACATCCCACAATACCACCCCCCCCCCCGACGCACTATAGAACCACCCCCCTACCACATCCCACCATACCACCCCCCTACCACACCCCACATTACCACCCCCCCAACCACATCCCACCATACCACCCCCCCTACCACATCCCACCATACCACCCCCCCTACCACACCCCACATTACCACCCCCCCCCTCGACGCACTACGGAACCACTCCCCTACCACACCCCACATTACCAACCCCCCTACCACACCCCACATTACCAACCCCCCCGACGCACTATGGAACCACCCAATGGCGGCCTGGGCGGCTTGTGGGTCGTCGTACGTGATGGTCGCTTCGCCCTTCGAGCGACCAGACTGCTTGTCCTTGTAGATCCAAATGCGAGGTTTGTTTGTCTTCTTGTCCATCTGCGAGGTGGTCGTTGCAGTGTGGTGTGTTGTACTGTGAGGTGGTCGTTGCAGTGTGGTGTGTTGTACTGTGAGGTGGTCGTTGCAGTGTGTGTTGTACTGTGAGGTGGTCGTTGCAGTGTGTGTTGTACAGTGAGGTGGTCGTTGCAGTGTGTGTTGTACAGTGAGGTGGTCGTTGCAGTGTGTGTTGTACTATGAGGTGGTCGTTGCAGTGTGGTGTGTGTTGTACTGTGAGGTGGTCGTTGCAGTGTGTAGTGTGTTGTACTGTGAGGTGGTTGTTGCAGTGTGTAGTGTGTTGTACTGTGAGGTGGTCGTTGCAGTGTGTGTTGTATTGTGAGGTGGTCGTTGCAGTGTGTGTTGGACTGTGAGGTGGTCGTGGCAGTGTGTAGTATGTTGTACTGTGAGGTGGTCGTTGCAGTGTGTGTTGTATTGTGAGGTGGTCGTTGCAGTGTGTGTTGTACTGTGAGGTGGTCGTTGCAGTGTGGTGTGTGTTGTACTGTGAGGTGGTCGTTGCAGTGTGTGTTGTACTGTGAGGTGGTCGTTGCAGTGTGTGTTGTACTGTGAGGTGGTCGTCGTTGCAGTGTGTGTTGTGTGTTGTACTGTGTTGTGGTCGTTGTATTGCAGTGTGGTGTGTGTTGTACTGTGAGGTGGTCGTTGCAGTGTGTGTTGTACTGTGAGGTGGTCGTTGCAGTGTGTGGTGTGTGTTGTACAGTGAGGTGGTCGTTGCAGTGTGTGTTGTACTGTGAGGTGGTCGTTGCAGTGTGTGTTGTACAGTGAGGTGGTCGTTGCAGTGTGTGTTGTACTGTGAGGTGGTCATTGCAGTGTGGTATGTGTTGTACTGTGAGGTGGTCGTTGCAGTGTGTGTTGTACTGTGAGGTGGTCGTTGCAGTGTGTGTTGTACTGCGAGGTGGTCGTTGCAGTGTGTGTTGTACTGTGAGGTGGTCGTTGTTGCAGTGTGTGTTGTACTGTGAGGTGGTCGTTGTTGCAGTGTGTGTTGTACAGTGAGGTGGTTGTTGCAGTGTGTGTTGTACTGTGAGGTGGTCGTTGCAGTGTGTGTTGTACAGTGAGGTGGTCGTTGCCGTGTGTGTTGTACTGTGAGGTGGTCGTTGCAGTGTGGTATGTGTTGTACTGTGAGGTGGTCGTTGCAGTGTGTGTTGTACTGTGAGGTGGTTGTTGTTGCAGTGTGTGTTGTACTGTGAGGTGGTCGTTGCAGTGTGTGTTGTACTGTGAGGTGGTCGTTGTTGCAGTGTGTGTTGTACTGTGAGGTGGTCGTTGTTGCAGTGTGTGTTGTACTGCGAGGTGGTCGTTGTTGCAGTGTGTGTTGTACTGCGAGGTGGTCGTTGTTGCAGTGTGTGTTGTACTGCGAGGTGGTCGTTGTTGCAGTGTGTGTTGTACTGCGAGGTGGTCGTTGTTGCAGTGTGTGTTGTACTGTGAGGTGGTCGTTGTTGCAGTGTGTGTTGTACTGTGAGGTGGTCGTTGTTGCAGTGTGTGTTGTACTGTGAGGTGGTCATTGTTGCAGTGTGTGTTGTACTGTGAGGTGGTCGTTGTTGCAGTGTGTGTTGTACTGCGAGGTGGTCGTTGTTGCAGTGTGTGTTGTACTGCGAGGTGGTCGTTGTTGCAGTGTGTGTTGTACTGCGAGGTGGTCGTTGTTGCAGTGTGTGTTGTACTGCGAGGTGGTCGTTGCAGTGTGTGGTGTGTGTTGTACTGCGTTGGGCGTTGTATTGTGGTGTGTGGTGTGTGTTGTACTGTTTTGTTGTTGCAGTGTGTGGTGTGTGTTGTACTGTGTTGTGGTCGTTGCAGTGTGTGTTGTACTGTGAGGTGGTTGCAGTGTGTGGTGTGTGTTGTACTGTGAGGTGGTCGTTGCAGTGTGTGGTGTGTGTTGTACTGTGAGGTGGTCGTTGCAGTGTGTGGTGTGTGTTGTACTGTGAGGTGGTCGTTGCAGTGTGTGGTGTGTGTTGTACTGTGTTGTGGTTGTTGTATTGCAGTGTGTGGTGTGTGTTGTACTGTGAGGTGGTCGTTGCAGTGTGTGGTGTGTTTTGTACTGTGTTGTGGTTGTTGTATTGCAGTGTGTGGTGTGTGTTGTACTGTTTTGTTGTTGCAGTGTGTGGTGTGTGTTGTACTGTGTTGTGGTCGTTGCAGTGTGTGGTGTGTGTTGTACTGTGAGGTCGTTGCAGTGTGTGGTGTGTATTGTACTGTGAGGTGGTCGTTGCAGTGTGTGGTGTGTGTTGTACTGTGAGGTGGTTGCAGTGTGTGGTGTGTGTTGTACTGTGAGGTGGTCGTTGCAGTGTGTGGTGTGTGTTGTACTGTGAGGTGGTCGTTGTAGTGTGTGGTGTGTGTTGTACTGTGTTGTGGTTGTTGTATTGCAGTGTGTGGTGTGTGTTGTACTGTGTTGTTGTTGCAGTGTGTGGTGTGTGTTGTACTGTGTTGTGGTCGTTGCAGTGTGTGGTGTGTGTTGTACTGTGAGGTGGTCGTTGCAGTGTGTGGTGTGTGTTGTACTGTGAGGTGGTCGTTGCAGTGTGTGGTGTGTGTTGTACTGTGTTGTGGTTGTTGTATTGCAGTGTGTGGTGTGTGTTGTACTGTGAGGTGGTCGTTGCAGTGTGTGGTGTGTTTTGTACTGTGTTGTGGTTGTTGTATTGCAGTGTGTGGTGTGTGTTGTACTGTGTTGTTGTTGCAGTGTGTGGTGTGTGTTGTACTGTGTTGTGGTCGTTGCAGTGTGTGGTGTGTGTTGTACTGTGAGGTGGTCGTTGCAGTGTGTGGTGTGTGTTGTACTGTGAAGTGGTTGCCGCAGTGTGTGGTGTGTTTTACTGTATTGCAGTGTATATTGTAATGTATTGCAATGAATCGTGGTGTGGTGGTATTGATACTAATAATGATCTCTATTGTGTAGTGTATTGTATGCGCCATTATGTTGGAGTGGTGGTGATGATGATGTCGAAAGAGAAAAGAATGAGACTATCATCGTCATCACCACAACCATCATCATAATCATCACCACCACCTTAAAAACCATCAACATTACAACCATCATCCTCTTCATCACAACCTCCATTATCACCAGCACCATCATCATCATCAGCAGCACCAGCCACAACTACCATCATCAGCACCCACAACTACCATCATCATCACCATAACCACCACCACCACCACCATCATAATCATCATCAGGAGCACCTTGAGAACTCCGATGGAGCCGAACTTGCTGGCGATGTCCTCCTCGCTCATGTAGTCGGGCAGGCCTTGCACGAAGATCGTGTCGGGCATCTCCTGAAGCTCAGCGCCGCCACCGTACGAGTCCATGGCCCCACCCCCTCCACCGCCCCTCCCTCCATATCCTCCTCCTCCTCCCCCGTTGTCGTAGCCTCCACCACCACCACTGCCACCTCCATATCCCCCACCTCCACCGCCGCTGTACCGGTCGCTGCTGCCTGCCCCTCCTGGAGGGGATGGATGGATGGATGATGAAGGGGTAGAAGGAGGCAAGCGTTAGGAATGTGAGAAAAAATGTATGGCTGGTATTTTAGTTGAAAATGCATTTAAATTGTCAATTAAGTTGAGACATTAAAACAGCTAAATTACTTGAGAAAGCATTTTAAATGGTCAATTATTGAAATAATTTGGGTAGTGACTACTGGCAGCCTTTTGAAGGTATTAAGACACACACGTGAGGACCATTAGTGCCATGACTGCGCGCACACCCCTGCCAACTTACCTCGCCTGAGACACGCCCTATTCTAATGGATCCTCTCCCCATGCAACTAAGCATTGAACATTACGACAGAGCACCACAAAATACATGGGCATCAGCTACAATCGAGCCCTGGAACACTAGGCACTGGTTGGACCGAGGCATCAAAAGTCGGAAGCCCGTTTCTCAACTTGATTTACTCAGCCAATTTGAAAAGTATTTCGTTAATTAACTTCTTTTTCGTTGCAACCTCTCCTCTACACAACGCTCCCAATGAAAGCCTTTGAAAAGTTTCAGCCTGAACAAGTCCACTGCAAACACGCGTGTTCTTACGATCTATCTATCTATCTACCTATCTATCTATCTATCTATCTATCTATCTATCTATCTATCTATCTATCTATCTATATCTATCTATCTATCTATCTATCTATCTATCTATTTATCTATCTATCTATCTATCTATCTATCTATCTATCTATCTATCTATCTATCTATCTATCTATCTATCTATCTATCTATATCTATCTATCTATCTATCTATCTATTTATCTATCTATCTATCTATCTATCTATCTATCTATCTATCTATCTATCTATCTATCTATATCTATCTATAATTATTATTAATTATTTATTAGTTTGTTAATTAACTCAATTATCATTTCACATTTCTATCTATCTATCTATCTATCTATCTATCTATCTATCTATCTATCTATCTATCTATCTATATATCTACCTATCTATCTATCTTTTTTTTTAGTCTATATCGTTCACAGCTTGACAGACGCAGGCGATGTTACAATGGTTCTTGGAACCATGGTCCTTATGCGCCGAGACGCCACTCCCCACGACGTACACATCTTTCAATGCATACGTCGCAAACACCGCATCATATACACTAGGTATATGATAGTTCACGGTTGCCTATCAGGGATTCGAACAGGCGACCTTTAAGTCGCAAGTCCGACGTCTACCATCTAAGCCATCCCCATCTATCTATCTATCTATCTATCTATCTATCTATCTATCTATCTATCTATCTATCTATCTATCTATCTATCTATCTACCTATCTATCTATCTACAGGTCAAATGCCACTTTAATTCAGTAACACTAAACATTATTTTAGCAATTCTGCATCACCACACTCAAAGGTTTCCTAATACTCTACGCCTGGCGCAGGTCTCCAGCAGGCACACCGTGCAAACTTGAGACCAATCGAATTCTTCTTGCTTTGAAACAAAACTCGGGTTTATGAGAAACTGCCAAAAGCTTCATGACCCATTTACCTAAATTTTGCAAATTGACCAACATTTGATCATTGACCAATGGCTTACATTTTCAGTGCTCGAAGATATTTCCCTAAAGCATAAAAGACCTCTCTTGAGAACACCTCAGTCGACGTTCATAGTAGGATTACCAATTGTAAAGCACAGTGCCAGCGGTGAGCCGCACAGCTGGCCTAGTGCGATCCCCAAACCTGGACACAGTCGCCCTCCCTAATGCCAACATTGCCTTATACTACGCAATAAGACCTTGAGCACAAATACCGCCTACATAATACTTTCTGGCACATTTCACGCGCAACAATAATCCTGCTAGACTTTATTTATTCAAAGCGCGCTTTATTCAAGTATGAAAATCGGTTTATAGAGGATGAACCGAGCGAGCGAGTGAGTAGAATGCATGACAAAACAAGCACTCACCACCAAACCCTCCGTCGGGAGGACCAAGCTGCCCTCCTCTGCCCCTGCTAAGGATCAGGATTTAGTCACTTCATCATCGAATACAAACACCCTTGGTATTTATGCTTGGGTGCTTGCTTGGTTGAGTGAGTGAGTGAGGCTAAACCCATGGGTTTAAGCTAGACTTGTGTATGAGTGTTGATGGGTGGAGCTATACCCGTGTATGGGTGGGTGGAAGGGAGGGGTTCCGCAGGTAGGGTATTTGAGTAGTCGTGGGGGAGGTGGTTAAGTTTATGGTGATCGATGGTGTTGTAGTAGTGGAGGCCTATCTTTCCCTAAGCATTTAGTGGGCTCTTGTCTTACACCTCTTACACCATTCTACTGAAACTCTCTTGGCCGTGCTACACCCCTCTGTGATACAACTCGCGATGTTCATGTTTAGAGACGCCCCTGTAATACACTAACACTTGAAGCCAAAAATGCTGCACACACGCACTCTTTTGTGGCTCGTGCCCTTAATTTAGACCACTTTTTAGACCACACTTTTGAACGAAATGTTGCTAAGGATATTATTTGGAAAGATAACACTTGTAAAACCTTCACAATTTTGCTTATTTCCTCAAATTTAAAATAACTTGAAAAGCAAATTTTTGAAAAGCATACCCATACCACATTATTCAAATAATTAAATTTTTGTATATTGCGATTTAGAAAAGAACCCACATCACTAATGATGGGTCTGCCGAGGCCACACTAAACTAATGAACCACAAAATGTCGCGAAGAATGAATAAGAAACCTTTAAAATTTTGCAAGTATAATTTCCTCAATTTTGTTCAACCAAAAGTAAATTTAAACCAGAGTTTCTAGCACTCCATTTAAAGGCACACCTCAACCAAATAACTTAATTTTTTAATCTTGGAATTTAGGGAAAAACACACATTCCTAATAATTTTGAAAAAATCTTCTTCTATTGTTTTCAACCTCGCACACAAATGTATTTGGAACTTTCCATTTTTAGATTATGATCTGACCCGACTGGTTGAGAACACCAATTGAATTGACAAAAGTCAGTGTTAAATGAGCCCCTTTGACCCAATTTGGGTAATGCCCTTGTGACCTGGTTTATTTCCACCCCTTTGACCTAGTTTAGTAGTACCCTATTCGTTTCGTTGTATATGCATTGACCCAAAACTTGCATACATAATTAATTACTCCCTTATCAAGCCACTACTACAATGATGATGAAGTGATTACAATTACAGTGATGATGAGTGAATGCTGATGATGATTAACAATGGTTACTCACCTAAAGCCACCACTACCACCACCTCCTCCTCCTCTACCCCTGTCTCCTCCTTCACCAATAATGAGTTTATCACCAATTAGAAATCATTAAAGAGGTAATTAATATTCATAATATATACTCACTATTCATATAACACCCCTAAAGTGATCACACATTAAATTAACATTACAGTAATCACTTATAATTAGAATGATTATTACTTTGATGACCAATTAATTAGTGATAAATATGGCGATGATAACAATCCATTAATTATTGATTAAATGACGATGATGATGATCACGACGACGACGACCAACCTCTGCTTCCAGAACTAAATGAGTTTCTCTGGGGTCCTCCAGCCGACTTTCCATAGCCACTGCCCATGTCATAACCCCCACCACCCCCATTACCCCCATACCCGCCACCACCACCACCACCCCCACCATAACCTCCACTTCCTGTATTTCCACCATAGCCACCATCACCACCATAACCACCTCCTCCACCTTTTGTATAACCTCCTGTTTAAGTTTATTTATATAACTATTCAATAAAAATATATAATTAATATTCCTTAATTGAAATCACCACATCAAGAACCATTGAATTTGAGAAAGAGGATAATGATAATGATGTCAATCTCCATCACTCACCTTGCTCATACGCACCATAGCCCTGAAATGAAATATATTTAATTATTAAGCAATTAATTCTCATTTTGAAATGAACTCAAATTTAATTTGATCTAAAAATTATTTTGAAATATTGTTTTAACTTTATTATACTTAAAATTGATTTTCTAGTCAAGTCATTATTTCTTTTTTTATTAATTTACGCATAAACCACATTAATCCGCCCACCACCCTCCTCTACGCACTCACCGGTCCAGGAGGAGGTCCTCCATAGGGCGGTGGGGGGCCTGCATACCCTCCACCCCCTCCAGTGCCAGTGTCTGCTGCATCGGCCCCATATCCACCGGGCGGCCCAGCACTGTAACTGCCCAATGTTATAGGTTAGAATCCGCCGGCAAATTGCTTAAGGAGTTAAAGCGGAATATGTAATTAATTTCAAATGTCAATGTCGCCGGTAGAATTTCACGAATTAATACGAAATATTGACTTAAATCAAAAAATTTGTTGACATGTTGGTTCATTATTGATACAGAGATTGAAGAACTCCTCACCCTCCTCCTCTAGCACCTCTCCCTCCACCTCCGTACCCTCCTGCAGTCGCGCCGTCACCATTCCCATAACCGTATTCTGAAATATAATTAATCATTAAATGAATAAAGACTGATAAATGGACTTTATTTACGAATCTGAATGAGAAAGAACGTACGTGGGTTGCTCATTTTGATGATGGCGATTTATCAAATATAATTTACTAGCGTTGCAAAGACCTAACAGCACAGCGGAAATCTAAAAGGATCTATCTATTAGACCAACCACTATTTTTAATTTTCCTAAAAAACTACGACACAAAGGTTTATTTAATTAAAATTATGAATCTTTGAATTAAAATTATAAACGATTATAATCAATTATTCAAATAATATTAAGCTCAACACTCGCTTACAAAAGCACTTTAGAAAGCCTGTAATAACGGAAAATCGAGAAAAAATAGGACAATGTAGTTCGACGAGAAAAGTCCACGATTTGAACTAAGATTTGCTACAAAAAAACCCAACAAAGTGCAATTAAACAAAATTAAAAACGTTCACATTCATGAAGCGCTTCAAAACCTTTCCACCCCTTCACAACTTCACTCACAGCACACCAACTTTCCAAACCTCTCCTCTTCCCCCCCCCACAAATCACTTCACCTACATTTCCACCCCCATACAACTCCCCCCTACAACTCCACCCCACCCAGCTCGGCAGACCTGATTTCGTGACCACTCAGTGAGAACTTCTCTGTTCTTCCACCCAAGAATGACTTCTGAGCGATTTGTAATCAAACTATTATCATCATCATCACTAATATTAATATCATTATCACAACCACCACCCCTGATACAATTATCTTTATCAACACCGCCACTACTTTAAGCATCATTACCACCACTACTATGATTATCATTATCACCACCACTACCACAACAACCTCCAACAACCACCACACCCACAACAATAACAACCACACCAACTACAACAACTTCACCACAAAAAACACCACCACCAACAACAAGCCACAACAACCACAAAAATAACCACAACAAAACTACAAGCACAACAACAACAACAATCACAACAACAACAAAACCAAATCACACCACCACTAACAACAACAACCACAAGCAACAACAACAACCACAACAACAAGCAACAACCACAACCACAACAACAACAAGCAACAACAACAACCAACAACAACAACAACCAACAACCACAACAACAAGCAACAACAACTACCTTCATTTCATACAACTTGTTCATCTCCTCTCGTAACTTGTTGAGGATCGCTTTGTTTGGTTCCGCCTTTGTTTGTAGTTCAGTCACGCTGTGTTCTTCCTCCTGTGGTGTGGTTGTTGTGTTGTTGTGGTTGTTGTGGTTGTTGTTGTTGTGTTGTGGTGTTGTTGTTGTTGGGGCTCTAGTTGTAGTATGGTTGTGTTGTGGTTGTTGTTGTGTTGTGGTAGTTGTGTGTGGTTGGGGATTTTGTTGTATTGTGGTTTTTGTGGTTTTGTGCAGGTGTTGTGTAGTGTTGAATGTGGTGTGGTTGTGGTGGTTGTAGTTGTTGTGTGGTAGTTGTGATGGTTTATTGTGGCCTAGTGTGGTTATAGTGTGGGAGTAGCTGCCATGCATATTAAATAATCTAACAAACTCCCTTCCTCCAATCTCCGATCACACCCACCAATGAACATCCACAAACATCCCAATAGGCCCTACCCCCTGAACACCCACCCACAAACATCCCACCCACCCTCTTCTCCTGCACTTCATTAGACTTTGAATACAGCCTCAATAGAGAACCCCAGTTCCTGGAAGTTGGCCAATGTTATTTGGTGATAATAATAATAATAATAATAAATTCATTTATATAGCGCTAAGGAACGCAACAGAAGCGCTCTTTGTCAGGTACTTAGTGGAATAATATTAATAGTAGATAAAAAAATAAAAAATAAAATAAAATAAAAAAATATATAAAAAATCATGAATAAATGACTGAGTAAATGACTACAAATGAATGACTAAGTGATCATCATCATCATCGATATTCTCATCGCCATCATCATCATCATCATCATCTTTATTCTCATCGCCGTCATCATCACCACCACCACCATCATCACCATAAGCAACCTCACCACCACCATCACCACCACCACACCCACCATCATCACTACCACCACCATCATCACCACCACCACCACCATCATCATCAGCACCACCACCTGATATGGGGATGCAGTAGTTGCAGGATGGCTTGGGAGGCGGCTTGTTTGCCTTCCCGCTTGTTCCGACAAACCACTTTCGCCTCGTGCTTGCCTACCTGTGTGTGTGTGTGTGTGTGTGTGTGTGTGTGTGTGTGTGTGTGTGTGTGTGTGTGTGTGTGTGTGTGTGTGTGGTTTTGTTTGTGGTTGTGTGTGTGCTTGTGTGTGCGCTTGTGTGTGTGGTTGTGTGTGTGGTTGTGTGTGTGGTTGTTTGTGGTTGTGTGTGTGGTTGTGTGTGCTTGTGTGTGTGCTTGTGTGTGCGCTTGTGTGTGTGGTTGTGTGTGTGGTTGTGTGTGTGGTTGTTTGTGGTTGTGTGTGTGGTTGTGTGTGGTTGTGTGTGTGGTTGTGTGTGTGGTTGTGTGTGTGGTTGTGTGTGGTTTGTGTGTGGTTGTGTGTGTGGTTGTGTGTGTGTGGTTGTGTGTGTGGTTGTGTGTGTGGTTGTGTGTGTGGTTGTGTGTGTGGTTGTGTGTGGTTGTGCGTGGTTGTGTGTGTGGTTGTGTGTGTGGTTGTGTGTGGTTGTGTGTGGTTGGTGTGTGGTTGTGTGTGGTTGTGTGTGTGGTTGGTGTGTGTGTGGTAGTGTGTGTGGTTGGTTCAATCAATCAATCAATCAATCAATCACTAATAATTTGTATAGCGCCCTTTACTAAGTGAACAAAAGCGCTCAGCCATCACGTCCCAAACAAGTACGTCTTCAGGCCTCGACGGAAAGTTATGAGTGACTTAGTTGAAGTTAAAGAAGAAGGTAAAGAATTCCATAAAAGAGGACCACAGTAAGAAAAAGAACGTTTAGCAAAAGAGTGTTTAACTGGAAAACGAAAAGAACGTTTAAAGGTGGATGATCTTAGACCAGATTTAGGGGGTTGTTTAATTAGATTTTTAAGATAGATTGGAGCAGTTCAGTTATGAATTTTAAACATATTTAGGCATATTTTAAAAGTCACTCTAGATCTCAAAGGTAGCCAATGTAACAAACGAAGATAAGGAGAAATGTGAGAAAACTTAGGAGCACGAGCAACAAGACGAGCAGCACAATTGAAGGTTTTATTTAGAGGAGCCAAAGTAGTATTAGGGAGACCATAGTAAAGAGAGTTGCAATAATCAATCCTGGACAGAACTAGAGAAGATACAAGAAGTTGTAGGGTAGGATCATCGAGAAAAGGAAGAAGCTGTTGGGGGGTTGTGTGTGGTTGTGTGTGTGGTTGGGTGTGTGGTTGTGTGTGTGGTTGTGTGTGTTGGTGTGTGTGGTTGTGTGGGGGGTTGGGTGGGGGGTTGTGTGTGGTTGTGTGTGTGGTTGTGTGTGTGGTTGTGTGTGTGGTTGTGTGTGTGGTTGTGTGTGTGGTTGGGTGTGTGGTTGTGTGTGTGGTTGTGTGTGTTGGTGTATGTGGTTGTGTGGGGGGTTGGGTGGAGGGTTGTGTGGTTGTGTGGTTGTGTGTGGTTGTGTGTGGTTGTGTGTGTGGTTGTGTGTGTGGTTGTGTGTGTGGTTGTTTGTGTGTGGTTGTGTGTGATTGTGTGTGATTGTGTGTGTGTGTGTGGTTGTGTGTGTGGTTGTGTGTGTGGTTGTGTGTGGTTGGTTGTGTGTGTGGTTGTGTGGGGTTGTGTGTGTGGTTGTGTGTGTGGTTGTGTGTGGTTGTGTGTGTGGTTGGTGTGTGTGGTAGGTGTGTGGTTGTGTGTGTGGTTGTGTGTGTGGTTGTGTGTGTGGTTGTGTGTTGTTGGTGTGGTTGTGTGTGGTTGTGTGTGTGGCTGTGTGTGGTTGTGTGTGTGGTTGGTGTGTGTGGTTGTGTGTGTGGTTGGGTGTGTGGTTGTGTGTGTGGTTGTGTGTGTGGTTGTGTGTTGTTGGTGTGGTTGTGTGTGGTTGTGTGTGTGGTTGTGTGTGGTTGTGTGTGGTTGTGTGTGTGGTTGTGTGTGTGGTTGTGTGTGTGGTTGTGTGTGTGGTTGTGTGTGGTTGTGTGTGGCTGTGTGTGGTTGTGTGTGTGGTTGTGTGAGTGGTTGTGTGTGTGGTTGTGTGTGGTTGTGTGTGGTTGTGTGTGATTGTGTGTGTGTGTGTGTGTGGTTGTGTGTGGTTGTTTTTGTGTGTTGTTGTGTGGGGTTGTGTGTGTGGTTGTGTGTGTGGTTGTGTGTGTGGTTGGTGTGTGTGGTTGGGTGTGTGGTTGTGTGTGTGGTTGTGTGTGTGGTTGTGTGTTGTTGGTGTGGTTGTGTGTGGTTGTGTGTGTGGTTGTGTGTGGTTGTGTGTGTGGTTGTGTGTGTGGTTGTGTGTAGTTGAGTGTGTGGTTGTGTGTGTGGTTGGTGTGTGTGGTTGTGTGTTGTTGGTGTGGTTGTGTGTGGTTGTGTGTGTGGTTGTGTGTGGTTGTGTGTGGTTGTGTGTGTGGTTGTGTGTGTGGTTGTGTGTGTGGTTGTGTGTGTGGTTGTGTGTGGTTGGTGTGGTTAGTTGGGGTGGTTGTGTGTGGTTGGGTGTGTGGTTGTGTGTGGTTGGTGTGGTTGTGTGTGGTTGAGTGTGTGGTTGGTGTGGTTGGGTGGGGGGTTGGGGTGGTTGGGTGGGGGGTTGGGGTGGTTGGGTGGGGGGTTGGGGTGGTTGGGTGGGGGGTTGGGGTGGTTGGGTGTGGTTGTATGTGGTTGCGTGTGGTTAGTTGGGGTGGTTGTGGGTGGTTGGGTGTGTGGTTGGTGTGGTTGGGTGTGTAGTTGGTGTGGTTGTGTGTGGTTGGTGTGGTTGTGTGGGGGGTAAGGGGTGGTTGGGTGTGGTTGTGTGTGGGGTTGGAGTGGTTGGGTGGGGTTGGGGTGGTTGTGTGTGTGGTTGTGTGTGGTTGGTGTAGTTGTGTGAGGGGTTGTGTGTGGTTGGTGTGGGGTTGGAGTGGTTGGGTGGGGTTGGGGTGGTTGTGTGTGGTTGGTATGGTTTTGTGTGGTTGTGTGTGATTGGTTTGGTTGGGTCTGGTTGGGAAGGGGGTTGTGATGCGGTTGGGGTGGTTGTGGTTGGTGTGGTGATGGGATGGTTGTGTGTGGTTGGGTGGAAGGTTATGATGTGGTAATGGGGTGGTTATGTGTGGTTGGGTGGGGGTTGTGTGTGGTGATAAAGTAGTTGTGTGTGGTGATGGGTAGTTGTGTGTGGTGATAGGGTGGTTGTGTGTGGTTTTGGGAGTTGTGATGTAGTTGGTGATGGGGGGTTGTGGTTTGGTGTAGTTGTAGTGGGAGTGGTCAGGGGTAGTTTCGTGATATGGTTATAGTAGCAGTGGTTTGATGATGGTGGTGGCTGGATGTAATGTTGAGTTGGGGGGTGGGGGTACGGTGCTAGACGTGAAGCCATGTGGGCAGACTAAAAATCTGTAATAGATCTATTATTATTATCCACAACCACACCCAAATCTCTCTGGTCCCCAACTCACAAACAACACCCAAATGCACCTCCCGTAACCCGAAAAGCACGCCCTTATCCCTCAACCCCACAAACCACACCCCCCTAAAATAAATCCACCCCACAAAAATCAAGAGAGCGAGCAAGAACAGAACGCACCGTCATGATGAACTCACTCTTCTGGTGCTTCACTGGCTTTATCACCATCTTCACCTTTGTGTCGCCCAGGCCGAAGTTCCTGTCGTCGTCAGTGCACTACTACTACTACTACTACTACTACTACTGCTGCTACTACTACTACTACTACTACTGCTGCTACTACTACTACTACTACTACTACTACTAATACTACTACTACTACTACTACTACTACTACTACTACTACTACTACTACTACTACTACTACTACTACTACTACTACTACTACTACTACTACTATTACTACTGGGAACAAAATGTCGGGCACACACAATTCCTCAATACAGCAAAACTTAAACCTTGAATTAAAGCGCAGCAGTCAACAAGCCTCTCCCTTACACCTACCCCAACCCCAACAAACCCCCCCCCACACCTCTGTAGGCACTCATTGAGGAGTTGGAAGGGGGTGGGATGGCCAGCGGTGGTGCAAATCTCCAAGAGGCGGGGGTCCTCTATCTTCACCTCGTCGAAGAACTGACCATGGGTGGGTGAGGGTGTGGGTGCTTGAAAGGTGGGTGGGTTGGTTGGTTGGTTGGTGGGTAAGTGAGTGTCTGGATGGGTGGGATGGTGAATGAGCGGTGGGTTGGTGGGTGGGTAGGAGGGTTGGTTGGGTGGTTTGATGGTTGGGTTGTTGGATGGGCGTGTTGGATGGGTTAGGTTGGTTGGTAGGTGAGTGGGTGGGTGCATGGGTTGGTTTGATGGATGATGATGATGATTAAGATGACGATGATAATGATGATGAGGATTAGAGTCTTGTATTGGAAAGCATTATGGTTTGAATATTAATAATAATAATAAATATAACAATAATAATAATCATATACATAATAATAATAATAATAATAATTGTACATCATAGTTAGTGGAGGTCTTGTTGTTGTTGTTGCTATTGGCGACGCCATCTTTGTTTCCCTTGTTGATCTCAGGTATGAGGATGTCAAGGGTGACTCTGGCTGTGAAGGGGGTGGTGGAGGGAGGAGGTTGTGATAATAATGATGATGATGATGATGATGATGATGATTATTATTATTACGAGTATGGTAATGACAACATAAATGATTCTAATTATAATGACCAACCTACTACCACCCCTAAAACCCCTTCCAACCCACTTCAACCCAACATCACCACCACAACACCCTCCAACCCCCCTCAAACCACCTCCCCTCCCTCCACCAACCAGCCCCCAATTCCGCTAGTTTCTTACTGCTAGCATACCCAGTGCCATAGCCCTTCCAATCCACCACTACCATCACACTACCCCCTACACCCCCCTTCAACCCTCTCAAAACCCTCCACCATCCTCTAAAACCCCACTAACCCCCCCCTCCAACCCCCACTAAACCCCTCCAACCCCCACCAACCCCCCTCCTCCAACCCTCCTCCAACCCTCCTTCAACCCTCCTCCAACCCTCCTCCAACCCCCTCCAACCCCCACCAACCCCCCTCCTCCAACCCTCCTCCAACCCTCCTCCAACCCCCTCCAACCCCCACCAACCCCCACCAACCCCCACCAACCCCCCTCCACCAAACCTCCCCTCCCCCCACCAAACCTCCCCTCCCCCCCCACCAAACCACCCCTCCCCCCACCGACCAGCCTCCAACTTGGCGAGCTTCTTGCTGCTAGCGTAGCCAGTGCCGTAGTGGATGTCGTTGATGACCACTGTGGCGCTGTAAGGCACCTGCGAATTCTCTGGTGGGTGTGGGAGGGTGGTGGTGGTGGTGGTTGGTGGTGGGTGGTGGTTAGTGGTGGGAGGAGGTGGTGGTGGTGGGAGGAGGTGTTGGTGGTTGTTGGAGGTTGGTGGTTGTTAGAGGTGGTGGTGGTGGTTGTTGGAGGTGGTGGTGGTGGTTGTTGGAGGTGGTTGGGGGTGATGGTGGGAAGGTGGTGGTGGTTGTTGGGGGTGGTGGTGGGAGGGTGGTGGTGTATGGGGGTTGTGGTTAAAAGTGGTGGTGGTGGTTGGGGGTGGTGGTGGATGGTGGTGGATGGGGGTGGTGGTTGGCAGTGTTATTTTCGTTAAAACGAAAACGACAATTCTGTATACTCGTTCCACGAAAACGGAAATAAAAACTATAACTATTTTCAAAGCGAAAATTACATAAATTTTTATGATATTCCATAATATGCAAATGAATAATTTATATAAAGAATATATATGTCTATGTTATAAACATTATCTTTGGGCTTTATGAAAGTAGCGCCATTTATAAAACGTTATTTTATTACCGCTTCGCTTTGTCAATTAAATTATCACTTATTTTAATCGGAAATTGTTTATTATATATCAAAAATTAATAATTTTAAAAATTGAAACCAAAATAAAAACATTAATTTTTTTCAAAACGAAAGCGAAAATAAAAACTATAACTAATTCCAAACGAAAGTGAAATAAAAACTATAATTATTTTTTTAAACGCAAATAACACTGGTGGTTGAGAAGAGAGAGGAAAAGGGAAGGGTCATGATTATAGTGGCAAATGAGGGTCATGATTATAGTGGCAAAGGAGGGTCATGATTATAGTGGTAAAGGAGGGTCATGATTGGTTGGATGAGGGAATGATGGGGTGCAAGAGTTCTGGTTGGGTGAAAAAAGTATTGTGGTGGTGGGAGAAAAGGGGTGGTGGCTGCATGACAAAATGAATGTTGTGGGAAAGAGAGGTTTGGTGAGGAAATGATTGTGATGATGGAGAAGGGAGGTTAGGTGAGGAAATAATCCCT
>OX030970.1:3899604-3914604 GCA_943735955.1 Piscicola geometra | reverse complement strand
AGGGTGTATAGGGTTGTTTATGGACTGGTGAGGTTTTAATATTTAAATTTTTAAGCACTATATAAACAAATAAAAACCATCCACTCCCCGATCAACCCACCCACTCAACCACCCCACCGATCAACCCACACCCTCCCCCCCCCCCCCCACCAACCCACAAGCAGAATCTTATCACAGATCTTTGGCAGGAGGAAGTCTTCATCTTCGAAGGGGAGCAATAGTTTGGCGTTCAAAGTGCCCTTGGCCTGCTTGCATTGACTGCGCGGCATCTCGGGCATGCCTGGTGGGGTTGGTCGAGGGTCGAGAATGGTGGAGTAGTCAGGTGGTTGGGTAGAAGGTAGGAGGTTGAGGGGAAGAGTGGGTGGTTGAGTGGGTGGGTGTGTGGAGGGGTGGAAAAGGAGGTTAGGATAGGGGTGGTTGAGAGTTTAGAAGAGGGGGGTAAGGGTTAGGGTGGCTGAAGTTGTCTCATGGAATGGGTGAGTGGCAATGTGGAACGGGGCAAAATAGGTGTCGGTGTGCAGGTGCGAGGTTTGATATGGATGGGTGCAGGTGTGGATAGGAATTCGTTTGTGAATGTTTAGTTGAGAAGATGATATAGTGAGTGAAGGTTAATAACAATGATGATAAAAATGATGATAATAAAGATGATTATGATACCTTCATCCAGCATTGCATCTATCTCATCCTGACCTATTTCCACTTCTTCTTCATCCTCATCATCATCATCATCATCATCATCACCAACACCTCCATCTTTCCCTCTATTACCACCTAATCTAGTTTCACCAACACCATCATTATCAAGCCTATCATCCTCCTCCTCCTCACCATCCTCACCAACTTCATCATCTAAATCATCAACCACATGAAAGTCAATGCTTCCAGAATTGAAAATACTGTTTCCTTGGTTATCATTATCATGATCATTCAACGTATCATCATTATCATCTGCATCTTTCATCACTATACTATCATCAAGAGACGTTTTATCATTATCATCATTATAGAAGCTAACATTACTAAAACTTCCAAAACTTGAATTTACTTTTAAATTACTCACTTTATCATCATCTTCATTAGTAACTTCATTTTTATTTTTTATCATTTCCTTATTATCATTATTAATTTTATTATTTTGCACATCCCTATTTTCAGTGGCACATTTTTTGATGTAGTGAAGACTGGAGTTAATAGAGAAAGGACCTTTACTTGCACTATTGAAGCTTGAGATATCACTTATATTATCAAGGTTGTTATCAATTACATTATCACCATCCTTATTAGCATCGCGCAAACTAACATAACCCTTATTACTAATACTGCTACAGACACTATTACTATTACTACTACTACTACTACTACCACCAGCAACACCACTACAACTACCCCCTTGCTTAAAAGAGGTTCTACTCATATCATTTTTGCCACCACCCCCTCTACCACCAGTGCCACTACACACTGCTCGAATTCCTGAGAAGCTACCACTCGAAACATCTCCACTTAATTTGTTTTTTTCTTTTGCCTTTTTCTTCCTGGCTTTTTTCTTTTCTACCTTCATTTTCTTCTGCTCCATCACCTCATTTATCTCACCTTCTTCTATTTCGCCTATAACGTCTGCATACAAATCGATATCATCATCATCATCCTTTTCCGCCACCTCAGACCCTTCATATCTGCCCCTTTTGTATTCTGGTTCTTCATCCATATTTTATGATTAATCACTGAAATATTTTTTGCATAAAAGATTATAAAACAAACTCAAGATTTTAATTAAAAAATTTATATAATTTTACTGATAATTACAATTCTACAGTGTTAAACTTTAACACTAATTTATTCTTGAAGATTTTTAACTTCAACAAATTTACTTATACTTAAAGATAATCTATTAAAGTATATTTTATATTTAAATATTTTTTCTTGAGATGACAGTGTTTGTGCATCAATGGCAGGCGAATAGTTGGAGAACCTATCGTTCATCAAACAAAAGCCCTTCTCACAACGACCAGCCTTTGCACCAATGCACAATATTCAGGTGATTTATTTCAAATAATAAACTATGCAATAAATAAATATTCTATTTTAATATTAATAAAAAAGATTTAGGTTCAATCGAGAATGAGTTCGCCATTTTAGGATTGAAACTAAGAGCCGCAGCATAAGTAATAATTAATAAATAATATTTCTGACTTTAAAAATAGTTTTGAAAGCTAAAAATCTAATAATTTAATAAGAATGAAATATAGTTAAAAGGCTAGTTCAGGAAAAATTGCTGACGATCGTTCTTTGACGAGATGCTAATTCGAGCTGTGGAAATGCAGATAAGTTTGGAACTTAACAATAATTTTTTTTTTAAATTTCTACTTTCTTCAACCAAATTACTTGTATATTCACTTAATTAAAAACAACATCTCAATAGCTCTTCGAGGAATATTATAAATTATAAAAACCAAAGTAAAAATGTGAAGAAACCAACTTTTAACCGTCTAGCCCTAAAGGACGCCAATCTTTTGGCATCTTCTTCTTTCCTCTCCAGCACGTCTTTAACTTTATTCTTGAATTCCTTACTTTCGTAATAACTGGTCACTTGTGTTGTTGCATTCTTTGCGACATTTTTACTGCACTTTTTCACTGCTGGTTTGAAAAGATCTGAGTTTGAGTTCGATGTCAATCATTTAAATAAAACATTTTACAAAACTTTATTAACAACTATACAACCACAACCATCATCCAGTAAAAGCACCAATTAACCATCACCCCCAATCAACCATCACCCTCAATCAACCATCACCCCCAATCAACCATCACCCCCAATCAACCATCACCCCCAATTAACCATCACCCCCAATCAACCATCACCCCCAATCAACCATCACCCCCAATCAACCATCACCCCCAATCAACCATCACCCCCAATCAACCATCACCCCCAATCAACCATCACCCCCAATCAACCATCACCCCCAATCAACCATCACCCCCAATCAACCATCACCCCCAATCAACCATCACCCCCAATCAACCATCACCCCCAATCAACCATCACCCCCAATCAACCATCACCCCCAATCAACCATCACCCCCAATCAACCATCACCCCCAATCAACCATCACCCCCAATCAACCATCACCCCCAATCAACCATCACCCTCAATCAACCATCACCCCCAATCAACCATCACCCCCAATCAACCATCACCCCCAATCAACCATCACCCCCAATCAACCATCACCCCCAATCAACCATCACCCCCAATCAACCATCACCCCCAATCAACCATCACCCCCAATCAACCATCACCCCCAATCAACCATCACCCCCAATCAACCATCACCCCCAATCAACCATCACCCCCAATCAACCATCACCCCCAATCAACCATCACCCCCAATCAACCATCACCCCCAATCAACCATCACCCCCAATCAACCATCACCCCCAATCAACCATCACCCCCAATCAACCATCACCCCCAATCAACCGTCACTTTTTTTCATGTCAGCAGTGGGCAGGCGTTGATTAGTTCCGTTAGTTTCGATGTTCGACTCATGGTGGGTGGGCATGTATGAGGAACTGGTAGCAAAGAAAACGAAAGTAACTTTTAGTTCTTTTATTTATAAATTACTATACGAAATAATAAAAATGAGGATCTGTTTTATATTTCCGCCACAAACAAAGGTTTTCGTTGAACTCGGTAATTGTAAGCATAAGCAACAACAGCTGATGGCACTTTTTATTTATTTGTTTGAATCAGCTTTTTTTTGGTCTCTAACAATTACAAAAAGAGGACATTTTTATCGAAATATCGGCAAACTATTTGAAATTACGCTTGCAAAATAAATAAGAAGTGCCATAATCTTTTGTTGTTTATGTTCACAATTACCGAGTTCAACGTAAACTTTTGTTTGCGGCAAAAATGTAAAACATATCGAAAAATAAAATAGAAGCGTTGGAGAACCTCCAGAAGAATTTGGCAGCTTCTAAATCTCTCGGATCACTGTTTTCAAAGACATGACAAGCTAGCCTTTCTGCTTTTCAATCAGATGTTTGAGCTTAGTTAGAAAAGAAGACTAATTGAAAATATAAACTAAATTCTATAAGTTTATCATTAACAGTTTAACTGATAAGATTATTTGAAAGTTTAAACTTTAAAGCGATGGAAATGTGACAAACCACAGTTTGTCGCCATTTGATTCATTTTCTATATTATCTCAGAATATTTGTCATTTATGTTGATATTTACGCTTAATGATTAAGGCTTAATCTGATAAATCCGATGTTGTTTGCTGATTTTCACTTTTGTTGTTATAGTAACAAAATAATATATTATTTTAAAAAACTATCGTTTAAATTATGATAATTTTTAATAAATCTAATCAATTCATGAATTATTGTAAGTTCACTTAATTGATCCAACCATCGTGTCTAGATTTTCTTACGTAAAACAACAATGAATTTAAATGCGAAAAATTGTCTTTTAATTACACTTTATTTATGTGTATTTATTGTAACAAATTCAGTAAGAAATTATTTTTAATCAATGAATCACATTAGATTCTAATGATTTGAGCAATTATAAACTAAAAATGTCAAAGTATAAATTGTAAACCAACATTAAGAACACCCAAAGTATATCATCATCAACTTCATGATCTCAAATATTGAAACCTAATCACACTGTTTATCATCTTCCCAACACCATGATCATCATCAACACCATGCTCATCATGATCATCAGCAGGCGCAGTACGATGACGTCAGATGCAAGTGTGTCTGCCCCTTGAAGGCGCCAAAGGTCAACTCGACCGACCCTCCCAGCAGACGAGTCTTCGTCAAGTCCTTCCACGAGCCCTCCTACTGGTGCGAGGCTCTGTAATATATATATATATATATATATATATATATATATATATATATATATATATATATATATATATATATATATATATATATATATATATATATATATATATATATATATATAAATGATATACTATATAATTTTAATGTGTGTTTCTAGTAATCATAACTTAAATTGTTTTTATTTTTCAATTATTTATTGCATTTTTCATTCTATATATTTTCAGAGTAGTTTTAAACTAATAAAAATTTAAATAATTTCATGGATTTTCCAGTCTATATAATATCAGGGTGTATTTTCACAGATACTTTGTTATTATATAATCATGTATTTCTTTCATGGTGATAGTAATAAAATAGTTTTTCTTATTCCAAAACTGTTTGTGCTCATAGATCATAAGTTATGGTGATCAAATCAAAACATTAATTAATATTTTATAATTTATTTATTCATAATATCTCTTGATGTCTTTTAATTATAATGTTTTTTTCCACAGCAAGTGTGACAATGTCTTGCCACCAGAAATGCAGACGGAGAAGTTCTGCCAGAGGTGTGATTGCCAGTGGCAACGCAGAAACACTGGCACCATTAAGGTGCTGTGACGCATTGTATTGTGTTTCAATGAATTCTATTGTGTTGTTGTATTTTATATTGTTTTATTGTATCAAAATGGTAATTATATCATTTTTGCTTTTCTCTCGGGAATAGTGCATGATATTAATAATATCACAATTATTATAATACATTGGCAGGTGATAATTATATAATCATTACTATAATCCCATCGACCAGGTGATAGTGATAATGATAGTGTGCATGATCTCCCTCCTGCTGATCTACATGGTCTTCCTGGTCTGCCTCGACCCCCTCCTCAACTGGAAACAACCACGCCAACACTACGAACCCCAGATCGACACTGTTTGTCGTTGTCGTTGTTTGTTGTTGATATGTTTGTTTGTTTGTCGTTGTTGTTGATATGTTTGTTTGTTTGTTTGTTGTTGTGCTTGTATCTTGTTGTTGCACTTGTATTTTGTGATTGTTCGTGTTGTATTTGTACCTTGTTGTTGTGCTTGTATTTTGTTGTTCTTCTTGTTGTATTTGTATCTACCTGGGCTCTGAGCAGTTTACGGCATGTTATTGGTCGTTGTGTTTGTTGTGGTTTTACGTTCATCTGTTTGTTGCTGCTCGTACTTGTTGTCTATTCGTATTTAGCTGTTGTTGTTCAATAATTTATTTATTTATTTTTGAAGTTATTTAAACATAATCTAAATAAACAACATAACAAATAAATCCACCAACCAACCAACCAACCGTTCAACAAACCCACCAACTAATCAACCAACCAACCGTCCAACCATTCAACAAACCAACCAATCAACCAACCCACCAACCAATCAACCAACCAACCACTCAAAGTCTTTTTCGCACCAACCAAACAACCAACCATCCAACCCACTAACCATTCAACAAATCAACTAACCAACCATCCAAAATCTCTCTCCCACCAACCAACCAACCTTCCAATCACAGGCCTCCATGCCAGACCTAGGGGCGTTACATAGCAACGTAAACCCCGCCCACACGGCAAGCGTCCACCAATCAAACGAGAGGTCGACCATTCAACGCCCGGGGGTGATTTGGAGAGTGAAGGCTGAGATGAGGAAGGTGCAGGGAGAGCAGGAGAGGTGGATGGGGGCGGTGGAGGAACAGAGGAGGCATGTGTATGATAAGCATAGTTTCTTGAATTGATTGCGTGGTGTGGGTTTGTTGGGTGGGGTAAGGTGTGGGTTAATTTGGTGGTGGTTTGGGTTGGTTGGGTGATGGTGGTGTGTGGGTTAGAATAAGAGTAAGGGTGGTGGTGTGTGGTTGATTGGGTGGTGGTGTGGTGTTTGATTGGGTGGGGTGTGTGGTGGTTGATTGGGTGGTGGTGTGTGGTGGTTGATTTGGTGTGGTGTGTGGTGGTTGATTGGGTGGGGTGTGTGGTGGTTGATTTGGTGTGGTGTGTGGTGGTTGATCGGGTAGGGTGTGTGGTGGTTGATTGGGTGGGGTGTGTGGTGGTTGTTTGGGTGGGGTGTGTGGTGGTTGATTGGGTGGGGTGTGTGGTGGTTGATTGGGTGGTGGTGTGTGGTGGTTGATTGGGTGGTGGTGTGTGGTGGTTGATTTGGTGGGGTGTGTGGTGGCTGATTGGGTGGTGGTGTGTGGTGGTTGATTGGGTGGGGTGTCTGGTGGCTGATTGGGTGGTGGTGTGTGGTGGCTGATTGGGTGGTGGTGTGTGGTGGTTGATTTGGTGGTGGTGTGTGGTGGTTGATTTGGTGTGGTGGTTGATTGGGTGGTGGCTGATTGGGTGG
The DNA here is from genome assembly GCA_943735955.1 of Piscicola geometra. Lineage (NCBI taxonomy): Eukaryota > Metazoa > Annelida > Clitellata > Hirudinida > Piscicolidae > Piscicola > Piscicola geometra. Next base: position 3,907,394 of record OX030970.1, on the reverse strand, counting down.
TGGTGTGTGGTGGCTGATTGGGTGGTGGCTGATTGGGTGGTGGTGTGTGGTGGTTGATTTGGTGGTGGTGTGTGGTGGCTGATTGGGTGGTGGTGTGTGGTGGTTGATTGGGTGGGGTGTGTGGTGGCTGATTGGGTGGTGGTGTGTGGTGGCTGATTGGGTGGTGGTGTGTGGTGGTTGATTTGGTGGTGGTGTGTGGTGGCTGATTGGGTGGTGGTGTGTGGTGGCTGATTGGGTGGTGGTGTGTGGTGGTTGATTGGGTGGGGTGTGTGGTGGCTGATTGGGTGGTGGTGTGTGGTGGTTGATTTGGTGGTGGTGTGTGGTGGCTGATTGGGTGGTGGTGTGTGGTGGCTGATTGGGTGGTGGTGTGTGGTGGTTGATTTGGTGGTGGTGTGTGGTGGTTGATTTGGTGTGGTGGTTGATTTGGTGTGGTGGTTGATTTGGTGTGGTGGTTGATTGGGTGGGGTGTGTGGTGGTTGATTGGGTGGTGGTGTGTGGTGGTTGACTAGGTGGGGTGTGTGGTGGTTGATTTGGTGTTGGTTGATTTGGTGGGGTGTGTGGTGGCTGATTTGGTGGGGTGTGTGGTGGTTGATTGGGTGGGGTGTGTGGTGGTTGATTGGGTGGGGTGTGTGGTGGCTGATTGGGTGGGGTGTGTGGTGGGAGTGAGATTCGAAGGGCCATGGGGTGGCTCTTGATATGAAATCAAATTTAAATTTAAATATGGGGAAAATGTGAATTTATTTAAATCTTTGTTTTTTCGTTATTTCAATTGTTTATAAATATTCATATTATTAAATTGAATAAACTATTGTAATATTAAAATGAATAAATTATAAAAATATAATTGTTATATGAACTGTAGATGAAATGGAAATTGAGAAGAATTGTATATTGAACACTTTGTGGTTGTAGCATATACATATATATATATATATATAACAATATAATAATAATGACAAGCATTATTATAGTGGCGTATAACCCAAACGGGCTTCGAGGCCACTTAGGCTGCATATTTCATTTGCGCCTCTGGGTTACTAGGGCATTGGTTGCACTTCAATCAATCAAATCAATCAAATCAATTTCTATAGCGCTCTTTCCTCAAACTCAAGAGCGCTCGTAAATGAATTTGTTAAACAGATATGTCTTCAGATCCGTACGAAAAGTAAATAATGATATAGAAATAATTTGAATAAGGAGGTGATGAGTTTTAAATATATGGACATCTTTAAAGAAGGGTCATCTAAGTAAGGTAATAATTGTCTAATACGTCAGTTTTCAATAGATAATAGACATAAACAGTCATGTGTAGAAGATTCGTTCTGACAGTCTGTCCTTCATCTGCAGAGCTCATTTGCCTTGTGAAGTAAGTAGCCAGTGGGTGCTTGCAAGCTGTGCACTGGTGTTCAAATTGAGGCCCTGGCACTTCTTCATAAACACAGTCATGTATTGAAGATTCGTTCTAACAGTCTGTCCTTCATCTGCAGAGCTCATCTGCCTTGTGAAGTAGGTAGCCAGTGGGTGCTTGCAAACTGTGCATTAGTGCTCAATTTGAGGCCTTGGCACTTCTTCCTTTTAAAATAAGTTTTTATTGTAGTCCGTTAGACAGTTATTGGTTGAAGATTTTAATTCCGAGAGCAAGATAAATTTAAAACCAGAAAACAATAAAAGATATAAATTATGATTACTATAATTATTTGAAATAAAAAAAACTAAATTATTAGATAAGAAGACAAACTATTTAACAAAATCATTACGGTTAAAGCGGCTGCCAAGATGGCAGCTGCTAACCTAGGACCTTTTATTATTAATCAAGCCGAGAGTCGTTGCCGACTCAGCTACCCGTTCACCCATATATATGGGTTGTAGCATTCCACTGTTGAAATGACAATTTAGGAAGAGGCTTTTTAGACGATGTACTACAGTCTATAATACCGAAGTCTTGGGACAAATATTTGAATAACTGGTTTTATTTAAAATGTTTTTAATATTTCGTTTTAGATTTAATCGTTTTTTCTCGATTAAATTTCTCTTATGACCTTTACAAATCCTGACCTCCTGACCTCAATAACTACGACTATTTGTAAGTAAGTGTAAACCATATATTATATGTATATGGTGCAAACCATTATGGAGATTATATTGAATAAAATCGTGTCAGTGTGTTTTAATATTCAAACAAATGCAATATACATTTTAAAGAAGGGTCAATCATTACAAGTGTATACATACAAACATAATGTGAATGTAAAGATGTAAGTTTACAATATATATAGATCTTTATATATTGAAAATACATATATATATATATATATATATATATAGAGCTTTACTTTAAAATAAATAAATGATGTTCAAAAAAGCTAATTACCCATTAACACTTCAATTTACAGGCGATTAGAATGCCTTAAAGAAAACCTCTGTAAATTATGAATAATTAATGATTAGTTTACTAATTGGTCATTATTTAAAGCGTGCATTAAACGTGGTTTTATAATTGTTGTATAATTGCTAGAACTGTGCCGAATTATAGATGTGTAAATCGATTCGTATTGAATCGAATAGGTACACCCGATCAAATGCGAATAGAGGTCATGTGATTGTCTTTCGTGGCGCCAACCTCGTAGTTGGAAGCCTCACTTTGTTGATTGTTGTACTTTTAAAACTAACAATTCGCTCGAATACCCGTATTTTATCGAATAGTACATCTGGTATTCGGCACAGCTCTAATACTCCTAATTGTATGTGTGTTTGTATGCGTGTTTGTATGTGTGTTTGTATGTGTGTTTGTATGTGTGTTTGTATGCGTGTTTGTATGTGTGTTTGTATGCGTGTTCGTATGCGTGTATGTGTGTAGAAGGGGATTGAGAATAATACCTGTAAATGTTACATGGTAGCGGTTACAATGAAGTAAAAAATAAAAATAAAAACAAAAGTTTAAAAAAGGTCCAAACAATACCCATAACAACTATCCTCCCCCCTGTCATTTAATCGTCTGTATTCTTAAGCATGGGTTGCATCATCATCTGAAAAGTTCACCATCCACCTACACACTCCCCCCACACACTCCCCTCAAGCACGCCAAACCACCCATACCCCTAATCACCACCTACGTTTAAAAGTCTTTATAATTTTTGTTATTTATTTATTTACATTCCTCCCCCACCCCCTAAAAACCACTCCACCTTCTCTCTACGAATCAAACCTTCAAAAACCCATTCACCCCCCCCATCCCCTCAAAAACCAACCACCGAGCCACCTCCACACCTCTACACCACCCACCCCCATCAATCCCACACCTCTACACTACCCACCCCATCAATCCCCACACCTCAACACCACCCACCCCATCAATCCCACACCTCAACACCACCCACCCCATCAATCCCCACACCTCTACACCACCCACCCCCATCAATCCCACACCTCTACACCCCCCCCCCATCAATCCCACACCTCAACACCACCCATCCCATCAATCCCCACACCTCAACACCATCCACCCCATCACTCCCCACACCTCTACACCACCCACCCCCATCAATCCCACACCTCAACACCACCCACCCGCCATCAATTCAGCGTCTTCCTGCAGCCGTGGGCGCCACACAGACAGGGAATCTTCTCATCTTCCAGCGGGAACTTGTAGTCGTACGTGATCTCTTCGTTCACTTCGATCTCACGTCTCGAGTAGATGACGATGCGAGAGGTGCCGTCGACGCTCACGATACGCGCGCAACAGTTGGGCTGCGGTGGCGGGGGGGGGAGGAAGGGGAGGGGATGATGGGGGATTTAGTGGTGGGATGGCGGGTGGTTGAGGTGGTTCTGGTGATGATGATAGTAGAGGGGTGCGCAAAAATTTAATGTTTTTAAAGCTAAACCATCCATTTTAAGAGCCACATAAAATCAAGTCAAAACCTCAATGCTGAACCCCATAAGCGACCACCAACCACACAAACCAACCACAAACCCAAAAACCAAACCCCCGACTAAAAACCAACCCACCCAACACAACCCACCCAACACAACCCAACCAACACAACCCACCCAACCAACTCACCACAACCCACCCAACACAACCCAACCAACACAACCCACCCAACCAACTCACCACAACCAAACGCACCCAAGCCAACTCACATTACACGAGTGATTGATGAACCTCGCCAAATTTCCCAGCTTCGTCGCGTCCACAATGGCGTTGCCGTCGATGCGAAAGAGGTAGCTGCTGCCGCCGAGGCCCTGCCCCTCGTACCTGCGTTCTCTCAGATCGGCGACCGACTGCCTGACCACCTCGCCCACATACTCGATCACGAATTCGCCTTCCTGGATCGGTTCCATGGCGAAGAGGCCCCAGTCGTGGATGCGACTGCGCGTGAACTTGAGGTGCTTCTTGCGTAACTGTTTGGTTCGGCGTGGGTTTGGGCGTGTGTTATGGTGGTGCTGGTGCTGGTGGTGGCTGGGAGGGGAACTGGATGATGGAGTGGAAGATGGCAATGGGAGAGATATGATGGGATGGAAGGAGTGGTGGGATGAAAATGGAGTGGAAGGACTATGAATGGGAGAAGGGGTGGTGAGAGAAGGGGTGATGGGGTTCGATGATGATAAAAACCAACCGATAAAACCACAAACAATCCAAAATCAAATCCCAAACCACACTATTGCCGAACAAACTCCAACCAAATCAGACCACAACCAGAAAAAAAACCCCAATCAAATCTCAACCAAACCACAACCAAACCAACCAAACCCCACAAACCACAACCACCCAAAGCACCAACCTTCAGCTGGTTGAACTTGAGGAGTTCAGTGGCGTCGAGGTTTGAAGCGATCAGCGTCTGCCAGCGCCTGCCCTCCATCCGCGCTTGCCGCGTCTGCTGCGCTCGCTTCCGCAGCACCAACTCCAAACTCGCCTCCGTCGAGGCCAAATTTGAGGCGGACGAACTCTTCGGGGTGAGTAGTTGCACCCCTGAAATGCTGTTGGCGTGGTTGTTTCCTGGTTTGGCGGCATGGTCGTTATCGGAAGGGGGGTCGTGGTGGTCTGGATGGATGCCCTGGATGGAGCGGAGGTACCTCTTGGTTTGGTGACTCACCTTGTAGAAACCCTCTGTGCGACATGAACCTTGAGGGGGTGGTGGAGGGAGGTGGGTGAAGAGGGTGGGTGGAGGAGGGGGTGGGTGGGTGGAGGGAGGTGGGTGGGTGGAGGAAGGGGGGTGGGTGGAGGGTGGGTGGAGGAGGGGGTGGGTGGGTGGAGGAGGGGGTGGGTGGGTGGAGGAGGGGGTGGGTGGGTGGAGGAGGGGGTGGGTGGGTGGAGGGAGTAGGTGGAGAGAGGGGGTGAATGGAGGAGGGGGTGGGTGGTGGGAGGTGGGTGATGAGGGTGGGTGGAAGGGGGGGTGAGTGGAGGGGGTGGGTGGAGGGAGTAGTTGAGAGAGGAGTGGAAGTAGTAGTTTCGGGAGAAGTGGGTGGATGGAGTAGTTGAGGGAGTGGTGGAAGAGTGGATGGTTGCGAGAGGAGAGAGTGGTTTAATTGAGGGTGGTTGTGGTGTGGATGGAAGAAAAGGTGGTTGAAGAGTGGATGAAGGTGTGGTTGAAATCGTGTTTGAAAGAGGGTTGGTTGAGAGAAGGGGGGTGTGGGATGGTTGAAGGATGGGTGGAAGGATATAAAATAAATATCAGTTTTGTATAGCGCCCGGGCACGCAACTGAAGCGCCACTCACACGACATAAGTCGTGAAACACCGCATCATATACACTAGGTCTATGATAGCTCACGGTTGGCTGAACAGGGATTCGAACTGGTGACCTTTAAGTTGCAGGTCTAACGACTTACCATCTAAGCCAAACCGCTCGCCAATGGATGGAAGGAGATGTGAATGAGAGATGCATGGATGAAGGGGTGGATAGAAGGATGGTTGAAGGGGGGATGGAGGGATGGTTGCAAGATCGATAGAATGAAGATAGAGAGGTCAACTGTTTAAGAAATAAAATCAAGAACAGCTGAGAATATCAGTCATTGGAACTACGGAAAACAATTACTCGCATCTGGAAGCACAACCCCCTTCTTCCAAACCCTCCCTCCTTCCAAACCATCCCTCCTTCCAAACCCCCCCCCCCTCCCTACTCACAACCCTCCCCCCTACTCACAATCCACCCATCACACACATAACCATCCACTAATCACAACCCCCTACCTCCCATCCCTCACAGCCCACAAACCCCCATCCCTAACAATCCACCCATCCAACCCCCACTTCCCCCCCTCAACAAACCAGTCTTATGGGGCTCAACCATCTCCCTCCTTCTGGTTTTCTTTCGTGGTGAGATGAGGGGGTAGCCAACCGTCCTGCTGACCGGGTACTCCCCCCACTTGACCCTGTTGAGCCAGTGGCAGGGAGGGGAGGGACCCTTGAGGCGTCTTTCTCGCTCCTCTTCCACCATTATCTTTTGTTTGTTGTTGTTGGGTGGGTGAGGATGAGTTGGTGGGTGGCTTTTTGGAGTTGAGTGGGGGTGAGTGAGTGGAGGTGAGTGGTTTTTGGGTAGAGTGGGGGTTGAGTGAGTGGTGGAGGAGGTGGTTGGGAAAAATAATACGTGATGATGAATAAACAAAAAAATTACCCAACAAACCATTTCCACAACACCCACTCTTCTAAACCCCCCCTCCCTCCAAAATCAACCATTCTACCCTCCCTAAACACCTCTCACCCACCTCCCCCCAACACAACACCCACCTCCCCCAACACCCACCAACACCAACACCAACCAACACCAACCCAACACCCACCACCCACCAACACGCACCCTGAACTGCCTCTCCAGGTAGACAGCATCTTCCACGTCAAGACAATCGGTCATCATCTTGTAGAGTATCTTCGTCTCGGCTGTTATGTCCCGCTTCCTGAACGTCTCCACCCTTGCCGCGGTCGCTGCGATCGCTCCTGGTAGCAGGTTTGCTAGCTCCCGTGAAGCCTTGTGGTTGTTGTGGTGGTTGCTGTTGTTTGTGGTTCGTTGTTGTGGTTGTTGTTGCAGTCTTTGTCGCTTGTTGGGAACTGTGTGGTGCTTGTTGGTGGCTTTTCTTTTTTGTTTTTTAGATTCTTTTATCGTTACATTTTCTTTTGTTTCTTCGTCAGATGAGTGATACTCACCCTCCTCTTCTTCCTCCTCCTCCTCCTTAACATCATCATCATCACCATCGCCATCATCATCAACACCACCACCCACCGCATCTCCACCCACGTTGACTTCACAGGCGATGTCTGGTACAATTTCCTTAACGAACCTACTACCACCACCACCACCACCACCACAGCTACCACCATCACCAATGTTTTCCACTCCCCCTAACACAACTCTCGAATTATTCGCCACCTTTTCAACATAAAATGACGCTTTTTCTAGCGCTAAATCCTGCTCAGAATCATTACCATCATCATCATCATCATCATCATCATCATTATCATCACCATGTAAGTTCCTTAGGGGGTGGGATAGGTATTTGGTGCTGAGAAGGAGGTGGGAGATGGGGAAGGTGTAGTTGTGCTCGTTGTACAACCACCTACTCACCAACCTCTGCCTCACCCCTATGACCTCTCCACCATCCCTCCTCCCCACACCCCCATCACCATCTCTCCTCTCCACACCCCCATCACCATCCCTCCTCCCCACACCCCCATCACCATCACCACGAATGTCAGATACCAATAATGACGGCAACCACATGACACCACCACCACCACCACTAACACCACCACCTCCCTCCTCCTCACTCAGCACGCCAACCGACACGGTCTCTCGA
>OX030970.1:3889604-3897104 GCA_943735955.1 Piscicola geometra | reverse complement strand
TGCATGTTTCACGCCATCAACTTCATCAGCTGCAAATGGGTTTAATAACATCAAGAATATCCTTTATATTTATTATTATTATACTATACTATAAAAAATTATCATGATATTATTATTGTCATTTTGATGAATTGAGGAGTTGCTTGCGATGGCGAACTGATGAGAGATTGATGGCTTTGAGGTGTTTGTTGAATCGTGAGAAAAAATTATAAAGGTGAATAATAAACCAATAAATATATATTATGTATATATATAAATGATAATTGAAAATATAAATAGATAATTAAAAGGATAAATAGATAATTGAAAGGATAAATAGATAATTGAAAGGATAAATAGATAATTGAAAGGATAAATAGATAATTGAAAGGATAAATAGATAATTGAAAGGATAAATAGATCATTGAAAGGATAAATAGATAATTGAAAGGATAAATAGATAATTGAAAGGATAAATAGATAATTGAAAGGATAAATAGATAATTGAAAGGATAAATAGATAATTGAAAGGATAAATAGATAATTGAAAGGATAAATAGATAATTGAAAGGATAAATAGATAATTGAAAGGATAAATAGATAATTGAAAGGATAAATAGATAATTGAAAGGATAAATAGATAATTGAAAGGATAAATAGATAATTGAACGGATAAATAGATAATTGAAAGGATAAATAGATAATTGAAAGGATAAATAGATCATTGAAAGGATAAATAGATAATTGAAAGGATAAATAGATCATTGAAAGGATAAATAGATAATTGAAAGGATAAATAGATAATTGAACGGATAAATAGATAATTGAAAGGATAAATAGATAATTGAAAGGATAAATAGATAATTGAAAGGATAAATAGATAATTGAAAGGATAAATAGATAATTGAAAGGATAAATAGATAATTGAAAGGATAAATAGATAATTGAAAGGATAAATAGATAATTGAACGGATAAATAGATAATTGAAAGGATAAATAGATAATTGAAAGGATAAATAGATAATCGAAAGGATAAATAGATAATTGAACGGATAAATAGATAATTGAAAGGATAAATAGATAATTGAAAGGATAAATAGATAATTGAAAGGATAAATAGATAATTGAAAGGATAAATAGATAATTGAAAGGATAAATAGATAATTGAAAGGATAAATAGATAATTGAAAGGATAAATAGATAATTGAAAGGATAAATAGATAATTGAAAGGATAAATAGATAATTGAAAGGATAAATAGATAATTGAACGGATAAATAGATAATTGAAAGGATAAATAGATAATTGAAAGGATAAATAGATAATTGAAAGGATAAATAGATAATTGAAAGGATAAATAGATAATTGAAAGGATAAATAGATAATTGAAAGGATAAATAGATAATTGAAAGGATAAATAGATAATTGAAAGGATAAATAGATAATTGGAAATATAAATAGATCATTGAAAGGATAAATAGATCATCGAAAGGATATATAGATAATTGAAAGGATAAATAGATAATTGAAAGGATAAATAGATAATTGAAAGGATAAATAGATAATTGAAAGGATAAATAGATAATTGAAAGGATAAATAGATAATTGAAAGGATAAATAGATAATTGAAAGGATAAATAGATAATTGAAAGGATAAATAGATAATTGAAAGGATAAATAGATAATTGAAAGGATAAATAGATAATTGAAAGGATAAATAGATAATTGAAAGGATAAATAGATAATTGAAAGGATAAATAGATAATTGAAAGGATAAATAGATAATTGAAAGGATAAATAGATAATTGAAAGGATAAATAGATAATTGAAAGGATAAATAGATAATTGAAAGGATAAATAGATAATTGAAAGGATAAATAGATAATTGAACAAGTGGTTGAGCGCTAGAACCTGAGGCCTCAGGGGTTCTGGGTCCTTTGAAGGGCTTCTTGCCCCCCTCCAGCCATTCCCCCCTCCACCTCCCTAACTCCCCCTCCTCCTCCTCCTCCTCATCATCATCATCATCATCGCTTCGCAATCTTCTCTCACTCAGAATTTTTCTGTCATTTTCAATCTTCTTCCTTCCATCCGAGTTCCTTCCATTCACTCTTTTCTTACCATCCCTCCTTCCTTCCTCTTCTCCTTCTCCTCCTCCTCCTCCTCCTCTCCTGCTCTTGTCCGAATCTTCTTTTCGTCTTTCGATCTTTTTCTAGAGGAGCATAAATGGTAGCTTATAATAATAATAATAATAGAAATAATAATATAATTAGAAATAATAATAAAATTAGAAATATTATTATTATTGTTCATATTTTTTGAAACTATTATATCAATAATTAATGTAAATAATGATGAAAGGTAAATGCCAGAAATGGATGAAATGTCAGGAAAGGATCCATCAGTTTACTAATTTGAGACCCATTCAGAGCACAACAACTCCACAAACCACCAAAACTCAACCCCCCTTCCCCCTCTCCTATCCTCAAAAGCCACCCTTCCCCCTTCTATAAAAAGCACCCCCTACCCCCTTAAAAACCACCCCTCTCTCCACTTTTAAGCCCCTCTTACTTGAAAACTACCCCCCCTTAAAAAGCACCCCTCTCTCCACTTTTAGGCCCCTCTTTCTTAAAAACCACCCCTCTCTCCACCTTTCTTAAAAACATACCCCCCATGAAAACTCCCCCCCCCCCCCCACCTTGAAAGAGGGCAGCGAACTCAGCCAGCCTGAGCCCTTCATCCCCAGCACACCCCCCCTCCTATCCAGAATACAACCAAGTGGGTCCAGATTAGCGAGGGTGACGGGTGGGAGGAGGGGGTGGTTGGGTGGGAAGGTGGTAGCGGTAGCGGTGGAGTCATGGTGTGGTCTGTCAATGGACAAACTTGAAGAGTTCTGATTGGTTGGTTCGTTTGGTGGTTTGGTCATGATAATGATATAATTATTATTATTATTGTTATTGTGCTTTGATCATGCATTGGTGACTGCAAACGGCTGGAGCGTCACAACCACAACACATACAATTGACGCGGCCACACCCTGACTTACTACAATTAACCAGCCACCATTACCACCACCACAATAACTGCACCAATCCCAACAGACACAAACAATCACACCATCCACAACCACCACCAACCACATTCTCCTCACTCACGCCACTCCACAATCTCCCCCCAACCACCACCAACCACCCCCCAACCACCCCCAACCACCCCCAACCACCACCAACCACCCCCCAACCACCACCAACCACCACCAACCAAACCACCACCCCCCCCCCACCACCACCAACCACCCCTAACCACCCCCCAACCACCACCAACCACCACCAACCAAACCACCACCCACCAACCCCCACCAACCACCATCATCCACCCCCAACCACCACCAACCACATTCTCCTCACTCACGCCACTCCACCATCTCTCCCCAACCACCACCAACCACCCCCAACAAAACCACCACCCCTCCCCCCACCACCACCAACCACATTCTCCTCACTCACGCCACTCCACCATCTCCCCCCAACCACCACCAACCACCACCAACCACCACCAACCACCCCCAACCACCACCAACCCCCCCCCCACCACCACTAACCACCAACCACCCCCAACCACCACCAACCACCCCCAACCACCACCAACCACCACCAACTACCACCAACCACCCCCAACCACCCCCAACCACCACCAACCACCACCAACCACCCCCAACCACCACCAACCACCCCCAACCACCACCAACCACCACCAACCACCCCCAACCAAACCACCACCCCCTCCCCACACCACCACCAACCACATTCTCCTCACTCACGCCACTCCACCATCTCTCGTAAATGGGGAAGGCATGCGTCTCCACCAGCCTCTTCTTTAAGTCCTTGCGTAATACCTGTGGTGGTGATGATGATGATGGCGGTGGTGATGATGATGGTGGTGGTGGTGGTGATGATGGTGGTGATGATAATGATGGTAGTGAGGATGATGGTGATGGTGAAAATGATGATGATGGTGGTGGTGTTGATGATGATGATGATGTGAGGATGATGATTAGTGGTGGTGATGATGAGGATGATTGATAGTGGAGATGATTATGATGATGAGGGTGGGAGAGTGATGGTAGTGATGATAATGATGGTGGAAGGGTGGTGGTGGAAAAAATAATGGTGGTGGTGATAATAATAATAATAATAATAATGACGAGCATTATTATAGTGGCGTATAACCCGAACGGGCTTCTAGGCCACTTAGGCTGCATATTTCCATTTGCGCTACTAGGGCATTGGTTGCACTTGAACCTAGGACCTTTCATTATTGGTCAAGCCGAAGGTCGTTGCCGACACAGCTACCCGTTCACCAAAATGATGATGATGAGGGTGGGAGAGTGATGGTGGTGGTGAAGATGATGATGATGGTGACGATGATGATGATGGTGACGATGATGATGATGGTGACAATGATGATGGTGGTAGTGATGATGATATGACCTCTTTAATTTGGATAGACAACTCCTTAGTGACTTGCTGATACATCTCCTCAATGTCCTGCTTTGTGTCTTCCTTTGTATCTTTCTTTTTATGTTCCAATGTCTCTCTCTTTGTATGTTCCTTCGTGTCTCTAATTGTATGTTCCTTTGCACAACTAATTGTATGTTCTTTCATATCTTTCTTTGTATGTGTCGTGAGGTGTGGTGGTGGTGGTTCGGTGTTTTTGAGGGTGTTTATGTGAACGAGGCTAGGTGGGGGGTTGTTTTGGAAAAAGGAGTAGGGATTGGGTGGAGTTGGGGTGGATGAGATGGTGGGGGTGATGGATGGTTCGGGGGGTAGTGGGGGAAGAGAGGGATGGTGGGAGTAGGTGGGTGTGTAGGGGGAGAGGAGTGGTGTGTTGGCTTGAGAAGTGAGTGGCGAAAATAGTTTTCTGGTGGGATTGAGAGTGGTGGTGGTGGATGGAGTGGTGGTGCTTTGAGGGCTTGAGAAGGGTGATTCGAGGTGGTGAGGGGGTGGTGGTGGTTCGAAGGGGGATGGCGAGGAATTAGGGGGGAGTGGGATCGAGAGGGGCACACCCAGCATGGCTTGGATCCTTGAATCTAAACTCTCATGTGACTCCTCATGCAGAACGGTGGTGCTAGTAATAGTACTAGTGGTGGTGCTAGTAGTAGTATCAGTGGTGGTGCTAGTAGTAGTATCAGTGGTGGTGCTAGTAGTAGTAAAGGGGGATGGCTTGTGTTGGATGGAAGAGAGGATAGGAAGTGATGCTGATGATGATGATTCGTGTGGCGCTTCATCGCTTGGGGCTTTACCAGGCAAAGAAGTGCTTTTGATGACACCACCACCACCACCACCACCACCCCCACCACCACCACCACCACCCCCTCCACTATTTCTGAATCTTTCGGAGTCTCTCAAAGATGGCGATTTTCTCCCAAACCACTCCCCCTTCCTGCCCTCCCCTCTCCTCTCATCACGTGACCTCTGCTCCTGATGATGATGAAGATCTCGACTGTCTGCCTGCTTGTCTCTGTGCTCATCCCCGTGCCTCCTTCTGTCACTCTTGCTAGTCCACTCTCTTTCTTTGCTATCTCTATACCCTCTCCTCTCACTCCTTTTCTCCTTCTCTTCACTCCCTCTCTCGTTCCTTTCACTCCATCTACTATTTTTGCCTCCTCCATCCCATCTACTCCTACCATACCGACCCCTTCCACCCCACCTATCACTACCACCCTCTTTCCCACCATACCTCCTCCTCCCCCCCTCCTCATCCACACCCCTATTTCTCCCCCTATAACTCACCCCACCCTTCTCATTTAAATGACGTCTATACCTACTACCCGATGAGCTACTACTACTGCTACTATTTGTATCACTACTAGCACTACCCCTTCTACTACTACTACCACCACTACCCCCCACCCTAACCCTCGCACCCTCCCCCTCTTTTCTATCATTATGGGTTGAGTTGTGTGACGTATCATTGTTGTTGTTGTTGTGATGGTGATGCCTGGAGTTTTTGTAGTTGCTATAACCATGATGGCGATGATTATGATCCCTATTATCATTATTATTATCATTATTATTATCATTATTATTATTATTATTATAATTATTATTATTGACGGATGAGTCATTAGAGCCTTTCCTTCTGCAGGCGACCAATGAGGCGTCAGTCAATGGTGCTTGCTGATTGGTCGATGGGTTCAGAGGGGGCGGAGTTTTGGTGTGGCCGGTGTGGTGGAGAGAGGTGGAGTGTTGTAGACGGACCTATGGTAGTGAGAGAAAAAGGAAAGGATGGTGGTTGTGGTAATGATGGTGGAATGGTGGTTGTGGTAGTAATGGTGGAATGGTGGTTGTGGTAGTGATGGTGGAATGGTGGTTGTGGTAGTGATGTTGGAATGGTGGTTGTGGTAGTGATGGTGGAATGGTGGTTGTGGTAGTGATGGTGGAATGGTGGTTGTGGTAGTGATGGTGGAATGGTAGTGGGGAAAGGAATGTGGGAGAGGTAGTGGTGGTAGTGATGATGGTGAAGGTGGTGGTAGTAGTGATGTTGGAATGACAGTGGTGGTAGTGATGATGGGTAGAATAAGTTATAGATAAAATATGACTGTAATACGAACGAATTGTAATTTTGATTACATTTAACCCTTAAGGTAAATGATATATTAGATACAACTGCATTGATTACTAATAATAAACATTACAAACATTAGTTGGGCTCGAAAAAGCTGCAACTACGCCACTCCCAGCCCCTACACCAAGCCCACCATTGCTGAAAATATTGTTGCTTTTGGTTGTTGTGGTTGAGAGGGGGGTGCTTCTATTGATAGAAAAGGGAGTGAAAAGGGTGCTCCTGGTAGTAGTAGTGGTGGTGGAGGAGGGGGTAGTGATGGCAGAGGGGGTAGTGGAGGGTTGTTTGATTGAGTGGTTAATATCCCTGGGCAGTTGGGAGGTGGGCAGGGGTGGGTGGAAGCCGGAGCGTTGGGGGTCGGTGAGGCATTCCCTGTAGAGACGGTCCCGTTCTACGCCTGCGACATTGGTGGTGGTAGTGGTGGTGATAGTAATGGTGGTAGTGGTGGTGGTAGTAATGGTGGTGGTGATAGTGATGGTGGTAGTGATGGTGGTGGTGATAGTGATGGTGGTAGTGATGGTGTGGGTAGTGGTGGTGATAGTGATGGTGGTAGTGATGGTGGTATTAGTGGTGGTGGTGGTGATAGTGATGGTGATAGTAATGGTGGTGGTGATAGTGATGGTGATAGTAATGGTGGTGGTGATAGTGATGGTGGTGATAGTGATGTTGGTAGTGGTGGGTTGAAGTAATTTAAGCACAATGCCTCTGCCCCCTTCCACCTCTCCTTCATCAATCCCCCACCCACTCACCCACCACCCTTCCTTTTATTATCAACTACACCCCATTCACGCCCCTAACCCCCATGCCCCACGAACTTACTCCAAGCCCCCCACCCACAAAACCCAAAACACCCCACCCAGCACCATCCCACCTCACCACCCAAACCACATCACCTCAACCA
>OX030970.1:3807104-3887104 GCA_943735955.1 Piscicola geometra | reverse complement strand
CGCCTTCGCATCACCCCTTGCTGTAGAGTTATTCACTAGGGTGGGTTGAGTTAGAAGAGGAATGGGTAGATGGGTGAAAGTAGGTGGGTGGAGAAGGATGGATGGTGTGATAGATGAGTAGTTGGGGATTGCACTATGTCTTTTTATATTTCACCCGCCACTTAATAATCATGTATCTAAATACTTATCTAAATATAATCTACATTTTAGATGTATATGGCATGAAATAGTGAACTGATATGTTGTCTGAAAGAGTTTTAACTTAAAACTTTTAAGTGGTATGATGTGAGCTTTGAAAACTTGTAAGCGATGATATTGAAATTAAATATTTTAATTTAAAAAAATTAAAAGGAAGAAAATACCGTAATCTTGGAAGGAGTAGGCAGACTTTTGGTTGAGTTTGTTCATTTTATATGATTATTATTTTTCAAATAATTATCCATACTTCATAATCCCTTAATTTGACTTCTTGAGGCATGAAAGTATAATTTTTTAGCAGATAGATTTATTTCGATAGATTTCGCATTTACAAGCCATGGAGTTTACGGAAAAGAATTTAATAAAATTATAGTTTGAATTATTTAAATGTTTTGAACTAACTTAGCGATAGTAATCGCTGAAATATTTAGACATTTTAACTTTCACAAAAGTAGATAAATCGAAGATTCGTTTTCAAGATAAATATCAACAAACCTATCCACCATTTATTATCAAATCATATTTGTAGTCTTTCAGATAATATTTAATCATCCCAAAAGTAAAGCTCTACACAATCTTGCAAACCTAATGTTTCAACTTACTTATGTCATCCAATAAATCACTTTTTTTACTCTTTTTGGGAGTTTCTGCATAAAAAATATTATCATTGAGTATTTATAGATTTTTGAAAAAGTGTCATATTTACTAATAAATACAAATAACTTATTTGAAACATTTAAATAAAATATTTTAAATCTTGAAAAACCTCACCTGGATTATATTTCTCAGCCGTTCTTTTTCGGATCTTTTCCACATCATTATCATCACCGACAGCAGACGCCTCTCCACTCTTGCAGTATTGTAGGTTTAAGCGTCTGCCATACAAAGCGGTGTTGTGGCACAGCTGGTTGAAAGCCCTCTGCAGTTTCGTGTGGCGGAGAGAGGGTTATAGTGCTGATACATAATTTGAGATTTTATTAATTTGAAAGATGATTTAAAGTTTTTAAATAATTGCGACTAAAAATATTTAATAATCTACCCACCCATTAACAACACATTCACTTATCTGTCACACACCCATCCATTGAAATCTCCACAAGCCTAACCGCCACCCACCAACCCTCACACCCCATCTCTCCACAAACCCTCACAACACCCCACCCCCACCAACCCTCACAACACCCACCCCCACCAACCCTCACAACACCCACCCCCACCAACCCTCACAACACCCACCCCCCACCAACCCTCACATCACCCATCCCCCACCAACCCTCACAACACCCCCCCCCCACCAACCTTAGAACAAGTCTTATTAACGAACTGAACAAAGGCGAAACCCCTGTGAGCTGCCGTACCTAATAATAAGAATAATAATAATTATTATTATCATTATTATTATTACTTATAATAATGTTATTTTATTAGTATATTGGTGAACTAAAAATATTTTATGAATTTTTTTAAAATTACTACTACTACTACTACTACTACTACTACTACTACTACTACTACTACTACTACTACTACTACTACTACTACTACTACTACTACTACTACTACTACTACTACTACTACTCCTAATCTAATAATAATAATTATTATTATTCTTATTTTAAATATAAATAAATTAATAATTAAAAAAAGACAAAGATGTAAAAAAAAGTATTATAGAAAAAAATATTAAAATAATAATAATTAAATAAATATTAAAATAATAATAAATGAATAAAATTAAAATAATAATTAATCAATAAAATTAAAATAATAGGAAAAAAAGGATAATAGAATCGGCATGATAGTAGTGTGGGACGGCATGAAGGGAGAGTGACCTGTGTTGTTGTTGTTGCTCTTCTTGGGCAGTCGCAGTGCCTTGACGCCTGGAAAGATGCTGTGAGGAAGGGTGGAAGGGGAGATAAAGAAGGGTGTGAGAGAGTGAGAGAAAGGGGTGGGTGGGAAGAAAGAGAATGGAGGAAAAAAACGAGAAGGGGAGGAGGATGAGGGTGGTAGAGAAAGAAGAAAATGAGAGAATAAATATATTTAAATTGAGAAGGTAAAATTGAGTCAACAAATCCATGAATCGATTCTTCCAACCAAGCATTCACTCACCACCTCATCTGCCTACCCACCCATCTACTCATCTACCCATCCATCCTTCCCTTCATCCACTCATCTACTTTTCCATCAATATCTTCACCCACTCATTTTCCCAATCCCCCATCTATCCACAAATCCATTCACCCTTATATCCCTCCTACCCCCCTCTACCCAAACATCCATTCACCCTAACCCCATCACCCAATATCCCTCCTACCCCCCTCTACCCAAACATCCATTCACCCTAACCCCATCACCCAATATCCCTCCTACCCCCCTCTACCCAAACATCCATTCACCCTAACCCCACCACCCAATATCCCTCCTACCCCCCTCTACCCAAACATCCATTCACCCTAACCCCATCACCCAATATCCCTCCTACCACTATCTACCCAAACATCCATTCACCCTAACCCCATCACCCAATATCCCTCTTACCCCCACCCACTCACCCACAAATCCATTCACTCCATCACCCCCCCCCCCACCTAAGTAATTGTTTGAGGTCCTTTTCGGATGCTTCAAATGGGACGTTCCTGATGATGATCTTGGGGGTCACTCCTTTACCGCCCTTCTTCTTCTTATCCCTGCGCATGATGGATGGAAGAAGAGACAGATGGATGAAACATGAATGAAAACTTGAGTGAAGGACAATATTAATAGAAAGTACCGTAGAACACCCGATGTTTCACAGAACCCTTAATTTTCGTACACCTTCATTTTTCGACAAAATACTTGTTTTTTGGACCCTTACTTCGTACATAGATATGACAAACTAGAATGTCTATGGTGGTGAACATGGCGGAAAATAGCAAATCTCGTATTTCAATAATACAGTCATATTATTTTTGAATTTTGTAAAAACGACAAATATAATTTTTTAAAAGTAAAAAGATATCTTTAAATTATATTTTGGTAGCATTTATAGCAAAATAGCGAAAAATTTTATCGATTTAGTGTTTTTGGTAATTAGGTGAAAAAACTTCTAACTTCAAACGTTTGAAAAACAATGATTTAAAAGTGTAAAAATATATTGGAATTTTCCGGTAACCAGAAAAATTCCAACAACCTATCAACCCATCAAATCATTAGCCTATTAACTCATTAGCCTATTAACCTACTAAAAATTAACCCATCAATCCATCAACTCATTAACTCATTAATCCTTCGACCCGTTAATCCATCAACCCATCAATCTATTAACTTATTAACCCATCAATCCGTTAACATACCCATCCACCGACCCATTAACCCATTAATCCATCAACCCATTAACCCACTCACTAACCCACAACACCAAACCACACTACACCAAACCACACTACATCAAACCACACTACACCAAACCACACTACATCAAACCACACTACACCAAACCACACTACACCAAACCACATTACACCAAACCACACTACACCAAACCACACTACACCAAACCACACAACACCAAACCACACTACACCAAACCACACTAAAACAAACCACACTACACCAAACCACACTACACCAAACCAGACTAAACCAAACCACACTACACCAAACCACAAGCACTTTTTCATCTTATTTTCCAGCTTCCTGGCCACTTCAGCGGCAGAATTCTTCACGAGTCGGTCGGAGATTTTGAGTTCAACGGTGCTGCCCATGAAATCTCCCATCTGTCTCGCTCGCACGAATGCCTCTGCCTGTCCCGCCGTGCCCCACTCGATGAAGCCCGATGCTTTTGTGGAGGTCGTGGTGTGAAAGTGTGGTAGTGGGAAGGTGTGAGAGTGTTGGTAGTGGTGATTGTAGTGAGGTGTGGTTGTGATGGTTTTGGTGTGGGAGGGTATGAATGGGAAAAGGTTGTGGTTGTAGTAGTGGCGGTGGTTGTAGTGGAAGAGTGGGAGCATTGTACCTTTAAAATCAAAAAGAATAAAATACAATTGCATATAAAAGCATTAGAAAACAAAAAACAAAACGCTTACCACCACCGCTAGCCACACTCTTGATTAAGTTGACGCTAACTATGCTGCCATACTCCTTGAACTCCTGTGTGGTTCAGTACTACTACTACTACTACTACTACTACTGCTGCTACTACTACTACTACTACTACTACTACTACTACTAATACTACTACTTCTACTACTACTACTACTACTACTACTACTACTACTACTACTACTACTACTACTACTACTACTACTACTAATACTACTACTACTACTACCACTACTACTACTACTACTGCTGCTACTACTACAACTACTACTACTACTACTTCTACTAATACTATTGCTACTACTACTACTACAACTACTACTACTACTACTACTACTACTACTACTACTACTACTACTACTACTACTTCTACTACTACTCTTACCACTACTACTACTACTACTACTACTACTACTACTACTACTACTACTACTACTACTACTACTACTTCTTCTACTACTACTAACACTACTACTACTACTACCACTTCTACTACTACTACTAGTACTACTACTACTACTACTACTACTACTACTACTACTACTACTACTACTACTACTACTACTACTACTACTACTACTACTACTACTACTACTACTACTACTACTACTACTACTACTTCTACTACTACTCTTACCACTACTACTACTACTACTACTACTACTACTACTACTACTACTACTACTACTACTACTACTACTTCTTTTACTACTACTAACACTACTACTACTACTACCACTTCTACTACTACTACTAGTACTACTACTACTACTACTACTACTACTACTACTACTACTACTACTACTACTACTACTAGCACCTTTCGGATATCTTCTTCAGTTACTTCTGCAGGCATATTTCTCACATACACACTCCTTCTAGCTTCGGTCATATTCACTTCAGCATCATCATCATCTTCCTCGTCATCATTATCACCATCTTCATCCTCTTCTTCTTCGTCTTCTTCCTCATCTTCATCATTATCATCATCATCTTCCTTTTTCTTGTCTTCTGAAGTGAACTCCTACAAAAACATTGATAAAAAATATTTATATATTAAAAAAATAATAAATTACTATTATTTTTACTACTTCTAAAATAATTAGCATTCTTTTTATTATTATTAGTAAGACTAAAAATAATATTATGAATACATTTATTAATTAATTCATCACAACTATTTTATTATTATTATTACAAATTTATTAAACTTTTGTACGTAAATTTTTTTTTAACCAACCAAAGAATCTTTATTTGTATCTTTATTATTTTTATTTTTATTCTTATTCTTATTATTCTCATCTGGTTTGAAAATGTCCATGGGAGCTTTTTCTAGATACAGCGGCAAGTGCTTGAACTGCGATGGAGATGATAATGATTGTTTAAACATCATTATCATCATGCTTATTACTATTATCAACCCCAATAACACCAACAAAATTATCAACATCAAAACCACAAACAACACCAACAACACCCTCAAAAACAACTTGAATTAATTAAAAAACGCTATATAAAGATAATTAATTGATTGATGATTAATTGATTGATGATTAATTGATTGATGATTAATTGATTGATGATTAATTGATTGATGATTAATTGATTGATGATTAATTGATTGATGATTAATTGATTGATGATTAATTGATTGATGATTAATTGATTGATGATTAATTGATTGATGATTAATTGATTGATGATTAATTGATTGATGATTAATTGATTGATGATTAATTGATTGATGATTAATTGATTGATGATTAATTGATTGATGATTAATTGATTGATGATTAATTGATTGATGATTAATTGATTGATGATTAATTGATTGATGATTAATTGATTGATGATTAATTGATTGATGATTAATTGATTGATGATTAATTGATTGATGATTAATTGATTGATGATTAATTGATTGATGATTAATTGATTGATGAGAAGACCAACCCTCGTGTAAGCTAGAGTCTTGAAGGCATTGGCAGCGTCAATCGGGTTAGAAAATTCCACAATGGCCGTCAGACCACTGGGTGGTAGTAGAATCCGCTTCACTGATTGGCTGAACTTCTCAAAGACCTTCTCTAATTGGTCGACGCTCGTGTGGGCGGGAAGATGCTTGGCCAATAGAACTGTCGTGCTTCTTGGAGCTGAGGCCTGATTGGTGGAGAAGGATTGTAACGAACCTTCCATGTCATCATTTGTAATCCTCTGTCCCCTCTTGAACGACTTCACTGATGCCAACTCATTTGCACGTAAACCCCTCACTCATCACACCTCCCCTCCACACACCCTTCCACCTACCCTTCCACCATCATCACATCTTATCTTTCCTCACCATCTCTCACTCATCACACTTCCCCTTCCCCTTCCCAAACCAATCCTCCTCCCCACACTCCCCCTTCTCCCACGCATCTCACCATATCACATCCCACCCTCTTCCCTCCTTCCCACCACACACCCCACCCTCTTCCCTCCTCCCCCAACCGCCATTTCCCCACCCTCTTTCCCTCACCTCCCCCCACCACCCTCTTCCCTCCTCCCCCCACCACACACCCCACCCTCTTTCCCCCACCTCCCCCTCTCCCACCCCACACCTGACTGAAGCAATCCAGGGCCACTCCATGCGACAACAAGAACTGCCTGGTTTCGTTGACTATACGAGTTTGCTCCAAGGCCAAATGAGCGGCAACACTGATGTCGCTATCCTGAGAGAGGGGTGGAGAGGGTGGGTGGAGGAGGTGTTAGTATTGTGAGGGAGTGTTGGAGTGGGTGGGTGGGTGGAGATGTTAGTATCCTGAGGGAGTGGTGGAGTGGGTGGGTGAAGGAGATGTTAGTATCGTGAGGGAGTGTTGGAGTGGGTGGGTGGGTGGAGATGTTAGTATCCTGAGGGAGTGGTGGAGTGGGTGGGTGAAGGAGATGTTAGTATCGTGAGGGAGGGGTGGAGTGGGTGGGTGAAGGAGATGTTAGTATTGTGAGGGAGGGGTGGAGTGGGTGGGTGAAGGAGATGTTAGTATTGTGAGGGAGTGTTGGAGTGGGTGGGTGAAGGAGATGTTAGTATTGTGAGGGAGGGGTGGAGTGGGTGGGTGAAGGAGATGTTAGTATTGTGAGGGAGGGGTGGAGTGGGTGGGTGAAGGAGATGTTAGTATCGTGAGAGAGTGTTGGAGTGGGTGGGTGAAGGAGATGTTAGTATCGTGAGGGAGGGGTGGAGTGGGTGGGTGAAGGAGATGTTAGTATCCTGAGAGAGTGGTGGAGTGGGTGGGTGGAGGAGATGTTAGTATCCTGAGAGAGTGGTGGAGTGGGTGGGTGAAGGAGATGTTAGTATCCTGAGAGAGTGGTGGAGTGGGTGGGTGGAGGAGATGTTAGTATCCTGAGAGAGTGGTGGAGTGGGTGGGTGGAGGAGGTGTTAGTATTGTGAGGGAGGGGTGGAGTGGGTGTGTGGAGGAGGTGTTAGTATTGTGAGGGAGGGGTGGAGTGGGTGGGTGAAGGAGATGTTAGTATCCTGAGAGAGTGGTGGAGTGGGTGTGTGGAGGAGGTGTTAGTATTGTGAGGGAGGGGTGGAGTGGGTGGGTGAAGGAGATGTTAGTATTGTGAGGGAGGGGTGGAGTGGGTGGGTGGAGGAGATGTTAGTATCCTGAGAGAGTGGTGGAGTGGGTGTGTGGAGGAGGTGTTAGTATTGTGAGGGAGGGGTGGAGTGGGTGGGTGAAGGAGATGTTAGTATCGTGAGAGAGGGGTAGAGTGGGTGGGTGAAGGAGGTGTTAGTATCGTGAGGGAGGGGTGGAGTGGGTGGGTGGAAGAGATGTTAGTATTGTGAGGGAGGGGTGAAGTGGGTGGGTGGAGGAGTTGTTAGTATCCTGAGAGAGTGGTGGAGTGGGTGGGTGAAGGAGGTGTTAGTATCGTGAGAGAGGGGTGGAGTGGGTGGGTGAAGGAGGTGTTAGTATCCTGAGAGAGGGGTGGAGTGGGTGGGTGAAGGAGGTGTTAGTATCGTGAGAGAGTGGTGGAGTGGGTGGGTGAAGGAGGTGTTAGTATCGTGAGAGAGGGGTGGAGTGGGTGGGTGAAGAAGATGTTAGTATCGTGAGGAAGGGGTAGAGTGGGTGGGTGGATGAAGGAATGATGAATGGACATTGGATAGAGTGTCTTTGGTGTGGTCTTGTCATTGTTCTCAAAGTTCCTTTTTTTACATTTGATTTTGTCTCTCTTTTCCGGGTTCAATTCATCCATTCACCCCCCCCCCCTTTATTTCACCTTCCACTTCTTGGTTTGATCCACTCCCCTCCGTATTTAATTCACTCATTCCACCTACCAAGTTTAGCTCCACCTCCTCCTCCCGATTTTAATCACCCCCCCCCCCCCAGATTTAACTTACCCCCCTCCCCATACCTACCCCACCCCACCTCACCTGCATGAGCAGCTCATGTTTGGACACATCGTTGTCCCTGGCAACCACCTCTGCCACCGCATCACCACCCACAAATAGGCTGTTCCAACTCTTTACACTGGCGTGGATGGATGGATGGATGGATGGTTGGATGGATGGTAGGATGGATGATTGGATGGATGGTTGGATGGGTTGATATATGGATGTGTGGATGGATGGACTGATGGATGGGTAAATAGATGAATGAATGGATGGATAGATCAATGGATGGATCGATAAATATATGGATGGAAGCATGGATGAATGGATAAACAAAATACAATCTTCTCTGAAACTGCGTCTAACTTGGAAGCAGACATCTTCTTCAGAATCTCTTTCTTCTTATTGAAAGGCAAATTCTCTGTCGTGAAAATGGAACAAGTAATTCTTAAATGAAAATAAGTGATAATTAAATAATTAAAATCATTTTTAAATAATAAAAAAACATGGCAAGGTTCGTGTTGGAGCAAAAATTATTTGAGGCGAAAAGACCAGTGTATAGTGCGCAGTTATTATTTTGGAAAAATCTCCATCAGCTTCTATATGAATGCAAAAGCAAAAGAGGACTATGAAAAAAGTTTGATTAAATTTTTCAGTTAATCGACCAAGTTGTTATTAATTTATTCTTCGATTTTATGACAAATTCTTTTTTTAGAATTACTCGCGTTTAAATATAAATTTGCAAAATTAGAGACATTTAAAGACATTCAAAACATCTGTTTTTTACATAATAGCTTAGAAAATGACGGTATAAGGGATAAACAGACGTACATAGACAGTACAACAGTTCATAGACAGTACAACAGTTCATAGAAAGTACAACAGTTCATAGACAGTACAACAGTGCATGGACAGTACAACAGTGCATAGACAGTACAGCAGTGCATAGACAGTACAGCAGTGCATAGACAGTACAGCAGTGCATAGACAGTACAGCAGTGCATAGAGAGTGCAACAACGAACCAATATCTTCCAGGGAATCTTCCCTCCTTGCCTTCCCTCCCACTATGTGCAGCATCCTACCCTGTGGTGGTGGTTGGTGTTGTGGTTTTGGTGGTGGTTGGTGTTGTTGTGTGTTGTTTTGTGGTGGTGGTTGGTGTTGTGGTTTTGGTGGTGGTTGGTGTTGTTGTGTGTTGTTTTGGGGTGGTGGTTGGTGTTGTGGTTTTGGTGGTGGTTGGTGTTGTTGTGTGTTGTTGGATGATGTTGTGTGACGGTGTATTGTTGTTACAAACATGGGCTTCGAAGTGTATCATCCACCTCCCACACATCACGCACCCATCATCTTCCCACATCACCCAACTTCCACATTACCCCCTTTCATACCATCCACCTCCCTTCTCACTACCCCCTCCCAAACCACACGCTATCTCTTTCCACACTACACACTATCTCTTTCCACACTACACACTATCTCTTTCCCCACTACAGCTCCTTTTTCACAACACCATACCATCCTCACTCACTGCAAAACACTGCCTCCTTCCCCACCACAGTACAACCTCCCCTCCCTTCAACACCACTCCAGCCCCATTGCCACACCACCCAATCCATCATCTCATTACAACCACCCCCCTTCCAGCCACCCCCTTTTACAGCCACCCCTCTTCCAGCCACCCCCTTTTACAGCCACCCCTCTTCCAGCCACCCCCTTTTCCAACCATCCTTCTTCCAACCACCCCCCTTTACAACCACCCCTCTTCCAACTACCCCCTTTTACAACCACCCTCCTTCCAACCACCCCCTTCCAACCACCCCACCCACCTGGAAGACAGTGCCATCCAATTCATCATAGGCCTTCAATGCATTCTCTGGCAGCACATAATTCACCAAACAAAATCCTTTCGACTTGTTGTTGTTATGCTTGTCTATCTGTAGTTGTACCTCCAACTGTCCTGTTGTGTGTGTGTGTGTGTATGTGTGTGTGTGTTTGTGTGTATGTGTATGTGTTTGTGTGTGTGTGTTTGTGTATGTGTGTGTGTGTGTTTGTGTGTGCGTGTGTATGTGTATGTGTGTGTTTGTGTGTGTGTGTGTGCGTGTGTGTGTATGTGTGTGTGTGTGCGTGACCAACCAAAGGGTGTGAAGTGCTCCTCAATCTCTTGTGGTGTGGTGCAGTAGGGTAGGTTCTTTATGAATAGTCTGCCAGTCTGATAAAGACATGATGATGATGGTTGTGGTGGTGATGATGATGATGAGGATAATGATGCTGATAGATGGGTGGATTTGAGAATAATTTTGAACGAATGGATTAATGATTTTGGATGAACGAAAGGATGAATTAATAGATAGATAAGTTTTTGTTAGATCTCAGCGATTATTATGATTATAATAATTTTTCAAATAATTTATAAAATTATTTTCCAATTTTATATTTAAATTATTTAAATCCTTTAAGTTAAATAACTCACTTCAGCAATCAATTCTCTCTCCTTGGACTTATCCTGAAATAAATGATGACTTTAATGGAAAAACACTAATTAAATAATTAATTAATCATTATAATTGAGTATTTAAATTGAATTCTCATACCCCTCCCTATCATGGGCGGCAATCCTGGCCCCCCCCCCCCCACTTTTTTCAATAGAAATGTTTTAGACTCTTGCTTTGAAGCGAACATAGTCGTTAAACAAGGCATAAAACAGAATGTTGACATAGTAATACATTGTGAGTATGTGTAGTTATCGTTATAGCTGTCTAAAGCAAAATTATTCTTTGCTTACTTAAATATTCGTTTCAAAACAGAAGTTTAAAATGTTGCTTTAAGACCCCCCAGGATCGTCCATGCTGGTTAAGAATCGCCAAGATTTGCAGCAGATCGCCGCCCCTGCTGCCTATTAGAATAGAAATAATTAAAAATCGTAATTGCTGATCATCACCTCGGGCTTCGAAGTTTTATCATCGGTTTTATTATCCTCTTTAGCATCATCATCATCATCATCATCATCATCATCATCACTGTCTTCATCATCATCATTATTATTATTATTAATACTTTTATTGTTATTATTATTAATGTTGTTGTTATCCAGGGGAACAGTGTGTTTGTGTAGAAATACCTTCTTTATCCCTAAGTGGGTTTCGAAATTATTCATAAAATAATCATAATATTAATAATAATTATAAAAATAATTATAACAATATTATGAAAATAATTATAATAATTATTAAAATAATTATAATAATTATGAAAATAATTATAATAATTATGAAAATAATTATAATAATTATGAAAATAATTATAATAATTATAAAAATAATTATAGTAATTATGAAAATAAGTATAATAATTATGAAAATAATTATAATAATTATGAAAATAATTATAATAATTATGAAAATAATTATAATAATTATGAAAATAATTATAATAATTATGAAAATAATTATAATAATTATAAAAATAATTATAATAATTATGAAAATAAGTATAATAATTATGAAAATAAGTATAATAATTATGAAAATAAGTATAATAATTATGAAAATAATTATAATAATTATGAAAATAATTATAATAATTATGAAAATTATGAAAATAATTATAATAATTATGGAACTATTTATAATAATTATGGAAATTATTATGAAACTAATTACAATAATTATAATATTATTAATAAGTATAATAGCAATAATACTAACCAATGTAATGCTTGTTCCTCTTCATAGCTTCGTCCTTTTCTTTCTCACTCTCGAAAAACACCACCACCTTCCCTTGAGGAATATTAATAATAAAAACAATAATAATAATAACTATAATAAAAATAACAATAATGTTAAAGGAATAAAAAAATTAATTAAATTATATATTAAACCTTTTATTTTGGCAGCATTTTGGATGTGGCATGGAATTGGAGAGAAGAACTTTTCAATATCTTCCTGCCAAATTAAAAAAAAAGTTATACAAAATTGAATTTATTTAAATTGAATTAAACTTTACAAAATGAAATTATTTTTTGTAAAAAAAATTTCTTATTAGAAAAATTATTTTGGAAAAAACAACCTTTTTGACTCCTGCAGCCAATCCAGTCACTTTAACAGTCCATTGCGTCTTAATGCAATCAGAATTCTTCGTTTTCTTTTCATTCTTTCTCTTCTTCATATTTTTAATAATATTATTATTATTATCTTTATTATCAACTTTCGATTCTTTGCTTTTCTTGTTAATCTTCGACCAAGGCTCAATTCTCCTCTCCTTCCCATTCTTCTCACTCATGTCACTAGCTATGCTCACCTGGTTATGATGAACATCATCATCATCATCATCTACATTGTTATCATCATCATAAGCATCCTCATCATTATAATCAGCAAGAACGTAAATATCACACTCACCACCATCATCACCACCACCACCATCATCACCACCACCACCATCATCATCACCACCCTACCATCATCACTATCACCACCACCCCCATCATCAGTAAATCATCATCACAACCATCATCATCATCACCCCATCACACCACCATCACCACCACCACCACTATCATCATCATCACCCCCTCACCATCATCACCACCCTCACCATCACCACCACCCTCACCATCACCACCACTACCACCATCATCATAATCATCACCACTACCACCATCATCATCATCAGCACCACCTGTATCTTGGAGGTGTTGATGAAGGAGTGGTTGAAATGCTTGAGGGCGGCAGACGCCATGGCAGCCTCCTTGAAGCCGACGAAGGCGAACTTGCGGAAGACGCCATCTTTGTTGTACTTCAGCGTGCACTCTGTGATCACGCCTGTTCGAGTATGCGTTTATGTGTGTGTGTGTGTGTGTGTATGTGTGTGTGTGTGGGTGGGTGGAGAGAAAGAGGGAGATGTGTGTGTGTGATTGTGTGGGGGGTTTGGTGTGACTGTGTGTGTGTGTGTCTGTGTGTATGCGTGTGTGTGTGTGTATGTGTGTGTGTGTGTATGTGTGTGTGTGTTTTTCCTTGTATGTTTTCAAGTGTGGTATGGTTGGATTGAATATTTCGAGAAGTGAAAAGTAAGAACTGGCATGATTAGATCACACATGTCAAGGCTGGCTAACCTTTTTCACTAAATCGACTTCTCAGCTTCTCTTCAGTTATCTGCCAGAAAACAATTGTAGAATCTTTCTACAAGTTCAATGAGTTTGAAAAAATTATCTTCATAAAAATTTAAAATACCTTATCTGGCAATCCTTTAACAATAATTCTAGACATTTTTTTTTAATAGAACCCAATGGTTATTTAAAAGTTTTCAAATATATTAATGAGCGATAATCATAAAACCCTGTGGCATAGACTTGTAACTTTTAGATCTCAATCCGTTTTTAAACTCTCTTATCATTTGTTTCACGTGTATTTTATTCAAGTTCAGTCATTTATATCCACATAAAAATGAGTAGCGAAGAATCAATGAAATCGGAAAACGAAGATGAAGAATTGGAAGAACAAGAATTGGAAGACCATGAAACTGACGATTCAGACAAGGAGGTGACAATTTAATTTGCTGATAAATGTATTTTCTAAACCTTATTTTAAATAGATAAATTTTAAGTAATTACAAAAAATATATATTTACGTAATAAAATCACCTCAAAGTTGCAAGTAGCCTTCCAGAAGGGCTTGTTGAAAGGCATTGTTGTGGAGAGAGAACAAGTGACCACTGTCTACGCCAACAACAAGGTTGTTATCAATTCAACAATTTCATTTTTTAACTTTTATACTCACTGATTTCTAGCCTCATATATTAATATAAAGGAAGAGACTATTCCTAGACCCGATTTTACATAAGTAAAATATATAAAAAATTGTAAAATATTTATGTGTTTAAAATTATAATTTTTTTACCAAAGATTAAGGTAGATTTAATTTATTTCGTAGTTTCAACCATAACCCTAATCTAGATTTTAAACATAACCCTAATCTAGATTTTAAACATAACCCTAACCTTAACCAAAACCTTCATTAATTAATTATAAAAATTAATTTATTTAAAATATATAAATTATATGAATATATATCACATATTAAAATGATTATTAAACACATCTCTATATAAATCACTTATGTAAAATCAGAATAGACACTTCCTATAATAAAACTATTAATAATATTAAAATATATAACTTGTTAGATTAAAATAACCCAACAATTCTACCCCCCCCCCAACTTAAAAGGTTGGTTTGAAGGAAGCTCTGAAGGGCATGCAACGCCACCTGCCGTGGTACGAAAGCCTGCACGTGAGTGTCGAGCCCCTCGTGATGCCGAGGGTGAGTGAGGCGGGAGGCATTGATCCGGAAGACGACCAGCTCAAGATGGAGAACACATGGTTGGTTGGTATAAACATAGTGAGGATAATGATGAGTTTTGTTCTATTGGTATATATTGTTCTTCTTTTCCTTAAACTATGTATCACTTCTGGCTCACCATCCAACTACACACACACATAAACACACATCCCCACACACAAACACAAGCAAACACACAGCCACAGACAAAAACACCCCCACACAACTAACCACCCACAACCAACCCCACACACCTGACCACTCGCCACCAACCCCACACAACAGACCACCCCCAACCAACTGACCACACAACTAACCACCTCCAACCAACCCCACCCAACTGACCACACACACAGCTACAGACAAACACAGGCTGCAGTCCTGCAGGCGATTCCACTCCTCCACACGAACAACATCCGCACCAAGAGGCCCGACGACTACTTCGCCGAGATGGTCAAGAGTGACGAGCATATGAAGAAGGTGCTTAAGGGGGGGGGGGTGGAGTAAGGGAGGGGGATGGAGGGGGGTAAGAGAGGGGTAGGGGGGGGGTAGAAGGAGGGGATCAGTATTGAGTTGGTGGAGGGGGGAGGGTGGTCAATAGGGAGCGTATGACCCTTAGTCCTATAAGATAGTCATCGTCACCTGTTTTGACTATAAATCATCATCATCATTACTGCACCTATCATCATCATCATCATCATCATCACCAGGTGAAGGAGAACATCCTGACTCTGAAGGCGATGAAGGAGAAGTCGGAACAGGCGAAGAAACAACGAGAAGCCAGAAAGTTCAAGAAGCAGGTATCATCATCATAACCACCTTCACCATCATCATCACCACCAATACCATCGTCAACCTCCATCACCACAACCATCATCATCACCACCACCACTATCATCATCACCACCACCACCACCATGATCATCATCACCCCCACCACGATCATCATCATCATCATCAGGCGGACAAGGAGGCGATGGCGACGAAGAGGAAGGAGAGGATGGAGAACAAAGAGGCGCTCGTGAAGGCGAAGAAGAAGTTCAAGCTGGGTGTGTGTTCTTGGTGCTTGTTGTTGTTGCTTGTTGTTCTTGTTGTTGTTGTTATTGCTTGTTGTTCTTGTTGTTGTTGTTATTGCTTGTTGTTGTTGTTGTTATTGCTTGTTGTTGTTGTTGTTATTGCTTGTTGTTGTTGTTGTTTGTTGTTGTTGTTGTTATTGCTTGTTGTTGTTGTTGTTGTTGTTATTGCTTGTTGTTGTTATTGCTTGTTGTTGTTGTTGTTATTGCTTGTTGTTGTTGTTTGTTGGTGGCTTTACATATTGTTGTCGAGACGTGTTTTTATGAGTGTTGGGTATTAGTTGGTGTTGTGGTTTGTGTTTGAGTGAGTGTTGGTGTGGTTGCTGGTGGTTGTTTGTTGTAGGTGGGGTTGTTGATGTTTGTTTGTAGTTGTTGGTGATCTTTTTGAGTGTTGTTTTTTGTTGGTGTTGTTTTTGTTTTTTGAGTGTTCTTGGGTTTGTTTTTTTTGTTCTATTGTGCTTGTTGTTGTTATTGGGTGCTTGTTGTTGATTATGTTCAGTGCTGTTGTTGCTGGGCGTTGTAGTTTGTAGGTGGTGGTTAATGCTGGTTGTTGTTGTATTGTTGACCTTTTAATTCCATTAAAATTTAATTTGTCACTTATCCCAGGTCAAAATGATGTCAAACTAGCTAGTACATTCACCAAGGGTGGTCGTGATGATGACGACGACGATGGTGGTGGTGGTGATGATGATGATAAAGACGCAAGCAAGAAGAAAACAACGCCTAAGAAGAACATGTATAACAAAGAAGAAAAGAAGTTGGTGTCCTTGATGATGATACCACTACTACTACTACTACCACCACCACCACTAGTACTACCACCCACAACTATTACCACCACCCACTACTTTTACCAATAAAAAAAACTTACCACAACCCCAACTACCACCATCACCACCAACCAACAACGACAAAGGGCGGGAAAGAAGCGGAAGTTCAAGGACGACAAGTACGGTTTTGGCGGGCTGAAGAGGGGCTCCAAGAGGAACACCCTGCAGAGCCTCAACGACTTCGACAACAAAGCCGTGCAGGTTGCTTGCTTGCTTGCTGTGGTTGTGGTGATGCTTGTGGTTGCTTGCTGTGGTGGTTGTTGTAGTTGTGGTTGCTTGCTGTGGTGGTTGTTGTAGCTGTGGTTGCTTTCTGTGGTGGTTTTTGTAGTTGTGGTTGCTTGCTATGGTGGTTGTGGTGTTGTAGTTGGTGCTTGTGGTTGCTTGCTGTACTGGTGGTTGTGGTGTTGTAGTTAGTGCTTGTGGTTGCTTGCTGTGGTGGTTGTAGTTGGTGTGGTGGTAATAGAAGTTTTAGTTGTGCTCGTTAGTTGTTGTGGTTGTTGAATTTCGTTAGTGGATTAGCAGTCTGGAGAGTATCACCTCAACCAGTGCGCTGCCCTGCCAGGCTCTTGAGCCAGTTCTCTTAGATTTTGTCCAAGCCCGTGTGTTGTCCTTTCTGACTTCAACCCTGGGCAGTCTGTCCTTAGATGGGTCGCCGTTTCTTAGGCCGTCTTGCAGAGCCTGCATAGGTCCTCTTCGCTTAGGTCTATTCTGCATTGGTAGGCTGTGATCTCCGGGTGGTGCCCATTACGGAACCTGCTCAGGTTGGTGCGAGCAAGTTTGGTGAGCTCCACCTCAGCTTTCTTGAGCTTACCGTTGTAGATGGCGTGGTTGTTGTGGTGGTTGTTGTTTTACTGTGTGCTTAGTTGTAGTGTCTTGTTGTTGTTGTTGGTGGTGGTGGTATGGTTCTATAGTTGAATCTATAGGTTATAGTATGCTGATTGAGGCTATGATGAGCGGTTGCTACGGTTCTGGTTGTTGAAGTTGTTGCACCGGTGGTGAACGGGGTAGAAGACTACTCGATAATTGAAGGGTTTATTTTCCGATAAGCAATTCTTAAATAACGATTTATTCTTTATTAATTAACTTATTATCAGATGGGCAAAAAGAGACCAATGAAGAACATGAACAAGAAAAATAAACGAGTGAAGAAGAAGGGAAGTAGTAGGACCTTTGGTAGTGCATGTCATTAACTGTCATTAAATAAACATTTTAAGGCATTCTTCAAGTTAAAGCGTTTTTAATAAAATTAAGAATATTAAAACTTTTTGTTCCGAATCAAATGCCGCTATTTACATAGAGTTTCTGTTACAGTCTGTTATAATGATTTCCGTTATGAAAGACAAGCATAATACCTCACCCCTTCAAGACATGCCGCAGTAAAGTCCAACCCCACCCCACCACACCTACAACACATCGTCTTCAGCATTCAGAATGACAGCCAGTCTCGCCTGCTTGCAAGTGAGCAACCGCCTCAAATTCTCAAGCCGAACCAAGCGAGCGCCCGACGGACAACCAACGCCCGACACCCGATAGATGTGGTAGTTTTCGCCGTGCGCGATGGCGTGCGAAAGCTCCGGTAGGCTCACCTCAAACCACCGCTTCTCACGCGACGAAGTGGCCTTAACCTCGATGAAGAGCTCACGTCCGTCTTTTAAACGGACCAGAATGTCGAATGGCGCTGTGGTTTGCGATTGCGAGTTCATGTGGATGACCTGTGGGGTTGGTTAGGGTTGAATGCAATATTCGTGGAGGATGAATGAAAAAGTGAAAAACTTAATTATAACATTTTTATTTATTTTTACTTTATTAAATTAATTATTCTTATCATATTCTATTAATAATAATAATTAATTATTATTAATATAATTTTTAATAATCACCTGAGCGATTTCCGAGTCATGCGAACTCATGATGTTTTCAAGGTACTGCACCACCATCTCCTCCCCCCTGCACCCCACCTCCCTCTGCTCAACCGTCGTCTCCTGATAGTAGTAGTAGTGGTGATGGTAGTAGTGGTAGTGGTAGTAGTATTAGTAGTAGTAGTAGTAGTAGTAGTAGTAGTAGTAGTAGTAGTAGTATTAGCAGTAGTAGTAGTAGTAACCTGGTTACTGTTTATGCTTAGTTCACTTCTAAGGCCTCCCAAACTCTCCTCCACCATCACAACTCGTTCTTGTGTGCTTGATGTGGCTGTGACGTCAGTGGTGGTGATAGTAGTAGTAGTAGTAGTGATGGTGGTGGTAGTAGTTGTAGTAGTAGTAGTGATGGTGGTGATAGTAGTGGTAGAAGCAGCGTTGTGGAGTAGTGTACAATAAAAATAAATTAATGAGATTGAAGAAGAAAATAAGAATAATAATAAAACTAATATTAATAAAGATTTAAACTAAAAAATCAATCACCAGTGAAAGTTCTGTACATCGTTTGAGGGGGGTGTAGAGATGCTGATGATGATAATGATGGTAGTGATGATGATGATTGTTGGTTGAGATGGGCAAGAGCTTGTAGATTATTCGGTACAAAAGTATTAAATGGCGGGAATGTGTTGTTGTTATTATCATTGTTGTTATTATTATTGTTGATACTATTTTTATTACTATTGTTGTTGTTGTTGTGGTTTTGTTCAAAGACATCATTAACATTATAAATATTGGAATTCCTATCACTCCCAACAATGCCCGAGTTGTCGCAGTGTTTCACGCTGCCTGAGTAGGAAACCGACTCGGAAATACGGTGTAAAAACCAAGCATTCTGATTGGTCGCTGGAGTTGAAACGGAAGTAGAGTCAGTAGCCAATAAGGGCCAAGTATTGGCGGCAGGTGATTGGTCGCTGAAGACGCCATGGGGATGACGATGGTGTTTGTTTCCGGTTGTTTTTGTGGTGGTGGTGGGTGCTGGAGAGAAGAAGGGAGGTAGAGATGGATGAAAATTGAATATATAAAATAAGTATGAAAAAAAATTAAATGAATTTAGGAATAATTAAATTGAAATTAAATGAATTTAGGAATAATTAAATTGAAATTAAATGAACTTAGGAATAATTAAATTGAAATTATATGATTTTTTATTAAATTGAAATTAAATGAACTTAGGAATAATTAAATTGAAATTAAAGGAACTTAGGAATAATTAAATTGAAATTAAATGAATTTAGGAATAACTAAATTAAAATTAAATGAACTTAGGAATAATTAAATTGAAATTATATGATTTTTTTTATTAAATTGAAATAAAATCGTAACTATGAAACTTAAACAATTTGTAGATCAAATTAAAACAATTCATATTTAAGAAAGGATATTAAACTAAAATAATTTATTGATTAATTAATTGTTTCAATTAAATAAATCATGAGCACCTTGCGTATCTCTGCCACTGCTTACAGCACCCCCTTGCACCATCATCCCTCCACCACCCCCTTCCTCCACACACTCCCCCCTTTCTGGAATTTCCCAACACTCGTGTTGAGGTAGTGGTGTGTAGTTGTGGTCCTTTGCAACATTGTTGAGTTGCTGTTGTTGTTGACTCAACATTAACGATGATACTTCTGTTAAGAGGGTTCTGCCGTGGTGGAAGGGGGGGGGGGGGTGGTGGTATAGAAGATGTGGTAGATTTGGGGCGGGGTGAAAGGGTTGAATAAGGTAGAATTATGAATGGGGTGGTGTTAGGTGTCAAGAAGTTGGTGAGGTAATGTGGGTAGTGTGGTGAATAGGGTGGTTAATGGATGGGGTGGTTAGTGGATGGGGTGGTTAGTGGATGGGGTTGGTTAGTGGATGGGGTGTGTTAGTGAATGGGGTGGTTAGTGGATGGGGTGGTTAGTGGATGGGGTGGTTAGTGGATGGGGTGGTTAGTGGATGGGGTGGTAAGTGGATGGGGTGGATTAGTGGATGGGGTGGTTAGTAGATGGGGTGGTAAATGGATGGGGTGGTTAATGGATGGGGTGGTTAGTGGATGGGGTGGTAAGTGGATGGGGTGGGTTAGTGGATGGGATGGTTAGTGGATGGGGTGGTAAGTGGATGGGGTGGTTAGTGGATGGGGTGGTTAGTGGATGGGGTGGTAAGTGGATGGGGTGGGTTAGTGGATGGGGTGGTAAGTGGATGAAGTTAGTTAGTAGATAGGGTGGTTAGTGGATGGGGTGGTTAGTGGATGGGGTTGGTTAGTGGATGGGGGGGGGTTAGTGGATGGGGTGGGTTAGTGGATGGGGTGGTTAGTGGATGGGGTGTGTTAGTGGATGGGGTTAGTTAGCAGATGGGTGGTGTGGTGGAATGGTACTTAAAACATATCCAACCAACAAACAATCAACGTCTATTCAAATTCTCAAACCCACCTCTACACCACTCCTCAACCCACCACCACGCCATCACTCCTCCTTCCACCACTCCTCAACCACCATTTACCCACCTCTGCACCATTCACCCACCCTCTCCTCACATACACCCTTGACCCCTCCCCCCTCCCAGCACCCACCTCAACTCATTGTAACAGCGAACACTTTCACTTCTCAGGTCCAAAGCACACCTGCCCAACATACTGAAATAGGCCGAGATTTCTTTGTTTATGTCCGAAAGACAATTCAAATTTTTGTTATTGTTGATGTTGTTGTTGTTGTTGTTGTTGTTGTTGTTGTTGTTGATGTAGAAGGTATCACCAGACCAGTGACAAGCCTTGGATACCGTTGCTATGCACTGTTTGTCTTTGTGTTTGTGGAAAGAATTGTTCTTACATTTCCACTCAATTCTGTAGACCAACTCCAGTTTGGTGGTCTTTGGAGGGGAAGGTAGTGGTGGTGATGATGATGGTGGTGGTGTTGCCAGTGATGATGGTAGTGGTGTTGATAATGATGGTGTTGGTGTTGCTAGTGATGATGGTAGTGGTGGTGGTGGTGTTGCTAGTGATGATGGTAGTGGTGGTGATAATGATGGTGGTGGTGTTGCCAGTGATGATGATGCTTATGATAAAGATAGAAATGGTCGTGGTAGTGTTAGTTATCATTAAAAAATAAATTTTTAAATGAAAATGACATAAAAACATTTGAAATATAAATGTAAAAATTCTAAAACCCACAACGACTACAAAATCTAAATATTCAAAACTTTTAAAAAGACAACAACAAGAACAATCTCAACAACAATACCACACACAAAGACAAATATAAACAACAACAACAAGCACCCACCTGTACAAAGGTCATGGTGGCAAGTGATTTGCCTACCTCCTCCTCCCCCAGACAAGCGTACAACCTTGCATACTGTGAGTGCACACATTGTTGCACGTAAGGTAGCACGGAGGCGAGGTAATCCCGAAGAAAATAACTTGGCCCGCACATCCCTGTTTCCACTTCCTTCACAACCGATTCTGTCAGCGTCCGAACGCCTAGCAACCGTAATAAATCAAAAGCGCTTTTTGTGTCGACCATGTTTGATTTTTCTAGCGCAAACTTGTTGGTTTGGTTTTGATCGTTTAGGTCGATAAGGTTGATGTCTTTCTTATCACGATAGACGTCTTTCAAATGATCGTCATCAACCAGCACATCCCTGTCTCCAATAGCGACCCACTGGTTGCCAGGCAACACCTTCTTCCCGCCCATCCTTGACAACCACCCATCTAGCATGATGCTCCTATCGCAATCATTATCAATATCACTGACGACGCCTGATAGGATGCTATAAATAGAAATTACGTCATTGCGTGTGGCCTGATTGGCCGGGTGGTTGGAGGTGATGTGGAGGAGGAGGTGGAGGAGAAAGGAGGGGGATGGAGAGATCGACACGTTGCACTCATCCACGAAAAACGAGCGCATCTCTGTTCCGTAAGCTTTGGATAGAATAGTTGGAATGACCGCTTGTTCTTTTTCCTTATTATTATCACCACCAGCATCATTACTAGCAACGACACTACCCTCCTTTCCTATATTCTCCACCATCAGCATATCTATCCCATATTTGCCTACCAGACCGCCAACATCATCCCAACAAACCACGTCCCTGCCCACGAATCTACCAACCCCCATCTTCCATCTATCCTTGCCGCTGCTGCCACCGCCATTATTATTATTATTATTATTTGCAATTCCGTCGCCATTTTGAATAAATATGAGTCTCCTTTTACCGCTCAGGGCAGTTCTCTCATGCTTGCTCAAGTGTCTGCTCATGAAGTCGTACATCCTACCCATCCTGCCGTAACTGTCCACAAACCCTTCCTCGCAATCATCATCAGCACCACTACCGTCTTTTCCACCACCACCACCTCCACCACTACCTTCATCGCACCACCTCACAAAAGTATCAACCACAAACGACTTATTCACGGCAACTTTTATACCAAAAAACTCCGCCATTTTGTAGTTCATCCTCTCCGCGCGTATGACACTGTAATACGAATGCTGACCCACGTAATAAAACATTCTCCTGCACATCCCTACTATATCAGATCCACTTTTAACCATCTTCAACTCCGCCATCTTGCATACGTGCTTTTGGAATTGAACTTCTTCGTTTTTGTTTTCACTTTTGGCATGATTTGGATTCATATCTTCACCCTCAACAGCATCATTACCACCATTACCACTCTTGTTTCTATCATCATCATCATCATCATCGCCATTAAAACTATTATTTACATTAATATAATATTTATTATTATTATTACTATTACCCTTATGATAACGACAGTCCAGTCTAACGACATCGTGTGGTCTCAGAAAGTAGACAGGGATGCATGGAATGGTCCTTAAGGAAAGGCAAATGCTGGATGGTACTTCTATGTAACTACCATTATTATTATAACTATTATTATAACTATTATTATTATTATTGTTGTTTTTGTTGTTGTTTTTGTTATTGATGCTAGAATTTGCATCATAATCATAGAAGATTTTGGACGAGAGATGTGGACTGAGCATCTCTTCATCATCACAACAACTTAGATTACTTCTGTTGCCCGTTGAAAAACTACCACTACTACTTCTACTACTGCTACTACTACTACTATCACCACCCCAATAATCATTAATCAACTCAAATAAATTAATTATTTCTTTTTTCCGCACATCCCTATTCGTTGCGTCCCACCTGCTTAGACACCTGATCACCTCAATCAACTCATCACACCTGTAATCATCCACCTGGAAGAGTGCCTGATTGGCCGGCAGATGGGTCACGTGGGAAGGCCACTTGGATGCGACTAACTGTTAGTGGAAGATGGTGGAAGATTGATTTATAATTTTAATTATAATTTTCAAACAATAATAATAATATTTGTGTTTTCTTATAGCGCCAAAAAAAAACTAAAAATTGATGACTAAAACTATAATTTAAACTTTATTATCATTTAATTGAATTATTATAGAAAATTTATTATATAATTTTATTTCAATAATCATTATCATTATCACCAACCTGTCTAGACATTTGTCTAGACTCCTTCCTAAAGCACATGAAGTCTCTAACACCTAAAGCTTTGAAAAATTCCCGCCAAGACTCGACATTGCTGTGTGATTGGTTGTCGCCTAAGTAACAGGCGTCTACCACCGTCCAATCATAACCTAGTTGTGGTGATGATGATGATTGTGGTGATGATGGTTGTGGTGATGATGATGGTTGTGGTGGTGATGGTTGTGGTGATGATGGTTGTAGTGATGATGGTTGTGGTGATGATGGTTGTGGTGATGATGATGGTTGTGGTGGTGATGTTGTGGTGATGATGGTTGTGGTGGTGATGTTGTGGTGATGATGGTTGTGGTGATGATGGTTGTGGTGATGATGGTTGTGGGGTTGACGGTTGTGGTGATGATGATGACCATACTTAGTGATAATAAAGATCATATTTAAGTTTATTATTATGATTAATTATCAATATTTTATATCTACAAACAACCGCAAAAAATAGCGCAAAGCCCACACTCACTGCTTATGGCACTCGTCAAACACACACGGCTCTTGTAACTCCCGCCAAAATGAACATCGTCACGTGATGCGATCTTCAATCCCTTATTGGTCAGAATCGGTAACCATGCCGACAACTGACCAATAGGAAGAGAGTTCGGATGAGCGCAAAATCGCCCTTTAAGACAATGCGCGTATGCAATGGATATCTCTTTGTTCTTTGCCATGACGTCATGGTGTTTATGCCCGAGATTCGGAATTATGTGGGCTTCTATGACGTCATCTGAAACCAACTCTCTGACGCCCATCCTCTCCAGCACCCATGTGATCTGTCTCCTCCTGCTGCATACGTCATCATCGTCATCCATTACGTCATGATTGTTGTTGTTGTGAGTGACGTCATGATTGTTGTTGTTCTGCAAGAGCAGACGTCTATCGATGACGTCAAGTTCCACTTCGAGCGCCATGACAGTTTCTGTGGGCATGTGTGCGTGATTCAACAAGACATTGACACTATTATTTATATTTTTATGCTTATTTTATTATTTTGATTTTACTCTTATTTCTCATTATCGCTCATAGTTTGAAGTTAACAAGATGCAAAAATCTGAAATACAGATTATTTTTACATTATTATTATTATTGTTCTCATCATCATCATCATCATCATCAACATCATCATCATCATCAACATCATCATCATCATCAACATCATCATCATCATCACCATCATCATCATAGACACCCACCTCTGTTGAGAGTTGCATTCTTGCCCAAACCACCCCTGGTGTCGAAAGGGAAGAACACCACTTGGCAATCTGCCAGCGATACTATCTTCCCATTGGCTAGAGGAATAAACGCCATTTCCTTTAATTTATTCATGACGTCAGTGGATGACGCATCGGTATCATAATCATAAGCGGAGTGATGGAAGGAAGAAGAGGGAGAAGTGGTAGTGGTGTGGCGCTGTATGCAACAGAGCCAGGAAGCCAATGTGCTAATGCTGGTGTCTGATGGGGTGGAGTGGGAAGGGGAGGAGGATGGAAGGGTGGGGTAGAGGGTTAAATGGAGGTGGAGGGTAAAGGGTTAAGTGGGGGTGGAAGTGGAGGGTAGAGGGTTAAGTGGGGGTGAAGGGTAGAGGATTAAGTGGAGGTGGAGGGTAGAGGGTTAAGTGGGGGTGGAGGGTAAAGAGTTAAGTGGGGGTGGAGGGTAGAGGGTTAAGTGGAGGTGGAGGTTTAAGTGGAGTAGAGGGTTAAGTGGGGGTGGAGGGTTAAGTGGGGGTGGGTAAGATGAAGAGTGGAGTGGTGGGTAGAATGGATGAAATGGAAGGTGGGAAGAGTAGATATTGGAGTGAAGGTTGAATGGAGGGTAGGATAAAAGAAATATTAAAATACCCATAAAACTAAAATCATAACCAGGACCACCCACCCACGCCAAGCCACCTTTGATGACGTCATCCTCAATCAAGTCCTGATGCATTACCTTGATTAGCGCCTTTCCCACCTGGCACAGGTGCTTGCCGCTTAATTGCTTCACACCCACCTGCATTAGCAACCACCTGTCCACGTGGGCAGGGATGTGCGGGTGGATGTATTTAAGGCCGGTCTGTCTGGAAAGTAGGTCAGTTGAGACGAGTTTCTGGGTCAGTGCGTCAGAG
The DNA here is from genome assembly GCA_943735955.1 of Piscicola geometra. Taxonomy (NCBI): domain Eukaryota; kingdom Metazoa; phylum Annelida; class Clitellata; order Hirudinida; family Piscicolidae; genus Piscicola; species Piscicola geometra. The sequence goes on along the minus strand of OX030970.1, from coordinate 3,860,706 downwards.
CAGATGACCAGTTCGGAGGGCAGACACCATTCTCCTTCTGTTGGTGGAGTGAAAGGGGTTGGTTGGTGGGTGGGTGGAGTGATACGGGTTGGTTAGTGTATGGTTGTTGAATAGGACTCAGTTTTCAAACTAACCATTAACTCAACCTCCCATTCCTTCCCTCCATATCCCCTTCATTCCTCTCCCCTCCTCTCACTCCCTTCCCCTCCCTCTTACAACCCAACCAACCCAACTAACCCAACATCCCAACCAATCCAAACCAACCCAACCAACCAAACCAACCCAACATCCCAACCAATCCAAACCAACCCAACCATCCCAACCAACCCAAACTAACCAAACCAACCCAAACTAACCAAACCAAACCGAACCAACCCAACCAACCCAAACCATCCCAACCAACCCAAACCATCCCAAACCAACCAAACCATCTCAAACCAACCCAAAGAGGGCAGACAGGGCGTGGTTTGGAGGGCGTTGAGGGTGTTGAGGGAGACCTGTTTGAAGAAGCCAAGCACCTCCGACGGATGCGGCACGAACTGCAGGAAGTAGGCCACCCTGCCGATCGCTTGCTCGAGGTGGCTAGGCGTCTTGCAGCTGCTGGCTTCAACATTATTAATTCTATTATTATCATTGTTTGTATTGCTGTTAGTCTTATTACTATCATTGTTTGTATTGCTGTTATTCTTATTATTATTATTGTTGTTTTTGTTGTTGTTATTGCCGTTGTTCATTTCATTATCATTTGTACCATCTTTCTTGGAACCATTGTCTTTTTCATCTGCCCCACTATCATCATCACTGCCACCAATACCACTATTGTCATGACCACCATCACCTCCATCACCCCCACTCACACCACCATCACTACCACCACCAACACCACCACCACTCACACCACCACCACCACCACAACCACCATCAACACCGGTCTTGAAAAAGTCCAAAGCGTCCAAAAAGACCAGATGCATCTTGCTCCTCAGCCACTGGTTCCACAGACTGTCATGGACGTCTTCGCGTGAGGATGGAACGTCAAAGTCAGCGTGCATGATGAAGCGGAAACCGTAGGAACGCAGTGGCAGAAAGGCAAAGACCGGAAGTTTCGGGAGGGTATGCTTTGAATGGGATGGGTGGGATGGGTGGCTTGGGTGGGATGGATGGGATGGGTGGGATGGATGGGATGGGTGGGATGGATGGGATGGATGGGATGGGTGGGATGGATGGATTGGATGGGATGGGTGGCTTGGGTGGGATGGGTGGCTTGGGTGGGATGCATGGGATGGGTGGCTTGGGTGGGATAGATGGAATGGATGGGATGGTGAATTGGATAAGATGGAATCCGCGTATATAGGAAAAGCCATTGCGATCTCGGTTGACTGAATGTCAACGCCAGATTTGGCCTCGTCCGAAACTTCTCTAGCGTCAACAAGCCGCTTCATCACCACCCAGTTATCGCTCTTCCCGTTGTGTTTGATTTGAACTATGTTCTTATATAGGTCAACACGGGTCATTGACCTCTTTTCGTTGCTCACCTGAGGATAGAGAGATAAATTAGATAGATTTTAGATTTTAAAAAATGGAAAATCCCCTAATACCAACCCCACTCTCCTCCATCCACTCTCCTCCATCCACTCTCCTCCATCCACTCTCCTCCATCCACCTCCTCCATCCAATCTCCTCCATCCACTCTCCTCCATCCACTCTCCTCCATCCACCTCCTCCATCCACTCTCCTCCATCCACTCTCCTCCATCCACCTCCTCCATCCACCTCCTCCATCCAACCTCCTCCATCCACCTCCTCCATCCACTCTCCTCCATCCACTCTCCTCCATCCACCTCCTCCATCCACTCTCCTCCATCCACCTCCTCCATCCACTCTCCTCCATCCACTCTCCTCCATCCCCTCTCCTCACATTGAAGCATCTTCCCACTACTCCCATTCACCCCCATCACATCTCCCCATCTTACCCCGCTTCCATTCACTCCCCTTTCCACCCATCTTCCTTCTCCCCCCAATATCTACTCCACACCCCCTTCCATATCTACCCCCCACACCCCCCCCCCAACATCTACTCCATACCCCCTCCATATCTACCCCAAAAATCTCCCCCATTCGTCTCCAAACCCCTTCACCCCTCCAAACGCACAGAATCGAGAACAGCAATATGTTTGAGTCGGTGCAGGAAGAGGAGGAGTGAGGGATGGAGGTCTCTGAAGCCACTCCTGATGGAAGGGTCAGTCTTGGCGGGTGCTTTGAGGGGCAGGATGATCTTGGTGTGGTGGCTGGTGGGAGAGGGGGGATGGGGGGGGGGGGGGGTTTAGATGAGAGGTGGTTTGGAGGTGGGGTGGAGAATGGGGTGGGTGTTTGAGGGAAAAAATTGAGTAAAAAAAGTTCTACAAACAAATTTTTTTAAATCTGAACTCACCTTTTCAAATCTTCAGCACTCTTCACTACTACTCCCTCTCCATCCCTCCCCTCCTCCCCACCACCCTCCTCCACCCATTCGGGCACTATATATCCCAGTGGTTTGGAGTGTACATTGAAGGAGACATGCAAGCCCCTGGAGTGCACTTGTGGAGTGTCGGTAACTCGAAATACTGACTTGAAGCCTATGCCCTTTTGGCCTTTGGGTGGTGGTGGTGATGGTAGTAGTAGTGGTGGGTGATGGTGGTGGTAGTAGTAGTGGTCGGTGGGTGGGGGGATAATAGTAGTGGTGAGTTGGTAGTGATGGTAGTAGTGGTGGGTAGTGAGTTGGTGCTGGTAGTAGTGGTGGGTGGTGAGTTGGTGGTGGTAGTAGTGGTGGGTGGTAAGTTGGTAGTGATGGTAGTAGTGGTGGGTGGTGAGTTGGTGGTGGTAGTAGTGGTGGGTGGTGAGTTGGTGCTGGTAGTAGTGGTGGGTGGTGAGTTGGTGGTGCTAGTAGTAGTGGTGGGTGGTGAGTTGGTGGTGGTAGTAGTGATGGCGGTGGCGATGGTAAGAAAATATTTAAGCAAAAAATCTAACCCCCCACCAATCCAAAAACCCCCCCAACCCCAAACCCATTCCCCAAAACCCCTCGACACCCCAAACCGCCCCACCCAAAACCATCATTCACCCACCCACCAATATATCCAGCCAAATGCTTTCCCTTGGTGGTCTTGCCCACGTCACAAATGGCCCTCAGATCCACCTGCCGGAAGCCCCTCTCATTGTTCAGCACCTCTATGACGTCAGCACCCAGTCGGAAGAGCAGCGATGGTTGGCAGTCTGTCGTCGTGGTGTGGCGATTTGTGGTTGGTGGAGTTTGTGTTGTGGTTGTGGAGTGGGTTTGGTTGTGGTTGTGGAGTGGGTTTGGTTGTGGTTGTGGAGTGGGTTTGGTTGTGGTTGTGGAGTGGGTTTGGTTGTGGTTGTGGAGTGGGTTTGGTGGTGTGGCGATTTGTGGTTGGTGGAGTTTGTGTGGTTGTGGAGTGGGTTTGCTTGTGGTTGTGGAGTGGGTTTGGTTGTGGTTGTGGAGTGGGTTTGGTTGTGGTTGTGGAGTGGGTTTGGTTGTGGTTGTGGAGTGGGTTTGGTTGTGGTTGTGGAGTGGGTTTGGTGGTGTGGCGATTTGTGGTTGGTGGAGTTTGTGTGGTTGTGGAGTGGGTTTGCTTGTGGTTGTGGAGTGGGTTTGGTTGTGGTTGTGGAGTGGGTTTGGTTGTGGTTGTGGAGTGGGTTTAGTTGTGGTTGTGGAGTGGGTTTGGTTGTGGTTGTGGAGTGGGTTTGGTTGTGGTTGTGGAGTGGGTTTGGTTGTGGTTGTGGAGTGGGTTTGCTTGTGGTTGTGGAGTGGGTTTGGTTGTGGTTGTGGAGTGGGTTTGGTTGTGGTTGTGGAGTGGGTTTGGTTGTGGTTGTGGAGTGGGTTTGCTTGTGGTTGTGGAGTGGGTTTGCTTGTGGTTGTGGAGTGGGTTTGCTTGTGGTTGTGGAGTGGGTTTGGTTGTGGTTGTGGAGTGGGTTTGCTTGTGGTTGTGGAGTGGGTTTGGTTGTGGTTGTGGAGTGGGTTTGATTGTGGTTGTGGAGTGGGTTTGGTTGTGGTTGTGGAGTGGGTTTGCTTGTGGTTGTGGAGTGGGTTTGCTTGTGGAGTGGGTTTGGTTGTGGTTGTGGAGTGGGTTTGGTTGTGGTTGTGGAGTGGGTTTGCTTGTGGTTGTGGAGTGGGTTTGCTTGTGGTTGTGGAGTGGGTTTGCTTGTGGTTGTGGAGTGGGTTTGCTTGTGGAGTGGGTTTGGTTGTGGTTGTGGAGTGGGTTTGGTTGTGGTTGTGGAGTGGGTTTGCTTGTGGTTGTGGAGTGGGTTTGCTTGTGGTTGTGGAGTGGGTTTGCTTGTGGAGTGGGTTTGGTTGTGGTTGTGGAGTGGGTTTGGTTGTGGTTGTGGAGTGGGTTTGCTTGTGGTTGTGGAGTGGGTTTGCTTGTGGAGTGGGTTTGGTTGTGGTTGTGGAGTGGGTTTGGTTGTGGTTGTGGAGTGGGTTTGCTTGTGGTTGTGGAGTGGGTTTGCTTGTGGTTGTGGAGTGGGTTTGGTTGTGGTTGTGGAGTGGGTTTGCTTGTGGTTGTGGAGTGGGTTTGCTTGTGGTTGTGGAGTGGGTTTGGTTGTGGTTGTGGAGTGGGTTTGCTTGTGGTTGTGGAGTGGGTTTGGTTGTGGTTGTGGAGTGGGTTTGCTTGTGGTTGTGGAGTGGGTTTGCTTGTGGTTGTGGAGTGGGTTTGGTTGTGGTTGTGGAATGGGTTTGGTTGTGGTTGTGGAGTGGGTTTGGTTGTGGTTGTGGAGTGGGTTTGGTTGTGGTTGTGGAGTGGGTTTGCTTGTGGTTGTGGAGTGGGTTTGCTTGTGGTTGTGGAGTGGGTTTGGTTGTGGTTGTGGAGTGGGTTTGGTTGTGGTTGTGGAGTGGGTTTGCTTGTGGTTGTGGAGTGGGTTTGCTTGTGGTTGTGGAGTGGGTTTGCTTGTGGTTGTGGAGTGGGTTTGCTTGTGGTTGTGGAGTGGGTTTGGTTGTGGTTGTGGAGTGGGTTTGGTTGTGGTTGTGGAGTGGGTTTGGTTGTGGTGGTGGAGTGGGTTTGGTTGTGGTTGGCGGGGTTGGCGAGTTGTAGGGGCATTTGAAAGGGACGAACTCATGAAAAAATAAGAAATTGAAAAGATTTTAAATTTACATCCCAAAATTTTACCAACCACTCAACCAAAACACAAACACATATATCCCATCAAATTCCCAACCCACTCTTTTAACCACCCAAACCACCTCACCCTCCACACAACCCACCTCCATCAAGCACCCAACCCAGCTCACGCCATTAACCACCCATCCAACACATCAACCAACCACCCCACCTCACCTACCCACCCACCTCACCAACCACCCACCTTACCTTCCCACCCACCTCACCAACCCACCCACCTCACCTACCCCCCCGCCTCACCTACCCACCCACCTTACCTACCCGCCTCACCTACTCACCCACCTCACCCACCCACCCACCTCACCTACCCACCCACCCCACTTAACCCACCCCACCCAACCCACCTTCGGCATAGCAGTTATCATCAGCGTTCTGCAGCAACTCGAGCACGAAGTGAGTGTTCTTGCTGTACAAGTCAGCCGACAACCTCTGCAAGGAGCGGCACAGGCGCTCCTGCTGCTTGACCAATAGACGGCCACCCTCCTCCCCCAAGACCACGCCCACTCCAAACTCTTCTCTTCTAATTTTAGCAACTAGTTCGAACCAGTGGGTTTGATTTTCTGGGTCAAAGCTGCTTAGTTCTTTGGAGGGGGTTTGGTTTTTTGGGTTGTCGTCTATGTTTTGGTTGACTTTGCTGATTGAATTATCGCTCATGGTTCCTTCTTTTTTTAGGTCTTTGTTTTTTGTGGATTCTCCTAGCACAAGATAGCAATCATCATCATCACTGCTAATGTCATCACTATCATCATCACCATCAACATTACTTATACCCTTCTTTACGCGTGGGAAAGACCTTTTATCTTTACGAACAGCTTTTTCAAGGCTTGTGATCATCACATCATCATCATCTCCACACTCATTTACAATCCCCTCCTCATCATAATCATTATAATCATCTCTACCTACATCATCATCATCATTATCATCACCAGCAGCAGCTAATCTAATTCTCTTCACTTCTTCCCTCCCCTCCTCCGTGTGAGGTCTCTTCACCCCTCCTCCTGCCCCTCCCACTTCTGTAGCCCCTCCCCCAGCTGACGCCACCCTCAACCTCCTCACAAACACCCCCTCATACCACTCCGGTACGCCCAGTAACAAACCCAAAGACGCTAAATAGTTCAACTTCCGGGCATCTTTTTTCGCCGCCCTTAGAAGCAGTTCCTTCGATTTGGCACTTCCTATCAGTTCGTTCAAGACTTCAAGAAAAATCTGTGGAGTTTTGAGAATCATTATCATCACCATCAATACATTCTTTATCATCATCATCACTCCCATCATCTTTATCTCTATCATCATCATCATCACTCCCATCATCATCATCATCATCATCAGCACCTTAGGCACAAGGAATTGAGCAAGCGTCTCGGGAAGGATCACAATGCACTCCAATATGAACTCTATTGTATCTCTATTATTATTATTGTCATCGTTGTTAGTAGTAAACCTATTTTTATTGTTGTTGTTGTTGCTATTTTTGTTATGATTGTTGTTGTTTTTTTTGTTAATGCTTTCGTCAATCCCTTCCTCCCAATTCTCTTCTTCTTCTTCAAAATCCCCATCATCCCCTCCCTCAACCCCTCCACCCCCTTCCTTACCCCAACCACCACCACCACCATCACCACCACCACCACCACCACCACCCCCACCACCACCACCACCCCAACCACCACCACCACCAAAACCACCACCACCACCACCACCACCTCCACCCCCACCACCACCCCTCACTAGAGCCCCCTTGAGCTTGTTGGCAAACAACTCTTCAGAAAAGTACCTCAAACCACCCTCGACCACCAACGACGAAACAAGATGGCCGCTCGTCAGACTTGCGTCACGTGACATGACGCCATTTTCAAAGTCACATGCGCCACTTTTTAGCGCCAATTTTATTAATTTCCCGGGCCTAGTTTCCAGGGCGACCAAAGCGAGAACGGTGATTGCTTGCTTGGTTCCTTTGAATTCTTCTTCTTTCATGCTGACAACCCCGCCATTTTCCATGATGAAGAATTTCAAATCGCCGAGTTGTGATTGGAAGACGTTCGACCAATTAGAGTACTCCTCCAGGTCGCCCAGCAACGGACAGTTGTGCAGGCAAATGATGGCTTGTTGCTTGCTCACACTGCCCAGCAGAGCCACCGATGAGATTAATTGGGTCTGCCTGCATAATTAGATATAAATAAAGGGTAGAGACCGACCGAAACAGATATTTTTTTTTCGGCCTAAACCGAAATTAGACCGAAATCAAAATCCCATTTTCGGCCGAAACCGAAATTAAACCGAAATTATAACCAGATTTTCGGCCGAAACCGAAGCCGAAATTTGTTCCAACTTTTATTAAACATGAAAAAATAGTATTTAACGATGGCAATGCCAGTTTAATAAGTTAATCCAAACAAGCGTATATTTTAAGCCAAAAATGAAAGTTTTTCAACAACAAAAATTTTTGTTTGTTGACAGGCATTGCTTTGGTCAGACTGACATTTTGTAAAAAAACTTCCATATAGGATTCAACGACATTTTCACAATTTATTTTTGAATTAATTAATCAAAGCCAAATCTTCTCGTTCTTTCGACTTATATATAGTGTTTTTCAAAGAAAGGATATCTAGAATTCCACATGCCTGTATATGTTATTCGAACAATTAGTCTTATGTCACCCATAAATCAATTAACCATGATATCTAATAGATATCTAATAGAGATAAGAATCGAACCCAAACTTAATAGTTCGAGTTCGATTGAGAATACAAATATATCAGATAAACTACATAAATAAAGAAAAACTTCAGTTTTTCGGTAAATATGAGATCCATTTCGGCCGAAACCGAAATTGAGCCGAAATTAAAAATTATTTTCGGCCGAAACCGAAAAATTTCCGAAATTGTAAAATTAGATTCGGCCGAAACCGAAAAATTGTCGAACTAGGAAAATTGACAATTTCGGTGCCGAAACCGAAACCGAACCGAATTTCGGTCAGTCTCTAATAAAGGGATAATAGATAATTGGATAATTAAATAATTAAACCATAGATAATTAGATCATTAAACAATATTACAATTGAAACTTTTGAAATTATTCAACTACATGAATACTTTTTCAATTAGATGAAAAGTATGATTAATAGATTTAATTAAAGCAATTATATTTTAATTAATCCTGTAAATATAATTAATGATTATTGCTTAATTCGTAATCAGACCTTCCCACCAGAGCTTCTTCGTAGTAAACATTCACATCCACACTACTTCTCTTCATTCCACCATCATCATTATCATCAGTATTATTGCTGTTGTTATTATTAGTTTTATTTATTATTTCCTGCACATCCCTATTATTTTGAATGACGTCATAGAAGTCCTCGACGTTGGCATGGTTACAGAAGGATTTGAGGTCTTTGATCTTGTAATGGCGTACGAGAGCGTCCTGTCAAGATGATGATGATGATGATAGTGTGAAGAATTATTGATAATGATATTGATAATATTGATGATGATGATAATGATGATGATGATGATGATGATGATAATGATGATGATGATGATGATGAACGATGATGATGAAGATGAACGATGATTATGATGATGATGATGATGATGGACGATGATGATGATGATTAACGATGATGATGATGATTATTATTATAGGAACCTTCACAGACATGGTTCCAAAGTGAAGACAGTGTTTAATGAACGTTATAACTTCTTTACGTGATTGATGGAAGGAAGATGCTGATGATGACGATGATGAAGAGAGTGATGATGATGATGAAGAAGAAAAAGATCCAGTCAATGAATTAAGAAGCTGGTGAAATAGTTTTTAGAGGAATTTAGAACAAAATATTTAAATTTATATAGATAAACTTGATTTAATAATATGCATATATAATATATAAATGAAGAATGAATATTCAGATTTGAAGAGACGAAACGCCCATCCAATAGCCTACCTTTCGCGTGTTCGAATGCTCCAATAGGAACTTCAAGAAGCTGCCATTGGCCAGCTCTTCAAACGATGACCCATTTAATTCATTCGTGACGTCATTTTCGACTTTATATAGGTCAACCAAGGTCACGTGCTTGTTGTTCGTATAGTAAACATTCTTGATCTTTTTAACAATCAACTCTTCAACTCTAGCTTCGGCATCAGCATCATAACCACCACCACCCTCCTCCTCCTCCTCATCCACCTCCTCCACTTCCTCTTCCTCCTCCACCTCCTCCTCTTCCTCAAGGTCAAACCTCGTATGGGTCGCCTTGACCTTGGGATGGTGATGATGACGATGGTGGACAGAGCGGAAGACCTTGGCGACCTCTCTGGCGATCTCTCCCTGGGAAGACAACATGGCGATTTTGAAGAGGAGGGCTGCGTTGTGGTCTTGACTCATCAGGTGACGTACGCTCGAGACTTGCTGCGAGGGCAACGTCTTGTTGAACCTCGAGGAGTTATTTTAAATGTGTGTCTTTTATTCATTTATTGCATAACTCAGGAATAAATATAAATATGATATAGGCAGAATGGACTATTAAAAATAAGATAAATAAAATATAACCAAAAATAAAAAATAAATATGAATAAAATATAAGAAAAAACAATTTGGAAAAAATTAATAGAAATAAATATAACCAAAAATAAATAGAAATAAAAACAACTTAAAAAACAAATAAACTCGGCACAAAACAACAGCACCACAAGCCACCTTTTGAGTTCGTTCTTGTCGAAGCGGCCCACATCTCGCTGCAACTGCTCGAACTTGGTGTAGAGGAAGTGCAACCGAGCGAAGAACGACCTCAAAAGCACCAGGGGATTCGAATTCAGAAGTTCACTTTTGAGCTTCAAAAAGTTCGCGCTACAACCACGGCCACCCCCATCATCATCATCAGCACAACCACCAGTGGCATCATCATCATCAGCACCACCACCCATGGAGTGTTTGAAAGTCTCCACTACAGTCTTGAGGCTCTCGGTGATTTCCTTCTTGAAGCCCCTGACAACCTCCTTGGCGCAGTTCTTCTTCTCCCACAAATGTCCATTCAGTGAGTAGACCAATTGGGATAGATTTGACACCCTTATTCCCAAGGCGTAAGGATCTGATTGGTCGGTTCGATCCAGAATATAGGTCATCAGCTCACCGAATCCAACGGCTTGCTTCCATCTATTTTCGGCCTTTATGAAATCGTGGAGAAAACCCATGACCTGGTTAGCTGTGATTGGGTAGACGTCTGTCCCGTCGGGGAACTGGAACTTTTCGTGAATGAGGGGGAAGGTGGAAAGGGGACCTACTTTGAGGTCTTCGAATTGGGTCATCGGGCCAAGACGCTGTGTGATTGGATGGTGGGTTGGGGTTGAATGGGATGGGGGTGGTTGAACGGAATAGTGGTTGGATGAGGTGGTGGTGATTAGATGGGATGGTGGTGATGGTTGAATGGAGGTTGGATGGGATGGTGGTGATGGTTGAATGGAGGTTGGATGGGATGGTGGTTGAGTGGGATGGTTAAGTGGTGGCTAGATGGGGTGATGGATAGGATAGTAGTGGTTGGATGGGAAGATGATGATGATGGAATCATGGTTGAATGGTGGTTGGATGGGATGGTGGTTGAGTGATGGTTCGATAGGATGGTGGTGGAGTTGTATTTGGATAGAATGATGGAGTGGTGATTAGATGGGATAGTGGTGGTTGGATGAGATGGGATGATGATAGTAGAGTGGTGGTTGGATGGGATGGTGGTGGATGAGAGGTGGATGGATGGTCATAGAGTGGTGGTTGTATGGGATGATGGAGGTTGAATGGAATGAGGTATTCTTTCAAAGGGGCTAAAAACAGTGAAAAAATATATAAAAAGTTGGAAGGATGTGAATTTGAAGATAGAATAATAATAAATATCAAAGACAATTTTAAAGGATTCACAAAAGCCCAACATAGATAAAATAAATAAAATAAAATAAAAAAATATTCAAAATAATTTTTGAAAAATTCACAAAACTCAAAGTTCTCTGACGCCACGACCACCACTAACCTGTTGTTGTCGCTTGGGTAGTGTCTTGTGGATGTTGTTGACGAGGTAGAGTTGAAGGTCGTGTAGCGTGCAAACTGTTCTCACCTGTGTTGTTGTTTTGTTAGTAAAACTATCGTAACAATCTCTGCAGCAACTAAATATCCGCAACAAAAAGATTAACAACAACAACAACAACCACTACAACCATTCAAGTCCCATAACATACCAACGACCACGGAAAAGCAATACAACAAGCACTAATAAAACCAAAAACACAACATGAAAAGCAACAACATAAACAACAACAAAAACCACCCCAACAACCCCTTCAACAACAACAACAACCCATTCAACAGCAACAAACAAAAACCACCCCAACAACAACAACAACAACAACAACAACAACAACAACAACATTGGTGTAGGAGAGAATGGCCAGGTTGACTCTCTGCAGAATCTTCTCAACCTCCACAACACTCGGCAGGTTGCACAAGTTGCGTGCGTCTATCTTCGAAATGCTGTGGGGGAAATAAATGAATTATAAGTTTTATTAATTAAATAAATATTATTTATTTTTCACGTTCTAATTGTCTTATAATTCTTTTTTTAAACTTTCACATTTATAGATAAAAAGGTATTATAGGATTTTTATTTCTTTTTAAAATGAAATATTATATAAAGTTTATATCTAATTTGTTTAAAATTATAAACTATTACTCATTTAAATTATAAATTAAAATTTCTACAAAATCTTCAAACCAACTTGTGAAACTTCTCGAGGGCGTCTGCAATGCTTTCCAGACAGATGTGTTTCCGCTCGTTATGCAGCCTTTCTATACAGTCGTGAACCCTCGCGTTGAGGCCGTGGAGGTTGGATGGAGGGGTGGGATGGGCAGAGGGTCTTTGTTGGTTGAAGAAATGGTTTGGATGGTTTGGGGCTTGATTGGGCGGAAGATGATTGGTTTGAGTATGGCTTAGGGGTGCCTGGTATGTGTTATGGAAGGTGTTTGGTGGATGGGAGAGAGATGGAGAGGGGGTATGATAAGGGGGTCTGCGTGAAAAAGGGGTTGGTAAAAGGAAATTGGTCGATTCGTGTGGAAAAGTGGATGGAGAACTGAATTGAGAAAGCTTTTTCTGTTGCTCAAGCACCTCTTTTTGTAACTTTTCAATCTCTTGTTGTATTTGTTGTGGACTTAATAAACTTCTGTTACTTGCAGGAGAAATACTTGTCTCACATGAGTTGTTGGAGTAAGTGCTCACATGACTTGAAACTCTGCTTCGGCCATCAGCACTAATAAAGCGTTTCGGAAGTTTTGAGTGGTGGTAAGAGAAGCCATCTTCACCATGATCATTATGATATGAGACCACATCATATGACCTTCTTCCTCTGTCTTCAACATCACCTGAGTTGGTTGGAGGCTCTCTGGCTGATGACAACATTGGAGACACTGTAGTTTGATTGTTGTAGAGGAAGTTGAAGTCTTCAGTGTAATCTCTTTCGTCCACATCATTCCATTTAGCAGTTCTGTCATTTTTTCCGCGCTTTTGCCGTGAAGAAGAATGTCGGGTATTCATTTTGTTCTCAAATTACATTCAAATTCATTGGAATTAGAATTTTGAAGTCTAAGGGTTGTTTAGAAAACTTTTATTAACACATTTCAGAACTTTATAATATCGTAAGCTAGATAATGTAGACATTCAAATGCTTAGTTAGATTACATTTTTACAAAGGTATTTAATTGATTATAGTTTATTTTTTACATTTCGCGTTATGAATGCTTTAAAAAAATATTTATAAAATTATATTTTTGTATTTTTTTATAATATACAAATAAGTGTAACGAATTCATACATTTCTAAATAAAAATTAAAAATGGCTTCCGGTCGAGATGGTACGTTTTGCTTTATAAATCTAAATAAATATCATTAAAATATGTTTGAAAATAATTGTTATTGAATAATACATTAAAATTCGACAGCTAACAAGGAAAACAAAATGGTTTGGCTGCCTTCTTACTACGAGACAAACGATAAAGGCGACGGAGCTTTGAATCGTGTTGCATATGATCAGGAGGTTGCAAGCGATTTTATTCACTCATAATGTATCTCATTTTGTTCATTAACTTTCAAATAATGTTGTTTTAACGCTCATTAATTGGTTTTTTCCCAAACAAATGTCAGATCGACGAGGAGGAAGATGACGCAGATGAGGTTGTCAGTGAGACTCCTAAAGCTTCGGAGTTGCAAGTAAGCCTTAAAAGATCATTCAGAAAATTAATTAAATTTTTTTTATATTTTACAAATTTCTAAACTTCATCATGTCAAGAAAAGGAGTTCTCTTGACCTCTTATCTGCGCTTGCTTGATGATGATTATGATTATGATAAGGATGAAATTGCAGGACTTTGATCCAATGGCTGAGCACAGAGTGGCGAAGATAGCAGATCGTGAGGATGAGTACCTGGGTCGTAGAAGGATGCTTGCCATCTCACCAGCTCGCCACGACCCCTTCGCTCCTGGTTTGTCTTTTTTGTCGTCTGCTTGGTTGTTCCTCCTTGTAAGTGAACAGAGAGAAAGCCTCCCTGAATCCTTTTTTATCTAATTTATCATTTAAAATATAAATATATTCAAATACTTTATAATAAATTCATCGTGTTTTAAGATTGAGGAGGCTTTTTCCCATTCATCTTTCATCGTCTGTCTAAATTTGTGCATTTGATCATTTCCATTTTTATGATCGATTGGATGAATGTGTTCATTTTTTTCTGGTGATTAGCCAGCACCTCAAAATCAATGTTTCCATTATCATCTCTTGTATTTCATTCTAAACCTCATTCAAACATCATCATCATAACCACATCTCATCATCATCATCATCATAACCTCATACCAACATCATCATCATAACCAACGAGCTAAGTGGATTCTCACCACTTCCACAGCGTCCAAGATGGTCATAGTGGAAGACTTTATATAGACTAATTGGGTGCAATCTCTATCATATTTATTTATTTTGTGTGTCTTTTTTGTGTTTTTGTTGTCCTATTACTTTAATTGATTTTTTGTGTTTTTTTTTCTATGATTTTTTGTGTCTATTTTTTATTTAATTCTTAAGATATTTTCTTATTTTGTTTTTAGTGTTGCCCTATCATTATTTTTTCTCTGTTTATGTGTCAAGTTATATGTAAAGTGTGTCAAGTTACATGTAAAGTGTGTCAAGTTACATGTAAAGTGTGTCAAGTTATATGTAAAGTGTGTCAAGTTACATGTAAAGTGTGTCAAGTTATGTGTGAAGTTGTGTGTTCTTTGTCATCCAATTAGGTATATACCACATGCAAAATGACTACTAATCATAGAGATTAACACTCTGATAGGTGATGACGCAGGATTCCACTCCCATCCGATGGTCCTACTATCATCCACATCTTCACCATCATCTACACCATTCATCATTCTTATCATCATTATGATCATCATCATCACCATTCATATCAGTATAATCTTACCTTCACTCCCCTTCATCCCTATTTACAATATTTTTACTACTCTATTCTCTTTCTCACTCTCCTCCCCCTGCTCTTCTTCTTCCCTCTTCCCCCTCTACTCCTTCTCTTCTTCTTTCTCCTTCTCTTCATCCTCCCCTTCATTCTCCTCCTCCTCCTCCCCTTCATTCTCCTCCTCCTCCTCCTCTTTATTACCCATCCACTCTTCCACTCATCCAGGTGGGCAAACTCCGGACATCACCTCGGAGAGACGCACCTACGCGCACATCATGACCGAGAACGAGCAACAGAAACAAAAGGTCCGTTATGTCCTTCATCAAGTTCTTGTTGGCCATTAAGGCTTTGTCCATTTTCTTGAGGTCCGTTAAGGCTTTGTCCATTTTCTTGAGGTCCGTTAAGGCGTTGTCCATTTTTTCGATCTCTTTTGAGACTTTGTCTCTCTGTTCTTGAGGTTCATTTCAAATATTTTGATGCATCAACTCAGTTCACCTTGTTCATAGTGTTGCTCTCAACAGTCCATTTATTTATCTGTCCATTTATATATTTTTTTCATTAGCTCCCACTCACTCATTCATTTATGTATTTATTACCTGTCTATTTATCAATCCATGTATTCATCCATCCTCGTATCAACCCATGCATGCACTCATCCACCCATTCATGCATTCATCCACCCATTCATGCATTCATCCACTCATTCATGCATTCATCCATCCATTCATGCATTCATCCATCCTTGCATGCATGCATCCATCCATTCATGCATTCATCTATCCTTGCATGCATTCATCCATCCATTCATGCTCCCACACATCCAACCATCAATCATTCAATCAATTCATCAACCCGTCAGAGAGCTCTGCTGGAGCAGATGAAGACAAAGGCCAAGGAGGGCACCCTCAAGTCCATCCCATCCTCCCAACAACAACAACTACAACAAGCAGCAGACAGTCGCAAGAAGAGGCGGTGGGACCAGGTGTCCGAGACGAACACTCCGCAGTCGAAGCGATCGACGTGGGATGAGGCCCAAACGCCCGCACTGGGTGGCCAATGGGCCGAGACGCCAGGTCGCACCAAGGGTTCTGACACGCCCGGGGCCACTCCTGCAGGCTCGCAACGCATGTGGGACGCCACTCCGGGCCACACGACCACCCCTGGCCACGAGACGCCTGGCAGGGATGGAGTGGTCGGACACGCCACCCCGTCGTCGAGGAAGAATCGGTGGGATGAGACGCCCAAGACGGAACGAGGTGGGTTGTTTGCTGGGTGGCTCACTGGGTTGGAGGGGCTTTGGGAAAAGGGGTTGATTACTGGCTAGGAGGGGGTGTTGTTTACTAGCTGGGTGTGCATGTTCACAGGGGTTGATTACTGACTGAGTGTTTGGTGCTGAGGTGGTTAGTAGAAATGTTTGAATTCAGCCACTTTTTTGTATTCTTCCATCAAATCAAATAAGTATTATTTTCTCTACAAAGTTTACCCGACCCACTTTCCAACACCATCACCACCACCTCTTCCACCACGCGACAGACACTCCAGGACACGGGGCGGGCTGGGCCGAGACACCAAAGGTCGAACGCCATCCGGTCGAAGTGATCAAGGAAACGCCCGGAGCATCAAAACGTCGGTCTCGCTGGGACGAAACGCCCTCCCTGACCACGCCCTCGGCCACCCCCTCGATGACCACTCCGGGCGGGGGCACGCCGAGTGGCTCCACCCCCGGGCCGATGACGCCCTCCGCCTTCACGCCCTCGCTGAGCACGCCGATTGGAGCGAAGGCGATGGCAATGGCGACGCCGACGCCCGGTCACATGCTGCAGATGACGCCGGAGCAGAAGCAGGCCTGGACGCTGCAGAAGGAGTTGGACGAGAGGAACCGATACATGACCGACGAGGAGATCGATGCCATCCTGCCCGAGGGATACAAGGTGCAGGGGTGGTGCTTGCTTGGTGCAAGGGTGGTGCTTGCTTGGTGGAGGGGTGGTGCTTGCTTGGTGGAAAGGTGGTGGTCCAAATAGTGTGGTTGATGTGGCTTTTGGTTGTTGGTGTAGGAGTGAGATATAACATGTAGTTGTTGATGTTGTGGTATATTTACTCTAGGATTGTATGGTGTTGTTTGAGGGGTGTGGTGGTTGTTTGTGTGGTTTGGATGTTTGTTACTATAAAAACTATCCCCACTTCCACCCACAAGCATCACCACCACAAGCACCACCACCCTCGCCCTCTCAGATCCTGCCACCACCAGCCAGCTACATTCCCATCCGGACGCCAGCGCGTCGCCTGACCGCCACACCGACGCCCATGTCGAGCACGCCCGGCGGCTTCCGCATCGCCACACCCGACGCTCGCACGCACGTGGTCGACCTGCAGCCGAAGGGCAACCTGCCCGTCATGAAGCCCGACGACATGCAGTACTTCGATAAGCTCCTCGTCGACGTCGACGAGGAGTCACTGTCGCCCGAAGAGCAGAAGGAGCGCAGGATCATGAAGTTGCTGCTCAAGATCAAGAATGGCACGCCGCCCATGCGCAAGTCTGCCATGAGACAGGTGTGTGTGTGTGTGTGTGTGTGTGTGTGTGTGTGTGTGTGTGTGTGTGTGTGTGTGTGTGTGTGTGTGTGTGTGTGTGTGTGTGTGTGTGTGTGTGTGTGTGTGTTTATGTAGGCACCTGCGCTGCCAACCCATTGGACCACCTCCCATACTTCCCCCTTTCACATTATCCGCTTCTCTCTACACTACACACTCCCTCCACACTGCCAACCTCCCACCACCCTACCTACACTGCCCACCCCCCACCACCCTACCCACACTGCCTACCTCCCACCCACACCTTCACCCCCAAAGGTGACAGACAAGGCGAGGGAGCTGGGACCAAACGCCCTCTTCAACCAGATCCTGCCCCTCCTCATGAGTCCCACCCTCGAAGACCAGGAGAGGCATCTGCTCGTCAAGGTGGGTGTTTGTTTGTGTGGTTGTGTTTGTGTGGTTTGGATGGTTGGTTGTCTGGGGAATTGTTGTGTGGATGTTTGTGTTGTTATTGTTGTTTGCTTGCTTGTTTGTTTGCTGTAGTTTTTCAAAAAAAGAAAAGGGGAAGGGTTGGGAAGGTTTTTTTATTCGGCGGTGTGGGTGGGTGTTTGTGTTGAGTTTATGTCAGGTAGTGGTGGTGGATGGTTGGTAATTGGTGCTATGATGTTGGCACTTTCTACTAGACCCATCTTCCACCACACTCACCTTCCATCACCACCACACCCAATCTTCTAAACACTCAACTTTTCATTACATCCATCCTCCACCAACCTTCCACTGCACCCATCCTTACATAACATCTACTACTACTACTACCACTACTACTACTACTACTACTACTACTACCACTACTACAACTACTACTACTACTACTACTACTACTACTACTACTACTACTACTACTACTACTACTACTACTACTACTACTACTACGACTACTACCACCACTACTACTACTACTACTACTACTACTACTACTACTACTACTACTACTACTACTACTACCACCACCACCATCACCACCACACTACCACCCACAAAACAACCCTGCCCCCTTCGCCAAACATAGGTGATAGACCGCATTCTGTACAAGCTGGACGACCTGGTGCGTCCGTACGTGCACAAGATCCTCGTCGTGATCGAGCCCCTGCTCATCGACGAGGACTACTACGCGCGTGTCGAGGGCAGGGAGATCATCTCGAATCTCGCCAAGGCTGCTGGTTCGTTGGTTGGTTGGTAGGCGTTCGTTGGGGTTTAGTGGGCTAGTGGGGGTAGTAGTAGTGGTGGGGCTTTCAGTGGATGTCGTGATAGTAGTATAGAAAATAAAAGTGGTGGTAGTGGTAGAAGTGGTAGTGGTGGTAGTAGTAGTAGTGGTGGTAGTAGTGGTAGTAGTAGTAGTAGTAGTAGTAGTAGTAGTAGTAGTAGTTGTAGTGGTGGTGCAAGGAAGTGCTTTTGTTCTCATCCTCTCCTTTTTTCCTTTATAAGCCACATCCACTCTCCTTTCTTCTTTTCACAAACCACACCGACTTTTCTTTCCCACATTCATTTCACCCCTACAAACCCACCCCCTCAGAACCCCATTCACTCCCATCCTCCTACAAACTCCAAGCCCACTCACCCTCACACCCCTTCCAACAAACCACCCTCACATCCCTTCCAACAAACCACCCTCACACAAAAAAAAATTCCTCTACCCAACCCAACCAACACCCCAACCCACAACCCAACCAACAACCCAACCAACCACAACCAACAACCCAACCACCAATCCACAACCCAACCAAGGCCTAGCGACCATGATCAGCGTCATGCGACCCGACATCGACAACATGGACGAGTACGTGCGTAACACCACCGCACGCGCCTTCGCCGTCGTCGCCTCGGCCCTGGGAATCCCCGCCCTGCTGCCCTTCCTCAAGGCCGTCTGCAAGAGCAAGAAGTCCTGGCAGGCCCGCCATACTGGCATCAAGGTGGGGGGTGGGCGTTTTGTGGGGGGGGGGTTGTTGGTTGTGGAGTGGGGGTTTTTGTGGGGGTTGTTGAGAGGGTTTAGAGGGGGTGTTGTTGTGGTTGTAGTGGTGGTGGTGGTCTGGTTGTTGTGGATGCCGTGGCGGTGGTTGTTGAGTGATGATTTGAGTCTTTCCTGGGGGTGTAGAGGTTGTAATAGAAGCAGTAAAATTAACAGCAGGACACTCCACTCCCACAAAAATAACTACAACCTCCACACACTCACAAAAACATCAAACACAATCGCCACAACAACAACAACCACAAGCACAGCAGTCTTCAAAACACGACCTAAAACTCCATAACCACAACAACCGCCCTCCCTGCCTGCACACACCCACCACGACGACAGATCGTGCAGCAAATCTCGATCCTCCTCGGCTGCGCCATCCTACCCCACCTGAAGAGCCTCGTCGAGATCATAGAACACGGCTTGGTCGACGAGCAGCAGAAGGTGCGCACCATCACGGCCCTGGCGCTCGCTGCCCTCGCCGAAGCGGCCACTCCCTACGGCATCGAGTCGTTCGATTCGGTGCTGAAGCCCCTCTGGAAGGGCATCAGGCAGCATCGTGGCAAGGGCTTGGCGGCGTTCTTGAAGGCGATCGGATACCTCATCCCGCTGATGGACGGGGAGTATGCGAACTACTACACGAAGGAGGTGATGCTGATCCTCATCAGGGAGTTCCAGTCGCCCGATGAGGAGATGAAGAAGATCGTCTTGAAGGTGGGTGGGTGGGTTGGATGGTTGGATGGTTGGTGTGTGGATTGGTTGGGCGGGCTGGTGGCTGGGTGGTTGGGTTGGTGGCTGGGTGCTTGGGGGAGAGTGCGTGAATGTGTGGTTAAAGGTAGGTGAGATCAGGTCTTAAATCAAACTGCATTCTTTTTTGATCAATCATTTTTCAGAAACCTTCCATCACACTCTTCTCCACCCCTCCTTCATCTCCCTCACCTCCTTCCCTCATGTCCACCCCTCCCACATCCTCTCTTATTCGTCCAATCCCATTTTCTCTTCCACACTTTCTAGCCCACTCAACCAATAGCCCACATTTTCTTTCCCGTCCAATCACAACGCTAACCCTGAACCACACCTTTTCTCCACAAAATCACACCCTATCATCAAAAACCCACACTTCCTCCCACTTCCTCCACATAAACATCATTATCATCATCACTCCCACAACAACCCCCCACCCACAACCAACACCCCCACCCACAACAACAACAACAACAACCCAGGTGGTGAAGCAGTGTTGCGCGACAGACGGCGTGGAGGCAGCGTACATCAAGGACGAGGTGCTCCCGCCCTTCTTCAAGGCTTTCTGGAACCAACGCATGGCCCTCGACCGCAGGAACTATCGACAGGTGGGTGGGTGGGTGGGTGGGTTGGAAAGGGGTTTGGGGAGGGAATGGGTTGGAAAAGGGTTTGGGGAGGGAAGGGGGTGGTGTTTTTTGGTTTGGTTGGGGAGGGGGGTGCTTTGGTTTGGTTGGGGAGGGGGTTGTTTGGTTTGGTTGGGGAGGGGGATGGTTGGTTTGGTTTGGGAGGGTTGGAAAAGAGTGAATTTGTAAGGATGGAGTGGCTATGTATGTAATGAATCATCACCCCACCTAACGCACACTAAGACACACTACTAAATCCAGTTCACACCCACCACCACACCTACCTCACGCACACCAACACACACCACCACACCTACCTCACGTACACCAACACACACCACCACACCTACCTCACGCACACACACCACTACAACCATCACTCCCACTTCACGTACACGTCATCCACTTTACACACACACACACCCTCAAACACACACACACACCCTCACACACACACATACACACACCCTCACACACACACACACACACACCCTCACACACACCCTCACACACACACACACACACCCTCACACACACCCTCACACACACACACACACACCTTCACACACACACACACACACACACCTTCACACACACACACACACACACACACACACCCTCACACCTTCACACACACACACACACCTTCACACACACACACACCTTCACACACACACACACACACACACCTTCACACACACACATACACCTTCACACACACACACACACACACCTTCACATACACACACACACACACCTTCACACACACACACACTTTCACACACACACACACACACATACACCTTCACACACACACACCTTCACACACACACACACACACACACACACACACACACACACACACACCTTCACACACACACACACACACCTTCACACACACACACGCACACACCTTCACACACACACACACACACACACATACCCTCACACACACACACGCACACACACACACACACCACTCTGACACACACACCTATACACACACTCACACACACCCTCACACACACACACACACACACACCCACACCGCCCTCACACAGACACACACACACCCACATCTCACACAGACACACACACACACCCACACACACACCTACACACACACACACACACACACCTACACACACACACACCCTCACACACACACACACCCACACACACACACATCCTCACACACACACACACACCCTCACACACACACACACACACACCTTCACACACACACACACACACACAGACACACACACACACACCTTCACACACACACACACACACACACACACACACACACACACACCTTCACACACACACACACAAACACCTACACACACACACACACACACACCTTCACACACACACACACACGCACACCACCCTCACACTCACACACACGCACACACACACACAGCTGGTGGACACGACGGTGGAGATAGCAACGAAGGTGGGTGCCTCGGAAATAGTCGAGAGGGTGGTCGACGATCTGAAGGACGAGTCGGAACAGTACAGGAAGATGGTGATGGAGACGATTGAGAAGGTGGGTGGGTTGATTGGGTGGTTTGTGGGTGAGTGGGTTGATGGGTGGGTTGATTGGGTGCTTTGTGGGTGAGTGGGTTGGTGGGTGGGTTAATTGGGTGCTTTGTGGCTGAGTGGGTAGGTGGGTGGGTTGATTGGGTGGTTTGTGGGTGAGTGGGTGGGTGGGTTAATTGGGTGGTTTGTGGGTTGGGTAGGTGGGTGGGTTAATTGGGTGGTTTGTGGGTGGGTAGGTGGATGGGTTTATTGGGTGGTTTGTGGGTTGGGTAAGTGGGTGGTTTGTGGGTGGGTAGGTGGGTGGGTTGAATGGGCGGTTTGTGGGTTGGGTAGGTGGGTGGTTTGTGGGTTGGGTAGGTGGGTGGGTGATTGATTGAATGGGATGGATGGATGCAAGGATGGGTGCATGGAAAGGAATGGATGTTTGGTTTTTTTTGTGTGGATAGATGCGTGGGTAGGTGGGTAGGTGAGAGAGCGGATAGACGCATCGACACAACGCCACCTCGAGCAATCCTCAACGTGCGCAGGTGCTGGCGAACATGGGCACGGCAGACGTGGACAGTCGTCTGGAGGAGCACCTGATCGACGGCAGCCTCTACGCCTTCCAGGAGCAGACGGCCGAGGACGTCGTCATGCTGAACGGCTTCGGCACCGTGGTCAACTCGCTGGGCAAGCGGGTGAAGGCCTACCTGCCGCAGATCTGCGGAACCATCCTGTGGCGCTTGAATAATAAGGCTGCCAAGGTGGGCGGGGTGTTTTTGTGTGGGTTGGTTGGTTGGTTGGTTAGTTGGTTGGTTGGTTGGTGTTGGAGTGGCTGTAACTGGGTGGTTGGAATTTTTAGGGGTGGGAAGGTGTGGATGGTTGGTTTGGGGTTTGTTAGGGGTGGTTGGTTGGTTAGTGTTGAAGGGGGGGTTGTTTGTTGCGGGTGTTGGTAGCTTGGTGGTTTTGGATGAGGAAGACTAGCTTTATCAGCACTTCTACGTTTCATCCATCAACGCCATTCATCCCTTTTATCCATCACCACCATCACCATTGTTCCATTCATCCATCACCATCTTTTTTTCCATAGCCACCATCATCTACCCATCCATCCATCCATCACAGGTAAGACAACAATCAGCTGATCTCATCTCCAGGATTGCTAACGTCATGAAACTTTGTCAAGAAGTGAGTTGATTCGTCATCATCATCATCACCACCATTCACTAATGCCTCCGCTCATCACCTCCTACACAACCTTCCACATTGTTACTCCCACCATCACACCGCCCACACCACTCGATCACAATTTTCTGTATTTAAAATAACTATCACTATCATGCCCATTACAAAAAACCACCCCCCCCCCCCACTCAACCACCCCCACTCAACCACCCTCCCACCCAACCACTCACTCAACGCAAAACCCCCTCCAATTCCCCCACCCAACCACGCTCTCACGCAACCGCCCAATCACCCACCCCCCCACCAAACCACCCTCCCTCCCTCCACCCAACCACCCCCTCCACCCAACCACCCTCCCACGCAACCACTCCCCAGGAGAAACTGATGGGTCACTTGGGCATAGTACTGTACGAGTACTTGGGGGAGGAGTACCCGGAAGTACTGGGCAGTATTCTGGGCGCGCTAAAGGCGATCGTGAACGTGATTGGCATGACGAAGATGACTCCGCCCATCAAGGACCTCTTGCCCCGCCTCACGCCCATTCTCAAGAACCGGTTGGTGGGGCGTGTGGGTGGGAGGGGTTGGCCTGGGTTGCGGTTGAGGTGTGGAGATTGAGGGAGATGGTGGGGGGGGTTGTTGTGATGGATGGAGAATGGATGGGGGTGGGGTGGGTTGTTTGTAGGGCTGTAATGAGGGGAGGGTAAGGTGTTTGTAAGGTTCTGACGGAGGGAGGGTTGGGGTTGTTTCATTGGGTTTTGTGGAGGGAAGATGGAGGAACGTTGGTTGTAAGTTTATGATAAAGAAAAATGGTGAGGCTGAAGAGATAGGACGGAGAGAGGATAGGAGAGTTTGAAAGACGTGAAACTCTTACCACATTAACCCACCCACACACTTTCGACCAACATCCACACGCACACACCACACCAATACACACACCACACCACACCAACACGCACACCACACGAACACACGCCACACAGGCACGAGAAAGTGCAGGAGAACTGCATCGACCTGGTGGGCAGGATAGCGGACCGAGGGGCTGAACACGTCTCGGCCAGGGAGTGGATGCGCATCTGCTTCGAGCTGCTAGAGCTGATAAAGGCGCACAAGAAAGCCATCAGACGCGCCACCGTCAACACCTTTGGATACATCGCCAAAGCAATTGGCCCCCATGACGTACTGGCTACCCTGCTGAATAATCTCAAGGTGGGTGGTTTGCGGGTGGCTTTGTTTTAGTGGTGTTTTTGTGTTGTGTGGATGGTGTTGTGTTGTGGTACATTTGTGTTTGATGGCTGGTGTTGTGTTGTGGTACATTTGTGTTTGATGGATTTTTTCCATCACCACACAACATACCACCGCATAACCACATCAAACTCCACTACACAACATCCACACAGACACACACACAAACACTCCACAACCACACTACCACCACGCAACACCAAAGCACCACCGCATTACATCTCCACCACCCACTCCAAACCACCCAACAACCCACCCACCACAAACCACCCCGACCACCAGGTGCAAGAGAGACAGAACAGGGTATGCACGACCGTCGCCATAGCAATCGTCGCCGAGACCTGCTCCCCCTTCACGGTCCTGCCCGGGCTGATGAACGAGTACCGGGTACCCGAGTTGAATGTCCAGAACGGCGTTCTCAAGGCTCTCTCCTTCATGTTTGAGTACATCGGCGAGATGGGCAAAGACTACGTCTACGCCGTGACCCCCTTGCTGGAAGACGCCCTGATGGACCGGGATCTGGTGCACCGACAGACCGCCATGACCGCTGTGGCGCACTTGGCGCTGGGTGTTCGTGGTCTGGGCTGCGAGGACTCGTTGACGCATTTGTTGAATTACGTGTGGCCGAATATATTCGAGACGTCGCCTCACGTGATACAGGCGTTCATGTTCGCCATCGAGGGCTTCAGAGTGTCTCTGGGTCCGGGTGTCCTCTTGCAGTATACCCTGCAGGTGGGTGGGTGGTGGTGGTGGCTGGGTGGGAATGAGATGGTGGTTTGGTGTGATGAGGGTACGGGGATGAGGGAGTCTTGTTTTTGGTTGTGGGTGGTGATGTTTTATAATGGTGTGTTGTGGGTGGAATGTCTAATGATGATGGTGGGTGGAGTTGTTGGTGGAATATCTAAAGGGGATGGTTGATGGGGTGTGATGAAGGTGGGATCGCGGAAGGGGCAGCGTTCTGTATACATACGCATTGCATATAAAACGAATCTTGGTGTGGTCTTTCTGTCACAAGTTAATCTTCAATGGTTTATCCAACCCCCACCCCCCCACACCACCCCAGGGTCTCTTCCACCCAGCTCGCAAGGTGCGTGACGTGTACTGGAAGGTGTACAACAGCATCTACATCGGTTGCCAAGACTCCCTCATTCCATTTTACCCGAGCATACAAAACGACGAGAAGAACACATACGTTAGATACGAACTCACGTACATGCTTTAGTTTGTGTATGTGTGAAAGTATGTGGGGGGGTGGTTTTGTGTGAGAGTGTGTGTGTATGTGTGTGTGTGTGTGTGTGTGTGTGTGTGTGTGTGTGTGTGTGTGTGTGTGTGTGTGTGTGTGTGTGTGTGTTTGTGGGGGTACTTGGACGTATGGTAACATACATTTGATCCATCAGGATACTATGACTGT
Organism: Piscicola geometra; assembly: GCA_943735955.1. Taxonomy (NCBI): domain Eukaryota; kingdom Metazoa; phylum Annelida; class Clitellata; order Hirudinida; family Piscicolidae; genus Piscicola; species Piscicola geometra. Next base: position 3,834,781 of record OX030970.1, on the reverse strand, counting down.
TGAGTGGCGATGATGTGAGTGATGATGTGAGTGGTGTTATGATGATGATGATGACCACTTTTAGACTACTTATTGGACGTGTTTTTACGAACATAACTCATCGAGGGTAGTGATGTGGTGTAATGGCAAGACACAGCGATTGAATCAGTTCGATGCTGTTGTCTTCTCCTCAACGACTACCTTCAAACCACTCTCATCACATAAACATTCAACCCTATTCGTGGTTATATTAAAGATTTTAAATGTGTTTTTTTCCAAAATGAATAAAATTATGAAGAGAATTTTTAAGATTACGGCTGTTTTGTTCGAATCTGCAATCTGGTAATTCATGTCATTTTCCTTTTTGTTCAGTTTTTCAGAAGGAATACCAGTGTGACTTCAATAAATACCACGACAGTTGTGAAGCGTTACTAAAGGAATTTAATGAACGTTTTGATGCATTCAGGGAGCATAAGGATTTATTCAACTTCGTTCATGACCCTTTCTCTTGTGCTGTAGAATCCGTACCTGAGCAATGTCAGTTAGAAGTCATTGATCTTCAATGTTCACCAGAATTAAAGTTTGCGTTTCAGCATAACTCCATTTTAACTTTTTATGGAAGTCTTAGTTCAGTTAAATATGGAGCAGTCAAAGATTTGGCTGGCCGAATCTTGTCTGAATTTGGCAGCACATACGTGTGTGAACAAACGTTTTCAGTCATGAACACAAATAAAAATAAACGGAGATCATCTTTGATGATAATCTTTGTTCGATTTTGAGGCTGAACCCCCTCACACCCAAAAAGTGGGGGGTTCTGGACCCCAGGATCGCCACTAGAGGTCGGACCGGGTACCCGATCTGACCGGGTACCCGCGGGACTCCCGCGGGAACGGGAATGAAAATTAATTTCGGGACGGGAAAAGTCGGGAACCGGGAATAGGTTTTCGTGACGGGAACGGGAATCAAAATTCAAATCGGGAACGGGAAAAGACGGGAACGGGAATCAACTTTTAAATCGGGAACGGGAAAAACGGGAATAGAAGTTATTGGGATTGGATTCTTTAACAATGATTTTTCAGCAAACTTCTAAAAATATGGAAATCTTTATTTCATCGATACACCGTACTTAAAATAAGTATTAAATGCAATAGAAATGTATAACGAAGCCACCATTGCCAATGTCGAAATCTCCAACACTACATTTGAAGTTGTTATGATGAGTCCAAAGATTAGGGAGATTAGAACAAATGGGTGATGATGAAAACTTTTCAGATGAAATCAAAATGGTCAGTTATATTATTTTAATTTTATAAATTAATACTTTGAATGATTAATTTCTAAATGACTGCTCAGTTGATCATTTCGACGAAATAAAAGATGCCATTGATCTTATTCATATGACAGCATGTCTGTTGCATCCCCAGTATGAAAGAATAATAGGAAAAAAGTTTGGGATAGAAGAGAAATAAATACCAAGACTTTCATTAGAGAAAATTTAATTCTATTTTGTACAGCCAGACCAAGCTGCAGTGCCATTGAGAAAAAAAACAAATAATGGTTATTTAGACCTATTATGTTTGTTTTTATAACGCAAAAATTATAATAAAATTATTATACTATCAAATTATATGAATGATTTTATATTTGCAGTTGTGGAGAATAAGAATGTTGTCAAAAAAGATATTTCTAACATTATTGAATAATTAATAATAATGAACGAAGAAAATATTCAGAAGAGGATGAATTGTACAAATATTCACAATTACGTCCCACCAAAATTGAAGATTATAAAGATGTTTTATTTTATTGCATAAAATGAGCAATTTTAAAATACTAAAAGAAGAAGCCAAAATTTTGTTTAGTATATCTGCAAGTTATATTCGCTGTAAACGGAATTTTTCAATATGTGGTCGTTTAACTTCAGACCCAAAATCAACTCATTTGAAAACTGAAACTCTTAACGGTTTAACCCGTGTGAAAAGCAATAAAGACTTGATTGAGTTACTCAAAAACAATGACTAACTTCAATAAATATTTGAAATTTAAATCGTGTTTTATTTTATTTTATTAAAAGAAATATTCTCTGACTTTCAAATAATAAATTTTAAGAAATGTTAGAACTAGCAAGTTTGGGACCAGTGAAAACGGCAGCGAAAATGAATAAAAAACAAAAAGCTTTCAGGAACGGGTCGGGACGGGAAAAAAATTTCGGGAACGGGACGGGACGGGAATCAAAATTCTGATGTCCCATCGGGAACAGGACAGGACGGGAAAACAAATTTCGGAAACGGGACGGGACCGGGAATGAAAAATCGTCCATGTCCGACCTCTAGTTTAAAAACGAATGATGCAAATGCAGTTGAATATCGATCGGAAACTAACGGTGAAACTCACGAGCAGCCAACATAAGTGTTTTCAATACTGCTTTGCATTTCAAGAAAATAAATCGTTGAAAGAAATAAAAGTAAAACAAAGTAGACTTGAAAGGCGCAACTAAACGTGCATGGGTGGGACAGAGATGGTAGTTCGGAGTAGTGCGCAAACAAAGAACATACGAAAGCTTTTGGCCAGAGTCTTTTGCACATTTATTTACAAAAAGATGAATAAAAAATAATTATAAAAAAATTAAATTGACGCGAAAGCAGTATTGCCAGGAAGACAGCCTGAGACATCATGCTCATCGGCGCATGGGACTCTTCAGGCATCTGCTCCAGCCACGAAGATGAGCACGAAGCAGGTGTGAGGAGGGACGTGGCATGCTTGGGAGAAGATCGATGTTCGAAACTCCGCGCTTAAAGAAGCTCATTGATTCATTGACTTCAAAGCGTTAAGCCAAAAGATTTTATAGCAGTATGTAAATGAAAGGTTTGGTGCCCAGCTTGGCCTGAGGCGAAGAATTTGAAATCAATGGAAAGAAGATAGTCAGAAGACATAACATGCGCATACTAATCGGAAAATTATTCATTAGAAATTGATTCGCTGGAGTCTGCATGCATATTCGATTATGCCGACTGCAAAGTTGTTGGTATAAGAAACAATGCAGGAAACTTAGCATAAATGCGGGTCTTCCTGGTGCTGTGAGCAGTTCGTGATCGATCCTACCTCCAGTCAGTACCTTTCTTACTCGAAGCAGTCCCTGGAGAGAACAGAAATGAAGGTGTTGTTACCATGTCTGCAAGTCCTCTTGCTCTGTGGCCTTCTCACTCGTGCTGGTTAGTCAAAGCTAATTTTTTATTATAAAATACAGATGAAATTATTTTTTACGCAGATGCGTTTTAAATGTTGAAAACGACATGAATATTTGCTAAGGTCTATTTTGGTTAAGAGTTATTTCGTCGAAGGTATAATTTAGTCGTATACTTTAATGAAATTGTTATAAATTATATCTAAGCAGGCATAAATCTGCTTTCAAATACAGAAATAAACACATGTACAAATGGAACAATGCAGTCTCCAATTGCTTTGAGTTCTTCAACTTCGGTGAGGAATGCCTCGATGGCCAACGTGGTCTTGCAGTTAAAAAGGATATTTCCACCTGGCACTTTGGCAGGCTTTGGGCACGAGTTTAATCATGGTAACAGGTTTTTTAATTTTTGTTTTTAACTGATTCACGTTTCAGTTGTTTCTGCCACATTTACCGTATATTTTCAGTCGTCGTCACACTCGAATATAAGGATGCATCAGCCTCTGTTGACAGCGAGAAGATTAAGTTACTCTTACTAAGCTTCCACTGGCCTTCTGCACACTCCATTGATGACACTTTTCAAGAAGCAGAAGTTGGTGTGGTGTTGTTGATGCTGCATACAATGACGCATTTCTGTATAGAGTATGAAAGGCATCATACAACGTAGTAGACACTGGTTGTGTCTCATGTTCTGTACTGTGTCCTAATCTTTTTCATGGGAGGTTTATCTTACTTTTTTGGCCTCATAACGGGAACAGAACATAATTATATGCGTATAATTTTGTTTCAAAACACTCCAGTTGGAATTAATTTACCATGGATCCAACAATGATACTTCACTAGTGTCAGTTCTTCTCAAGGTTCGACTAATCGCTCAACAATTAAACTTAACCAATTCTTCATTCAAACCGTGAAACACCATTTATAAAGCACTCTAAATATAAGAATTTTAAAAAATTAAAATAATAATTTTTTAAATGTCAAAGATAGTTTATTTTATAAATATACCTCTTTTAGTAAACTCTAAATATCATTCAAGGTTGTAGGTTAACTGCACACAAACGAAAGCGCGCTGCATGTGTTAAATGCACATTTGTTTTTGCAAATTTCTCCTTAAAATGCGATTTTTCTGAAAACCCTAACCCTAACTCTAACCCTAACCCTAACCTTAACCCTAAATTAACGTTTTTTCTGTAAAAAAAAATGTGCAAAAGAAAATGTGCATTTAACACATGCAGCGCGATGTGTGCAGTGTGCAGTTAACCTACAACCCTCAAATAATGATTTGAAATAAACTCACGAAATTAAAATTAAATTTCAACATAAAATAGTGATTCAATAAATATATATTTAAAAAATATTTTAATCATTCTAGTTATGTGTGAAAAACTTTACTCACAACTTTTCTACTTTGAAGTTATGATTGTGTTCAATCAAAAATTTTTCTTTACAAAATTTTTCTTTACAAAAATTGTTTTTTACAAAAATTGTTATTAATGAAATTTATTTTTTCACCAATTGTTTTACACATTTTTTTGCTACAAAATTTCAAATTTCGAGTTAATATTTATATGAAATACCAAAAAACCATGTATAAAGCGCATTTTTTTTCGTCTTATCAATCAATCAATCAAATAAATTTCTATAGCGCTCTTTCCTCAAATTCAAGCTATCCAATGTCGCTATTTAAAGTAAAAAGATGGATACTTCCGATCTATTTCTTACTTTCAGTTTTATTTCTTTTTTGATCTGAAAAATCAGATGCGCTCTATACATGGTGTTTCACGATACTTTCTTATTTAAAAGTATGACAACTTCAAACGGTGTGTGGTGAAGTCTCTTCGATAGGGCCTTCGAGCTTTTGATACCAATAAGATTTGTTTAGCAGCTGCCATCTTGGCAGCCGCTTTAACCGTTTAATGATTTTGTTAAATAGTTTGTCTTCTTATCTAATAATTTAGTTTTTTTTAATTTCAAATAATTATATTAATTATAATTTATATCTTTTCTTGTTTTCTGGTTTTAAATTTATCTTGCTCTCGGAATTAAAATCTTCAACCAATAACTGTCTAACGGACTACAATAAAAACTTATTTTAAAAGGAAGAAGTGCCAAGGCCTCAAATTGAGCGCTAATGCACAGTTTGCAAGAACCCACTGGTTACTTACTTCACAAGGCAGATGAGCTCTGCACATGAAGGACAGACTGTTAGAACGAATCTTCAACACATGACTGTGTTTATGTCATAAACACAGTCATGTGTGCAAGATAAACTTTATGAAGAAGTGCCAGGGCCTCAATTTGAACACCAGTGCACAGCTTGCAAGCACCCACTGGCTACTTACTTCACAAGGCAAATGAGCTCTGCAGATGAAGGACAGACTGTCAGAACGAATCTTCTACACATGACTGTTTATGTCTATTATCTATTGAAAACTGACGTATTAGACAATTATTACCTTACTTAGATGACCCTTCTTTAACGATGTCCATATATTTGAAACTCATCACCTCCTTATTTAACTACTTCTATATCATTATTTACTTTTCGTACGCATCTGAAGACATATCTGTTTAACAAATTCATTTACCAGCGCTCTTGAATTTGAGGAAAGAGCGCTATAGAAATTGATTTGATTGATTGATTGATATACTTTGTATAAGGCGCACGGGATTTTAAATTATAAATGGTGTTTTGAAAGAATCATTAAAATAAGTAACGTCTTTATCACGTTGTGCAGCAAGACAACAGCATGGTTGAAGACATTCCTGCCATGAACACCATAAGGGAAGGTCTTGCTCTAGTCTTTCCTCATAGTAAATTCTTGCTTCGAGTCCTAAAAACATTGTAGAATCATGAAGATTGTGTGATTAACATATATAATATAATAATATTAATATATAAATGTATTATATATATATAGCGATTAATGTTTTCTTTTACAAACACCTGCAGACACGACTGCATACAAAGATCTGACGAGTGACTTCAACCTGCAAAGCATTCTTCCCAATTCTTCTCAGTTCTTCGGCTACGATGGCAGCTTGAATATTTCGGACTTTTTGGTAAAGCCTTTAGCGGAAATGATTGCATCGAAGACGCCAAAAGGATTGTGCTGAAAAATCCTTTGAAAGTGACCAAGAAGTTTGTGAGTGGCATGCGACATTGCGCTTCTAATCTCACGCAACCAGCCTCTTTCTAGTGCTTCGGAACTTGAGACACAGAATTGCCATAGTTGCAGTATGCTTGAGCGAGTGCAACACTATGAAACGCTTAAATAGGATTTGTTTTTTAAGTCATTTACTTGATTTTAATTACAAATAAGGATTATATAAATAGCTTATTTTTTCTTGCTTCGATCTGGATTAACAATAATTGTGCACTTTTACACAGTAATGCGAGTTTGGGTGTTATAGAGCACTGCCCTAAGCTACAAAACTGCTCTTCCCAGGTGGACACACTGAAAAGTATGAGGGATCCAAAAAACCAGACGATTCAGAAGAACGCCAGAGATATGCAGCCACTCAACGGCAGAGTGGTTTACAGATCCTGGTGAGAACTTGTGGACCTGATGGAGACCTAATGAACTCAATGGTGGTGGGCAGTTGAGAAGTTTTATTCAATGCATCATTCTAAACAGTATAATACATCTTATTAACGATATCCGAACTGATTGAATAACTCTCAAATCTTGAAAAAACATGTACCAAGTTTAAATAAAAATCTTTCTTTCTCAAATTAATTTATCCATTATTTTCAAAGTATACAATAAATTCACCTGGACACAAACAGCAGTAAACCAAAGTATCATAGGCTAGGCTCTTAATAAGACATAATTTGTATGTCAACAACAAAATCTTCCGTATTTTAATTGAACTTGACGAAATAGGGATCTTCATTCACAACAAAAAACTGAAAACTGTGTGGGGATTTACACTGCTGTCTGAAAACGGTAGTTATATTCGAACCTGAATTCCAAAGCATAAGAAAATAATTAAAAATACTGTTTAATACTTATGTCAAAAATGCTAAAGAGTTAAAACACGAATAACTTTCGATAAAAATGTTTAATCGTTCGATTAACGGCGATTAAAATTTTAAATCGTGGAACAGCTCTAATTTTAACGTAATCTGCTATTTTCCGCTCCTGCTTACAAGAATAAACTTGACAACGATTTTCACTCTTCAACCTCAGAATACTTCTGTTTATTAAAAATTTAGTAGAGATTCAATAAAACATTATGAAATTTAAGCCGTTTTGGCCAGACTCCCTTGGGATTGAACGCCAAATTTCTTTGAAAGTCTTCACTTAGTATGGGCGTGTGAATTTCAGTCCGTTAACGTTAACGTCCGCTCCATTAAAAATATTAACGGACGAAATTATCAATCAATCAATCAATCACTAATAATTTGTATAGCGCCCTTTACTAAGTGAACAAATGCGCTCAGCCATCACGTCCCAAACAAGTACGTCTTCAGGCCTCGACGGAAAGTTATGAGTGACTTAGTTGAAGTTAAAGAAGAAGGTAAAGAATTCCATAAAAGAGGACCACAGTAAGAAAAAGAACGTTTAGCAAAAGAGTGTTTAACTGGAAAACGAAAAGAACGATTAAAGGTAGATGATCTTAGACCAGATTTAGGGGGTTGTTTAATTAGATTTTTAAGATAGATTGGAGCATTACAGTTATGAATTTTAAACATATTTAGGCATATTTTAAAAGTCACTCTAGATCTCAAAGGTAGCCAATGTAACAAACGAAGATAAGGAGAAATGTGAGAAAACTTAGGAGCACGAGCAACAAGACGAGCAGCACAATTGAAGGTTTTATTTAGAGGAGCCAAAGTAGTATTAGGGAGACCATAGTAAAGAGAGTTGCAATAATCAATCCTGGACAGAACTAGAGAAGATACAAGAAGTTGTAGGGTAGGATCATCGAGAAAAGGAAGAAGCTGTTTAATACGACGAATGTGGAAGTAGCAAGATTTAGAAACAGATAGAATTTGAGGAGCTAAAGACAAGTTAGAATCAAAAATAAAACCAAGGCTACGAATAGAAGATGAAGGGTTTAGAGAGAGTGAAGAGGGGGGAGGCAAAACTAAAGAAGGAAGAGATAGTAAAGACTTTGATTTTTTATTATAATATATGAGTTCAAATTTGTCCGGATTAAGTTTGAGAAACATAGAAGAAGCCCAAGAGATTATAGATTGAAGACAGAGAGTTATTTTATCAACAGTAAGGTCAAGAGAAGAGTCAGTAAAAGATGTATAAATATAGGAGTCGTCAGCATAAATTTGACTGTTTAGAGAAGATGACGAAATAATATGAGGTAGTTCCGAAGTATAGAGAATAAAAAGTAAGGGACCAAGAATTGAGCCCTGTGGAACACCATAAGATAAAGAAACAGAAGAAGAACGAGAAGATTCTATTGATACATAGGAAGTTCGCTCAGAAAGGTAGGATTTAAGCCAGATAAGAGAGGAACCAGAAATATTAAAGGAAGAGTCTAAAACATTTAATAAAAGCGTATGGTCGACAGTGTCAAAAGCAGCTGAAAAGTCAAGGCATAAAAGAAGAGAAGAGGCATTAGAATCAGAAGTTAAAATAAGGTCATTATAGAGTTTAAGTAAAGCAGTTTCAGTGGAGTGGCCAATTCTGAAACCAGATTGAGAGGAAGGAAGAAGTGAGTTTTTTTCTAGATAGAAGGTTAATTGTTGAGAAATAACTTTTTCAAGGACCTTAGAAAGAAAGGAAATGTTAGATACAGGTCTATAACTGGATAAGGATGCAGGATCAAGAGAAGGCTTCTTAATTGTAGGAATAATAAATGAAGATTTGAGGGCAGACGGAAATTTAGATGTAGACAAAGATAAGTTAACCAAATCCAGAACAATAGAATAGAATAAAAAAGAGAGTTCTTTAAAAAGGGTTGTAGGAATAAGATCTAGAGAACAAGAAGTGGGAGACATAGAATTAATTATATTTGTAAGATGGTCCAATGTGACAGAAGAAAAGGATGATAATGATTCAGAAGTGAACTTAGTAAAAGATGGTGTAGGCCTATTATAAGACAAAGATCTAATATTAGATATTTTATTAGTTAGAAATTCAAGATAGTCATCAGGAGAGAAAGATGGAGGAGGAGAGTTTTTATGTAAAAGTTTAGATAAAGAAGACCACCTATTTTTAGAATTGGAGGAAGAGATAATAGAATTTCTAAAAAACGAAGAGTGTTTATTAAAAAGGAGAGTACGATAAGAAGAGAAACAATTTTGCCATTTATTCAAACAGGATACAGAGAGAGTAGATCGATAAATTCGTTCATACTTGCGAACTAGTCGCTTAGAAGTCGTGCACTCACAATAATACCATGGGGATTTTTTAGAGATTAGACGATACCGGAAAGTTTTAAATGGAGCAAAAATATCTAAAAGGGAAGATAGAGTAAGATTGAAATTATCCATAAAACTATCCACATCAGTAAAAGATTTAGAGCAAAAGTCAGAAGAAAGAAAGCATTTAGTAAAATTTATTTTATCAAAATTAGACCAAGAGCGCTTAACAATAGAAGAGGGGAAGTTAGAAAAAGGCTGAACAAGAGATAATTTAAAAGATATAAAGTAGTGGTCAGTAAAGTGGAGTGGAATAGATGTTAAGTCATTAATTTTGCTATAATTAGAAGAAATCACAAAGTCAAGAGTATTACCAAGAGCATGAGTAGGGAAATTACAGTTTTGAGATAAATTAAAAAGAGAAAGAATTTCAAGAAACTTAGCAACATAGAAATCAGAAGGTTTATTACTAGAGATATTAAAGTCTCCAAGAATAAAAAATGGACAAGATAAAGAATAAAGGAATTCAGAGAGATTATGAAAATCATCTAAAAATTGAGGTAAGGAACTGTTAGGAGGTCTATATATAGCAACTAAATTAAATTTGAAAGAAGAAAGTTTAACAGTAGTAAAAAGGCATTCAAAGGAAGAAAAATGAACAGAAGAGTCAACAGAGATAGAATACAAGGACTTAAGTAAAATACAGATACCACCATATGAAGAGTGTCGAGGAGAAAGAGGGTTAGTTGGAAAACTTTCTTTTTAAAATGTTCAACAGCAATATTTTTTTTAATTCCCGTTAGTTTTTAATAAAAATGATATCATTTAATTGTTAATTTAGCAGATATTTTAATTAAATGTCTTCAGACTAAATTTAACTTTTTTTAAACTTATTAATCTGTTTTCGTTAATTTTTTATTTATAGGAATTAGAGCGGAATTCGTTTAAAATCACTCAATATAAACTTAATTTTTTAAATAATAAATTTCATATATTTTTTTTAATGAATGTAGTAACCAGGAAACGCAAGCTAAAGTTTTTATATATTATTCTTACCATTGGAGGCCTATGCTAAAATCGATAAAATGTCATATTTCAATACTAAAACAAGTTGAATATACTAAATTTAAGTTGAAATTAGAATCAATTTGCACAATTATTCATATTATAATTTTAATAAATCTATTTTAAACTTTTAAATTATATTCAAACAACCTCAAATATATTACTTTTCTTCTTGTTTTAAATGCGTAAAAAGATCTTTTTATTTGGTAAAATATTTGTTAGAGTTAAAAAAAATAATATGGTTTACAATTTTTGTTTAAAAAAGATTAAAACTATTTTTTATAATTAAAACTGACACACATTTAAAACTTATGCGGTTTCTAAAAACTTTTATCAGGTATAAATCCATTTTTGACCCTGTAGTCTTTGTTTTTCGGTTTTGAAGAAGTTTATAAGTTCACAAATCTCAGTTAAGTTGAATTAATTGATATATTTGTAGATATTTTTCACGAATCTACTGTGGCCGGACTGAAGGTGTCCAATGAATAAGGATGGAATGATAATGCCATGTTTGTATCCTACATAAACAGACTATGGAGGATTTTAGGTGTGAGACATTCTTTTGAAGGTAAATTCATTGTTTGTGTCTAGCTGTATTTTTATATCTACCATGGTAGTGTTATTATGTTTATTTCCCTCTTTTAGAAATATCTATTTTATAGAGCGTTTTTCTTAACTATTTTGTAATAAATCATATACCTATGAGACTCATAGTTTGAGTCATAATATTGGTAAGATAAACATGGTTATGCGATTTTGCTTATCTAAATTATGAATTGTTGTGATTGTTACATTGCCTTTGATAAGAATGACATGTTTTGTCTCTCAATTACTATCATTAACTAGTTCTAACTTTTGTCAAATCTCTGTTAGCAACTTATTCAGGAATACACAAACTAAACAAGTACATGGAAGCGGTAAGATCTCCTACAGATTGGCAGTTGAAGTAGCTACTTGATGCGGCAGATTATTTTGAAAGGTGGAAAGATGGTTTTAAAACAGGTGGATTGACATCTCAAACTTTCACATCTTGTATACCAGAGGTGCACAACCCGCGGCCCCCAGACAACTAGTCCATTTTGGCTATTTGCGGCCCTAACAGAATTTTAAATCGATGCACCCGCCCATCTTTTTTTAATAGTACTGTTTGCACATCCATAATATAAAACGATTGAAACGACAATAACGAACGATAATTGAGTTGGCACGCTAGTTGTTTTAATTTAGTAAGAATGTCAAAGCGTAAAATTGAAGTAGAAAATCGTCAGTTTAATGAAGAATGGACAAAAAAAAATTTTATGCAGCATTTCAGCGGAACAGCTTTGTGCCTAATTTGTCGCGAGTCCGTAACTGTAATGAGGGACTACAATTGCAAAAGACATTATGAAATCAAACACGCTGCTACGTTTGATGATGTGAAAGACGAAGCTAGAAAAAATATAATTGATCAACTTGTAAAAAGATTGTCATCTGAGCAAAATATTTTTACAAAAAAAGTTAATGAAAATAAGAATTTTGTTCGTGCCGGTTGTGCCGTAGCACAGATTATTGCGCGATCGTCTCGACCATTTACTGATGGTGATTTCGTCAAAAACTACATGCAAGCCATTTGCAAAGAAGTCTGTCCTGAGAAAACAGACCTGTTCAACATAGTGCCATTGTCACGGATGACTATCCAGCGCCGGGTGGTTGATTTATCCAACGACGTTTGTGAACAGTTGCGTGACAAGCTTGCCATTTGCAAGTATTTTTCAATTGCCTTAGATGAGAGCACGGATAACGTTGACACAACACAGCTTTTGGTTTTTGTTCGTGCAGTGGATGAGAACTGTAAATTAACTCAGGAATTAGCAGGAATGGCCTCACTACGTGGACGTACGACTGGTGCAGATATTTTTGGAGAAGTGAAATCTGTTCTTGAAAACCTTAACGTTCAGTGGTCAAAGCTCTGTAGTGTTACTACTGACGGTGCACCCGCCATGACTGGTAAAGAATTAGGACTTGTTGCTCATCTGCGATCACATTTGCGAAACTTAGGAATTCCAACAGACACCATCCACGCATACCACTGCATCATACATCGAGAGTCACTATGTACACGAGTAATTAATTTTGATAATGTTATGAAGTTTGTTTTTAAATCAGTGAACTTCATACGAGCAAAAGGACTTAACCATCGACAATTCAGATCATTTCTTGAAAACATTGAGTCAGAATATCGTGGTATACCATATCACACTGTTGTAAGGTGGTTGAGTCGAGGAAAAGTTCTAACTAGGTTTGTTGAGTTACGAAAGGAAATCTGTAAATTCCTTGTTACCGAAGGCAAAGACACACAGTGGTTGGCAGACTTAGCATTTTTGACAGACATAACAGAACACTTAAATAAATTGAATCTGCGACTTCAAGGCAAAGATCCCTACATCTTTGATATGTACCTAGAGCTGCTGTCATTCACCTTGAAGCTACGGCTGTTTTGTTCGAATCTGCAATCTGGTAATTTATGTCATTTTCCTATTTGTTCAGCTTTTCAGAAGGAACACCAGTGTGACTTCAATAAATATCACGACAGTTGTGAAGCGGTACTTAAGGAATTTAATGAACGTTTTGATGCATTCAGGGAGCATAAGGATTTATTCAACTTCATCCGTGACCCTTTCTCTTGTGCTGTAGAATCGTACCTGAGCAATGTCAGTTAGAAGTCATTGATCTTCAATGTTCACCAAAATTAAATTTTGCGTTTCAGCAAAATTTTTACTTTTTATGGAAGTCTTAGTTCAGTTAAATATGGAGCGGTCAAAGATTTGGCTGGCCGAATCTTGTCTGAATTTGGCAGTCATGAACACAAATAAAAATAAACTGAGATCATCTTTGACTGATGATAATCTTTGTTCGATTTTGAGGCTTGCAACAACAGAACTCGAACCCAATATTGACAATGTTGTTGCAACCATTCAGGCTAACCTTCTTATTAAAATACTACCATTTAGTTATTCATACATTTTTAAATAATGTTATTTTTTTTAAATGACATTTATTAAAAACTTGCATTCTTTGAGTTTTTTTACATTTAGTTATTCATACATGTTTAAATAACGTTAATTTTTTATGATATTCCTTAAAAATGTGCACTCTTGTGTCATCTATGTGTACGCTGATGCGGCCCTTGATGCCCAGAGACTCAGTAATTTTGGCCCTCAGGCTGAAAAAGGTTGTGCGCCCCTGCTGTATACAGACGTTTAGAGGAATTTCGCAAATGTGCTCATTGAAAACTACAGTGACATTAGGTACTGTCTACTTGGAAAATGGACATCAGATTGTATAGAGGGGCGGTTTGGTTGGTATCGTCATCTCAATGACGTCAACTTCTATGTGAGTGCTCGTCAAATTATGGAGAGGGAGAAATAAATTCGTTCTCTTACTGCCATTAAATCAGGCGTGTTTGAAGAGCTAGCCTTTACTTTAAAAAACAGTTCCTTCAGCTGATTTGGAATGGACGTGGTTGCGCGATGAACTAGCCGATGATCCCACTGATTTGGATGAGAAAGACATGCTGCCCCTTGTATATACTTCTGGGTGCATCGGGAGGTCAATCAGTAGAAAGAAAAAATGCCAATCTGGCAAGAAAGACTTAGTGGCTCGCTTCATCGACGAAGAGGATTCGGGAAAGCCCACAAAAGTCATCGAACTGCTGGACCGAGGTGGTTTATGTGAGCCTACTGAATACTGCTTAGCTGTGTGCTCTGCCGCATTTTTTAATACCATGACATGCAATCAAAAGAATATCTTTTTCGGAAGTTCATAGCATGTTCTTCCACTAGTCATCTTGCCATATTCAAAGCAGCGGTGATGGACAAAATGACCTCCTTTATGTCTGCACTTGAGGACCACCGTTGTGAGCAGTGACACCAAACCGTGCATCTTATGGTTCGCCGATTATTCAATTGTATGTGCAAAAGTCTAATTAAGCAACAAAACCAAGAGCGCTCTTGAATTTGAAGAAAGAGCGCTATAGAAATCTATTTGATTGATTGATTGATTGATTATAAGTCAATGTCGTCGCCTACTCAGCGAAAAATCAGAAAGCTTCAGAGTAAGAGCTCAAAATAAACAAAGATTTGAATATAAAAAATGTACTTGTTATTGTGATGGCATGCCTATAAATGTTTATATATTTTTATTTACTCTATTTTGTCATAAATTTAACTATTTTAAGGGGTGAATCGGTTGATGGGTGAATCGACTGCATCCCGTCAGGCAGACGTCGATTCAAAAAGTGATCGAAGGTCCCAGCACATGAAAGAATGTTGTCTTCTTTTTTTTCCGTCAACAACAAGTTTTGTGGAAATCTTGTTACTTTTTTTTTTTTCTTTTCGTTATTACTTTTTATAAAATCTTATATTGTTAAATAAATGAATAAATTGATTTTTTATCCTTTATAATTGAAAACAATAAAAAACCATTCAAAATATTTGAAATTAAAAGTTATGACTCAAGTTTCGATAATAAGGCCCCAAGCTATGATGGAATTATGAATTAAAACTCTTTACATCGTCTATACCACAAAGGCAATCAGTACTCTTTTCTTCTGTGCAATCTTCTCGCACATGAGAGGCGACTGAGTGTGGAGGGGTTTGGAATAGTTGTTGTGATGGAGGTTTGGTGAAAAATTAAAAGCTTCAGCGGCGGTAGCGATGGCTTGATTAGTTTATTTGGCATTGAAATATAAAAATGTAACAAATTGGTTTAAGATTGAGACTTACTTGGTTTTTGTGAGACCATAGCAAGACAAGCCAGCCCGGTCAAGAAACCAAGTGTTCTCACCATTCTGACGGAATTACCGAACACTACTTAATATTATCAGTCAAAGAATTTATTTGGTCGAACTGATGAGAGTTTACTAAAGATACCAATCGGAAAAAATGGTTAGCTACGTCATGAAAATAGAAGAGGAATAGAGTATGTCAAATAAAAATATATAAAAAAACCCAAGATAGGTCGATATAGGACTTGTTTGTTTTAAATGATACAAAGAAATAGATAAATATAATTATTGTTGCTTTAAACTGACAAATGAAAAAATCTTGCTTAACTTTTACTCGCGCTTTGAGAATAAAGTAATCCATTATGTGGTTTTATGTGACCTTTAACTTCAAAAAATTTATTTAAAAAAAACAATATTTAGAACTAATATTTTTTAAAGCACTTCTTTTGCCAAAAAGTTGAAATTTCACAGAAAATCAGCACATCTCAAATAAAAACCAAGTTTTTCCAAATTTATGAAGATGAGTGTTTCAAAAACAACAAACAGATGTGAAAATGACTAATTATATTTTAGGAACAATTAACAAGCTAGGAAGTTTTTTGATAATATAGGGAAAAGCGAGGAAAAACGCCCATTTTAGTAACTCCGGAGAACGTTTTTTAACCTAGAAAATGTGTTATACAAAAAATTAAAAATAATAGTCAACATAGCTAAGATATTGAAGTATTTCATGCAATAAATTTAAATGTTATTTATTTTTGTATCAGTTAGAAGCCGTATTACAAATCCGTTAACGTGGCCATCTTGCCCTGCTTTCCCCTAAGTGTGACAAAAAAAGCAAAATTTGAAATTAAAGAAAGATGTCAGAAAGTAGTCGATAAACGTGTTAAGATTCAAAAATATTGGTCTTTTAAGCCAAAGAATTAAGCTTGAATCGAAAATACCCGAAAAAGTAGTGGAAGATGTTTCAATGTTTCTACAGCGAGCACTCGCCTTCTCAATTCACTAGATTCAAGTCTTCAAGACAACTAAGCATGTCGTCAAAATTTGATTCCATTTTTAGATGTTTGAAACATCCTTCTTCTAGAACCTACAGAAGTGGCCTAGCTTTCTGCACTTTTCACAGAGGTGCTGCGGATGCTCCTTGTTCACGTCCGACTTGTCCAGTCCGTCAGGCCTCTCCAGGGGAGCCTAGTGATGACCATATTCAATCATTATTAATATTGATTATTATCAATAATTATGATTATAATTAAATAATTATACATCTTATTCTACTTCACCATTATCCAAAAGAAAAATGAATTGAATTTTCAATTTACAATGAAAATAAACTCACTTGTCGAAATGGGAGAACATGAATGCTGCAAACCTTGCAGTCTTGGCTCATGTTTGCCCAGCTGTTGCCTGTGAGCATCATTACAAACCATCTATGCCTCTCAAAAGTTTTACCATTAAACCTCATGCTGAAAGCACACCCATATATAATGCGCGACAACAAAAGCAAACCAGATTAAATTGTATGAACCTTCTACTTTTAATCTCTAAGTAGTGAGAAAATGATATGAGAGAACTTACTTCCTTCTTAAAGTTTAAAGTGGTCACTGAAACCTCACTGAAAACAGCAGCTCGACAGGCGTGGCCTTGCGCCTACTTTACAACATTTAGTTTACCCGCTCGAACTTTATTCACGTGCATGCTCCATTTCGAACCATGAAAAGCCATTTATAGATCATACTTCATAATTCCAAACTTTAACGCTTAAAAGTTCGCGCGCTTCACTAATGCATTTTTTCAGTAAACAAAGCGAGAAACCACCACCAAAAACGCACTGTCAATACCATTTTTTCCAATAATTTTTCCCAATAACTTTCTATCTAAAAAATATTTTTTGTTACTTTTTTGTGGTTTGTATTACTCACAGCCTGACAGACGCAGGCCATGTTACAATTGTTCTTATGCACCAGAGACGCCACTCCACACGACGTACACATCTCTCAATGCATACGTCGCAAACACCGCATCCAATTCACCAAGTATATGATAGTTCACGGTTGCATGTGAAGGATTCGAACAGGCAAGTCTGACGTCTGACGTCTACCATCTAAGCCATCCCCGCTCTCCAAATATGACGAAATAAAGCTTTCGAATGACTCTCTTCTATTGATTTGGACAAATAACTATGGTTTCATATTCGGTTAAATTACATCATTTTATTTTATTAAATTTATTTTATTGATTTTATTTTATTAAAACTTTTTAATTTTTCTTTTTATCCCTTAAACAATAAATGCACCTTTACGTGAAGTTTATGAACAGAGAAAAGCCTTTTGGAGAAAAAGCCTTCTTATTACTGTTATAGAATATATTTTCCCCTTAGTAATTTCTTTGTATAGTTTAAATTATTTTATAATTTATAAAAAATTTTCATAAAAAAACATTTTTTAAATAAATTTATTTTATCTTTTTTAAAATAATATAAAAATTTAATTTAAAGAAATCCATTTCATAATTTTAAATAAGTTGAAATAAATTTAAATAAGCTATAATAAATTAATTCGGTATTTGATAAGAAGGCTTTTTCTCCTACATTCGTGTTTTACTGTATTTGAAATATGCATATAGAAGTTATAATGATTATTAAAACAAAAATTGATACCACTTAAGTTTCTTAAGGCTGGTAGTGTGTCATAGCCGATGATTCACATCATATATATATTTAGCAACCCCAATCGACTTATGCTAATGAGCAAAAGTGACGTTTTACAGTAAAATTATAGAAAAGTCTTAAAATTTAAGTTATGCGTAGTCTATCGAAATAAAAAAGCAAGTGCATGAAAGACAATTTCATTATCTTTTAAATGAGTATTTTATAAATAAATTATATATTATGTAAGCTTTCAAATGAAAGGATTTTAATCAAAATATCCCTTGAATCTAGCGTAACAGTAAAAAGCTATAATTTAGGGACTGCTACTTTTTATACGTACTTATTCATTTCTTATTTCGCTAACCAAAAAATTACGTATAATATTGAATTATACATAATTAGATTCGTCTTTAAATAATCTATCCTTATATTTTTCTTAAGTTGAATAAATATTAAGTGAGAAGCCAGAAAACTCGAGGCAAAGCTTTAAATTCAGTAATTCGGGAATCAAAAAAGATAGTTAATACTTAAGAAAGTTATTGAAAAAGTATAAGTTATACTCAATGAAATTCTGTAAAAAAAGTTTTGAAAAAACATTTTTTAAGTAAACGAAATAGATTTTAAAGTGTACATGCTTTCGACTTAACACAAAATTGTTAAGTTATTAAGTTAAAATACGTATAACTTTTTTTTAAACAAACAAATTAAAATTTGGTTAACGTATTTAAAATCAGTAAATCAAAATCTACAATTTGAGCGTTTCAATTTTGAAAAAGTATATAATAATTAATAAGGATAAACTACTGTAAAGGTTGATTTCTTCCATAAGTGAAGCTTTTAAAATGTTAATAACTTGGTCATTTTGAAAGATATAATTCTTTTAACTTTTAATTCTGATTCCTTGTATCAAATTAAATGAAACTAGTGATTTTCAACAATATAAGAAAAAAAAAACAAAAGTTATGACAAAAAAACAATATTTCTGTTTTGTGAGGGGGCCGTGAATTGCTTATAGATTATGACGTAAAAACGGTACAAAAAATGTGTTCTTTTTAAATTTTAAAATAGGTATAACTTTTTTTTGAACAAAAAAATTAAAATTTGGTTAACGTATTTAAAATCAGTAAATCAAAATCTACAATTTGAGCGTTTCAATTTTAAAAAATGAACATGTTTTAAAAATCGATTGGGGTTGCTAATATATTACTGAATATATATGATCCACATGTGCTTGTTAAACATTTTAACTGTCGTTAATTGATGAAATTGAAGGGCGAAGATTTTTTTCTTCAAACTGGGACCTTTATCCAAATATTTGTTTATTAACCAGGGTTTTAATCCGTGGAAGCCATTATCCGCCAGCCCTCGTTCACAACCCGCTCACCAGACATCCAAGTGCGCTTGCATTTCGGACACTTGTAGTGTCCGAAACACCTCCTGTTGCTCGGCAATGAAGTCTGCTCAGTTCTTAGTGGATCATTCTGTGTGTGTGTGTGTGTGTGTGTGTGTGTGTGTGTGTGTGTGTGTGTGTGTGTGTGTGTGTGTGTGTGTGTGTGTGTGTGTGTGTGTGTGTGTGTGTGTGTGAATTGAAAGCAACATTAGAGACAAAAAAGTGCGCTTTATACATGGTGATTTGCGGACTTTAACGGTGAGTTTTTATATATAAATATGTCTTTTTTATTCACGTATCAAAATCTGAAATAGTGAATTTAAGGATTTGTGTAAATATCGATGAAAATGTTTACAATTCCAACTCAGAAACATTAAAAATGAAATGATGCAATATAATCATTAGATTGCGTCATTTAATTTATCACACATGCAATAATTATGAAATTCGTTTTTCAGAAAAAGAAGCCAAATTATTTATTTTTTCCATTTAATTTGTTTGTTTTGAGATTTTAAAAGAGCAATAAATAGCGACCGTACATAAACATTTAGCACATGACCAAGAAGTTATTGTGTTGAAAATATTAAAAAAATATTATATAAATTAAAAATAATAGAGAAAATTACATTTGAGTCTGATGACATCTTTGAGTGATGCTTTCAAAATTGAACAAGTAAAACTTAACAACTCTGAAAGCAGGTTGTAAACAAAATGCAGAATTGCGGAATGTGCGGATGGCAATGGATAAAAGTCAGTTTATACTTTTTTTACCGAAAAAACGTCAATTTATTATTTTATTTACAGAAAAAATGCTAAATTTTATTTTCAGGAAAAATTGCACTTTATAAAGAATTATGATTTGAATTCTAATCCGAAAAATTATTTTTAAAGATATATAACAAAATAAAATTATAAATTGACGCTTTTCTGTAAAAAAAAAGTATAAATTGCAATCGGCAATATTTATCCACAACCCTGAAAGCATATACACATAGATATCCTACAAACAACAAGTAGTATATGTTATTCGTCCGTCGAGTCGACGAGGACCACTTCAAAGTCATTCGGTTGTGTGCGCAGATGGCTGATGAGGCCGATCCTGGCAGGGAAGGTTCGGGAACATAAGGGACATGGGATGAGTGGGACGTCTCCAGGAAGGTTGACAGTGCGGGCTTTTCGGACTTGCCTCTTCTTTTCTGCGGCGTTGATCCTGTTTTCCTCACAGGTCATGGCACCTTTGTGAATGGAAGAACGCCAGGTGGAACGATTTGTTGCAGCTTATTCCCAAGTTTCTACGTTGATGGAAAACGCTTTTAGTGAGGCTTTCAGAGTGTCTTTAAAGCGTTTCTTTTGCCCACCCTGAGACCGTTGTGCATGCAGAAGTTCACCATAGAAGAGTCTTTTTGGCGGTCTTTCGTCTGGCATTCGGACTACGTGCCCTGCCCAGCGAAGCTGAGATTGCATTAGCAGGGTGAAGATGCTGGGAAGTCCTGCTATGGACAGTGCCACTGTGTCTGGAATTTTGTCCTGCCATTTTATGCCGAGGATTTTTCTGAGGCTTGTTGTGTGAAAGTGGTTCAACTTCCTAGCATGGCGTTGATATATAGTCCACGTTTCACATGCATATAGCAGTGTGGGGAGCACCACAGCCCTGTATACTTTCAGCTTTGTCTTGGTGGTGATGCCTCTTCTGTTCCAGACGTTAGGGTACAGCCTGCCAAAGGTGGAACTGGCTCTAGCAATCCAGATATTCACCTCGTCATCGATAGTGACACTTTGGGATAGTGTACTGCCTAGGTAGGTGAACCGGTCCACTGTGTTGGGCTTTTGTCCATTGACCGTGATGTTAGGTTCAACGTAGGGCTTTTCGGATGCTGGCTGATGAAGGACTTCAGTCTTCTTTGTGCTGATCGTCAGACCAAAGTTTGTGCAGGCGCTGGAGAACAGGTTAACGCTGCATTGCATGTCGGTTTCTAAGTTTACAACCGTACTTGGCCATGATCTTCCATAGACCCTCTCTACTGACGGTGTCGAAAGCCTTGGTGAGGTCCACATATGAAGAAAACAGGTCAGAGTTTTGCTCCTGACACTTTTCTTGCAACTGCCTGGCAGCAAAAACCATGTCGATGGTTCCACGTTTTTTATGGAAACCACACTGACTTTCAGGCAGGAGACTTTGGTCAAGGTGGGCTGTGTGGCGGTTGAGCAAGATTCTGGCAAATATCTTTCTGGCAATAGAAAGCAGTGATATGCCTCTGTGGTTGTCGTAGGCTTGTCTACTTCCTTTCCGCTTGTAGAGATGTATGATGGAAGCATCTTTAAATTCCTGCGGAATCGTCTCTTTCTCCCACATCAATAGGTACAACTGGTGGAGTCTTTTAGTCAGGGCTGGTCCCCTCTCCTTGTAAACTTCAGCTGGTATAGCGTATGAACCAAGTGCCTTGCCACTGGAAAGAAGACGAATTGCTTCCTGGGTCTCGTGCAAGGTTGGAGGATCATCCAGTGCTTCGTTGGTGGGCACTTGAGGAAGACGATTGATGGCTTCAACGTTGATGTTGGAGGGGCAACTGAGGACGTTGTCGAAGTGTTCGGCCCATCTCTCCAAGATCTTCTCTTTGTCAGTAATGAGAGTGAAACCATCTGCGCTGAGGAGGGGATATGAGCCAGAAGACGTGGGGCCATAAACTTCTTTGAAGGCGTTATACAATTTTTTGTGGTCCTTCTTGTCTGCATAAGCTTGGATCTCGTCGGCTTTGTTACTCAGCCAATCGTCCTGCATCTTACGAAGTTTTAGCTGCACTGTTTTGCGTATGTTTATGTATGCATCTCTCCTTGTCGTGGAGTTGAGGTTGGCGAGATAAGCTTGGTGCAGATGGTGTTTGTTATCTAATAACTGCTTGATGACTTCGCAGTTCTCGTCAAACCAGTCCTTGTGCTTCTTGATCTGGGGTCCCAGAGTCTCTGAAGCTGCGGTGGAAATTAGTTCTCTAAGTGACGCCCATTCTTCCTCCACATTCTGGTTATTCGGAGAGGTTGATTCCAAACGATCTTCCAAAGCGTCTACAAAAGACTGCTTGCAGCTGGCACAATTGAGCTTGGCGATATTCAGCCTTTTGGGAACCTTTTTGCCTTGCGGGCGTCGTTTCAGCCGAATGCGGATGTTGAGCTTGGTGATAATGAGACGGTGGTCTGTCCAGCATTCAGCCACTGACTTGGTCACTCGTACATCTTGCCTGTTTTTCTTCCTCACGATGACGTAGTCGATAAGATGCCAATGCTTTGAGCGAGGGTGCATCCATGACGTCCGATTACGAGTAGGAAGGCGGAAGATCGTGTTTGTGATCACAAGATCATGTTCAGCGCAAGTCTGGAGCAAGAGAAAGCCGTTGCTGTTGCAGTGGCCCACTCCATGATGTCCGAGGACTCCTTCCCAGACAGTGATGTCCTTGCCAACTCTTGCGTTAAAGTCACCTAGCAAGACGAGTTTTTCCTCCTTTGGAACGTCGGCAATAACAGTGTGAAGTTCTTCATAGAGCTTTGCTTTTACTTCATCTGGATTGGTCATAGTTGGGGCGTAGGGGCTGATGATGGTAAGATGCTTCCTTCCACCCATCAGTGAGAGTTTCATGGTCATGAGCCTGTCGTTCACTCATTTGGGAAGTTCTGCCAGCTTTTCGACAAGAGTTGTCTCAACTGCAAAGCCAACACCTGCTTCACGCCGTTCTTCGCTAGGTCTGCCACTCCAGAAGAATGTGTAGCCAGAGCCTCTTTCGCAGAGCTCTCCTTTTTCGGCAAGTCTGGTCTCGCTCAAGGCTGCGATGTCGATGCCGTATCTTGCGAGTTCTTGACCTATCAGGGCTGTTCTCCCCTGGGGTCTGTCTACATCGACTCTGTCCAAGAGTGTCCGAACATTTCATGTGCCCAGTTTAAGAGGAATTATTTGGATTTTTTTGTTTCTACCGCTTTTATAGGGTCCCCACTAGAGGTCGGACCGGGTACCCGATCTGACCGGGTACCCGCGGGTACCCACGGGACTCCCGCGAGAACGGAAATGAAAATTAATTTCGGGACGGGAAAAGTCGGGAACCGGGAATAGGTTTTCGGGACGGGAACGGGAACGGGAATCAACATTCAAATCGGGAACGGGAAAAATGGGAATAACAGTTATTGGGATTGAATTCTTTAAAATTTTTCAGCAAACTTCTAAGTATGGAAATCTTTATTTCATCGATACTCCGTACTTAAAATAAGTATTAAATGCAACAGAAATGTATAAAGAAGCCACCATTGCCAATGTCAAAATCTCCAACACTACATTTGAAGTTGTTATGGTGAGTCCAAATATTAGGAAGATTAGAACAACTGGGAGATGATGAAAACTTGTCAGATAAAATCAAAATGGTCAGTTATATTATTTTCACTTTATAAATTAATAATTTGAATTTGAATGATTAATTTCCAAATGATTGTTCAGTTGATCATTTCGACGAAATAAAAGATGCCATTGATCTTATTCCTATGACAGCATGTCTGTTGCATCCCCAGTATGAAAGAATAATAGGAAAAAAGTTTGGGATAGAAAAGAAATAAATACCAAGACTTTCATTAGAGAAAATTTAATTCTATTTTGTACAGCCAGACCAAGCTGCAGTGCCGTTGAGAAAAAAAACAAATGATGGTTATTTAGACCTATTATGTTTGTTTTTATAACGTAAAAATTATAATAAAATTGTTATACTATCAAATTATACGAATGATTTTATATTTGCAGTTGTGGAGAATAAGAATGTTGTCAAAAAACATATTTCTAACGTTGTTGAGGAATTAATAATAATGAACGAAGAAAGTTGAAGATTATAAAGATGTTTTATTTTATTTTATTAAAATGAGCAATTTTCAAATACTACAAGAAGTAGCCAAAATTTTGTTTAGTATATCTGCAAGTTATATTCCTTGTAAACGGATTTTTTCAATATGTGGTCGTTTAACTTCAGACCCAAAATCATCTCATTTGAAAGCTGAAACTCTTAACGGTTTAACCCGTGTGAAAAGCAATAAAGACTTGATTGAAATACTCAAAATCAATGACTAACTTTCATTTCGATAAATATTTGATAGTTAAATAGTGTTTTTTTTATTTGATTAAAATAAATATTTTCTGACTTTCAAATAATAAATTTGAAGAAATGTTAGAACTAGAAAGTTTGGGACCAGTGAAAACGGCAGCGAAAATGAAGAAAAAAACAAAAAGTTTCGAGAACGGGTCGGGACCGGGAATCGAGTTGCGGGAACGGGACGGGACGGGAATCAAAATTCTGATGTTCCATCGGGAACGGGACGGGACGGGAAAACAAATTTTGGTAACGGGACGAGATGGGAATCAAAATTCTGACGTTCCATCGGGAACGGGACGTGACGGGAAAACAAATTTCGGAACGGGACGGGACCGGGAATGAAAAAGCGTCCATGTCCGACCTCTAGTCCCCACCAACCGCGGTGAGCTGGCTAGGGAAGTTTGGAACAGGCAATTTTTAGGGCACTTTCTCTAGCCCCTTCCTCATGCCAGGAGATGAGCAGTGCATTCCTGGAAAGGGCTGCTCAGTCGCCCAGGGGACTGCCGGACTCCACCGCTGTTCCATATCGGTGAATAACAACCCAATGCCCTGAGCCGCCTGTGTGCAGGGTCACGACTACGACTCCCAGTGTGCCCACACCTGCCGCTTCGTCGCTTGCCTGTCGCCACAGGACTTGTCCAATGAGGTGAATGAATGACTAAAAGTGACTTGCGCGATGAATTGGATTAAAGTGAGAGAGTTGCGCAGTTCGTCGATCTCACTCTCTCGCCTGAGATCATCTTGATCCAGTAGCAGGACAGAGTCGAGACGGCTTGAGATGGAAACGGGTGCAGTGGATGGCCATGATGTTCTTCGTGTCTCGTCATGCCCTTAGCGTTCCACAAAGCTTTGCTGAGAATCGCCTTCTTGACCGTTGACCATCTAGTGGTTCTTCCGCTCCGTCCGCCGATTCCAGTTTTCACGTGCATAGGTAGACATACCTAGACCACTGCGCACGCTACAGTTCTTATCTTCGTTCCAAGCCCTGGAACAGAGAGTCAGGTTAGTTATAGCGCCAACAACCCGCTTTCGTCCCTTCAGCATTTAGCATTATCCATGGAGTGCCACGAGGAGGCATGCTGTTGGACTTTGGAACAGAGCCTGCAACGCAGGTCGACTTTTTCTCAGTTTTTCTTGGGGAACCCCCGGACCAGGAGGGAACCCACTGAGAGTCTTGCTCCACTTGCTCCACAAACGTCACTGAGTCAACTGTCAAAATCGTTACATTTCTTTCTTGTTAATGCAAATTTAACTCAAAATTACAATACATAAGGGCAATGCAAGTAGAACCTTTTGGGGGAAAATATTTAAAACCCCATTTAGATGGTTTGGGCACGTGGAATGAAGAAAGACAAATCATTTATGGAAAAAATTCTAAAGAACAAGATATCAGAAAAAGGAAAAAGGACCAAGGAGTAGGTACATGGACATGGTGAGAGAATATATGAAGGAAGTAAATGCAAGAGAAGCAAATGCATCAAATAGAGAAAAATGTTGGAAAATACTTGCCTATGGTGACCCCTGTTGGGAACAGCCAAAAGTAAGAGAAGTAGAAGGTGTACTCACTTCTTGTTGCCCCATTACTCTCAATGTATATCCTCTCCCTGGACCCTTTTTGGATCTAACCTTTGAAACTAATAGTACTCAAGTAAACTTTTAAAGGGAGAAAAACAAAACTTTTGCCTTGATTTGTGCAAGACTAGCATCGATATGAAGTGCTTGAAAGATAATCGATGAAAGTAGTCTTTTTGAGTTCTCATGAGACTTTCTATTTCTTGACGCTAATTATTAGATTATTTATTTCACAATGAAACTACGAAACAATGTTTCGACAACAAGAGGCTTCAAATTTTATTCAAAAAAAGTTTTCTTTAAATAAAATGCCATCAACACCCTTCATTGAGATTTGAATACTGGCTCGGAGGATGGTTTCTTCTGCAACTGTCGGTAGTTATTGGTCATGATGCCGCCTTTCCTATGCACAATACTCTCCAGCTGCACCTTCTGCACGCCAGCCATGAGTAATGGAATATAACTTTTAATGTAAGATAAAAAACAGTTTTAAAATACCACTTTAAACTCTAAAAGAAGTAAAAATGATTCTAAAAATCTAAAAATGACTCTAAAATACAACTTTCAACTATAAATTGTCATTTCCTCTCCAATAACTTCAACTTGCCAGGTCTCTGGTGACCAGGACAGGGTGTCTGAAGATGATCCTCTCAACATCTGTCGTGCAAGGTGGTTGTGAGAGGCTGCCCGTGTACCTGTGTGTGTGTGTATATGTGTGTGTATGTGTGTGTTTGTGGATGTGTGTGTGTGTGTAGAGGTTTATGTTTATGTGTGTGTGTGTGTTTGTCTGTGTTTGTTTGCCCGTTTACCTGAAATATTCTTTATTCTCTGGCAACATCATCTCAAAGGACATATGCATCGTGAAGTAAAGACTGATTTTCTTAGAGTCTGTAGTTTAAGGCATCACTTTTATGCCTCAAAAAACTTTATTTTCGATTTAAATGTGCCTTTAATCATTTGAAAAAACTCAAATAAAAAAACTCCAACAAAAGTGTGCTCCTCACCGGGATACACGATGTGTGGCAAGTCTTCTTTCAGACCGTACTTACCAAATTCCATCCTTTCTTGAGAAATCGACAGATCCAAGTCTAGCTGCAATTTCAAATCAACTCTTCAAACTTTTAATTAAAGGATTTTTGGGTGTGAAACTATAAGTATTTGAATATTTCTAGATATATTCAAGAGGAATATTTTACTTTGAGCAAGATGGAAATGATCGCCATTTTTGTACCATTCGTCTTTTTATGAACAAGTTCAACCTGAAACAACAAAAATACTTCAAATTCTAGTAGTAGAAGTAGTAGTAGTAGTAGTAGTAGTAGTAGTAGTAGTAGTAGTAGTAGTAGTAGTAGTAGTAGTAGTAGTAGTAGTAGTAGTAGTAGTAGTAGTAGAAGTAGTACTAGTAGTAGTAGTAGTAGTAGTAGTAGTAGTAGTAGTAGTGGTGGTAGTAGTAGTAGTAGCAGTAGTAGTAGAAGTAGTAGTAGTAATAGTAATAGCAGCAAAAGTAGTAACAGCAGCAGTAGTAGTAGTAGTAACAGCAGCAGTAGTAGTAGTAGTAGTAGTAGTAGTAGCAGCAGTAGTAGTAGTAGAAGTAGTAGTAGTAATAGTAATAGCAGTAGTAGTAGTA